>WNGS01164437.1:53793879-53795475 GCA_020271785.1 Procambarus virginalis
ACAGTTTCAAGTGTAGATATGATGGAGCCCAGTAGGCTCAGGAACCTGTACACCAGTTGACTGACAGTTGAGAGGCGGGACGAAAGAGCCAGAGCTCAACCCCCGCAAACACAACTAGGCGAGTACAACTAGGTGAGTACACCACCACAACTGAGGAAAATGTCCACAAAATAATGTTACGAGTAGTTTACATGGAGTTTACAAGAGTAAACTCCCGCCCTTAACGCCTGGACGGCGCCGTAAAGAGGAGCAGCCTGCACCACCCCGCCACACCACTAACAATGGCGTGCACTTGACCTAATATTAGTAATATTAAGTATTACTTACACAAATACGCCATAACGTGCTAAGGTGTCAACTTAAATTAATAATCACTTTGTTGATCAATTAATAACTAAATTAAGTAAACCAGTGTTCCTCTAAGCTCTCAGTTGAGTAAGGAAGAGACGCCATTAACCTCGCGCCATGGCGGGACAGTACGCCAGAAATCACGAATTATCAGATTTGTTCTTTGTTCACACGACCGATAAGTGTTGTTCAAAGTGACACTTAAATCTACACAATTAGTTCTGGAGGGTTGAATAACCATAACTGACATTCGTAGAGACATAATCAAGAGCTACCAGAAGTAACTAGCGGCCCCCCAAAAACGGTTTGTTATTGCTGTTTAATATTCGCTACTTGGAACAAAAATTTCCAAGTAGCACGGGCTATGGTGAGCCCGTACTGAAGAGTCCAAAGCGGGGCGCCGCGAGCCCCCAGACAATATAATATAGTGCTCACTGCCACAGATGAAGGATTGAGTCGAGCAGAAGAAAGTCGACTCGAACTGCCGGTGTTTCCAACGAGGAACAATAGCTCTGACTGTTTCATATGCCATTAATTTGACGTCATATTAATGATGATGTATGTGTCGCTGAGGCTTCCAGAGCCCCGGTTACATCGTGGGGGGGGGGGGTTACCCCACACTAAGCACGTGGTCAATCACGGGCTCACCATAGCCCGTGCTACTTGGAACTTTTTGTTCCAGGTAGCGAATCTTAAACAACAACACTCCGAGGATTAATTGACATTATTTAGGCTAGTGATGTTCATTGTTTTGACTGATTGTCATCGCGTTCAAGACAATGACTCTGCTTGATACCTGCTTGATACCTGCTTGATGGGGTTCTGGGCGTTCTTCTACTCCCCAAACCTGGCCAGAGTGCCTCGAGGCCTATAATCGAAATATAAATTTGTTGTTTGCTAATGTGAGGCCTGTAGGCAGGTGTGGGCAGCGGTAGGGGTCTGTGGGCAGGTGTGGGCAGCGGTAGGGATCTGTGGGCAGGTGTGGGCAGCGGTGGGGGCCTGTGGGCAGATGTGGGCAGCGGTGGGGGCCTGTGGGCAGGTGTGGGCAGCGGTGGGGGTCTGTGGGCAGGTGTGGGCAGCGGTGGGGTCTGTGGGCAGCGGTGGGGGCCTGTGGGCAGGTGTGGGCAGCGGTGGGGGCCTGTGGGCAGGTATGGGCAGCGGTGGGGGCCTGTGGGCAGGTATGGGCAGCGGTGGGCAGGTGTGGGCAGCTGTGACTCACCTGCCTCTCTCTAACCTCCGTTCCTCGCA
>WNGS01164437.1:53804130-53814170 GCA_020271785.1 Procambarus virginalis
ATTTTCACTCCCTATGAGTGCATGTGCGTGCATGTGTGTGCGTGTGTGTGCGTGTGTGTGTGTGTGCGCTGTGTGTGTGTGTGTGTGTGTGTGTGTGTTGTGTGTGTGTGGTGTGTGGTGTGTGTGTGTCGTGTGTGTGCGTGTGTGTGCGTGTGTGTGTGTGCGTGTGCGTGTGTGTGTGCGCGTGTCTATCAGCCTGTCTCAATATGAGTGTGGCCCCCAGGGAGCGGTAGGGCCACGTCCCATGGCCCTATAGTGCCGGGTCAACTGCCTCCATCTACTGGCCAAACTCCCGCCACTCCTGAACTAGTTTTGATATAGGAGAAATATCCCTGAAAATTGTCCGTCTGACCAATCCCGGCATGAAAGTCTAGCCTCTGAAACACCTCTCCCCTCCCCCCCCTCAATAATTACCACATTTTACCTGAACTCTTCGAGGGGTCTAATTTCGAGGGTTGGTAACGGAATGGTTCAGGAGGATGAGTGGGGCGGGGTTGAGGTGAGAGGGGGGGTGGGGAGGCTGAAGTACCTGTACCTTACCTGTAGTTGGTTTCGGGAGTTCTTTCACTTGCATGGCCAGAGGCCAGGCTTGGCATGGCAAGCTGAGCAATACGCTGCCATTGCTATGTGACACGGAGTGCATTGTGTAAGCGACAGTTGGCAATACTGTAGTAAAGGTTGAAGCAAACTGTACACGTTGCAGAGTTCAATTGTGTAAAGTGCAATGCAATACTGTAGGTAAACCGTACGTTGGCAAACTGTAGGTAAGTTACGTTGCAATATTAGACCTAGTTGGATACTGAGGAAACGCGGAATGCTACTGTGGCACAGTTGGCCAATACTGTAGGTAAACGCGTTGCACAGTTTGGCAATACTGTAGGTAAACACGTTGCACAGTTGGCAATACTGTAGGTAAACACGTTGCACGAGTTGGCAATACTGTAGGTAAACACGTTGCAGAGTTGGCAATACTGTAGGTAAACACGTTGCACAGTTGGCAATACTGTAACTAAACGCGTTGCACAGTCTATCTTGAGCATAAATTATGCAACAATACGCATTAAGGATGTTGCACACACTGCAAATCTATTATCGCTTCCCTCTGAAACTTGTTGCACAGTTGCGAGTGCTGTTGCCCACTTTTACGGTGTTTGTTGAATATTGCAACGCAGATACATAAGGCATATTTCTTGCATATTGCAGAGTGGTTGAATGTAACAAAGATGGCAGCGCACAGGTGTTCAATATTGCAAAAAGCCACATTGCCCCCCCCCAACCATGTTGCACAGTTGTTGCACAGTTGTTGCACAGTGGTTCACTTGCTGCGTGTGAGCAGTGTGGCTCCTTATAGTCCTTGAAGGAGGGAGTTGGAACCGAGTTGTTCCTTGAACAGTTCGGGTCCATATATCACGAGGCCTCGTGAGACCACCGTAACATGTTGGTCCAAGCCGTTGCATACTGCACGATCATTGCATGTGCAATATTGCTCAAGTGTTACTTGTTGCTCAAGTGTTTTAAAGTTAGTGTCACAGGAAGTTATTTAATGTTGCAAAGGGTATGCTGTATAGTTATTAAATCTTGAGCATTTATTGCATGGTGGAGTTATATATATATATATATATATATATATATATATATATATTATATATAATATATATTATATATATATATATACTTGTATCATGTTGCAGAAATACAATGCATGACCCATCGCTGCATAGTGACACAATGTCGTGTTTGCAGTTATTGCATGTTGATGTTGCAAAGTGGGTTTATGTGGCAGAGTTGCAGCATGCTCGAGGTCCTGGAGGAAGAGCAGGCACCAAGATACTCGACACAGGATGGTAAAGACGCCGAAATTCCCGGATTTGAAGGCGATGATTGGTTAAGTATTGGGGGGGGGGGGGGCGTGAGGACACGTGACATGACTGACAGAGACACACACACACACACACACACACACACACACACACACACACACACACACACACACACACACACACACACACACACACACACACATACACATACACACACACACGACCACAGCCTAATGCCTGACGGCTGAGTGGACAACGCTCGGGACTCGTAGTCCTAGGAACCGGGAATCGATCCCCAGCGATGGTGGAAACAAATGAGCAGAGTTTCTTTCACCCTGATGAACCTGTTCACAGTAAATAAGGTGCCTAGTAGCTAGACAGCTGCTACGGGCCGCTACCTGGGGATATGTGCGTGTGTAAAAAGATATATATGTAGTAGAGGAAAAATAAATTGGTTAGAAAGGCGGGGTCCAAGAGCTAATAGCTGGATTCTGAAAATACAAATAGTAAATAGACACACACTAGAAGGGATTCACAGCATTCCCT
The DNA here is from genome assembly GCA_020271785.1 of Procambarus virginalis. Lineage (NCBI taxonomy): Eukaryota > Metazoa > Arthropoda > Malacostraca > Decapoda > Cambaridae > Procambarus > Procambarus virginalis. The sequence goes on from WNGS01164437.1 coordinate 53,806,497, forward strand.
TGGTCAGTTCTCCCATATATATAGTTTCTTTCACTCTTTCTCTATCTTCCCTCTCCCTCTTCCTGTCAATCTTCCTCTCTTCCTCCCTCCCACTTTCTCTCTCCCTCTACTCCACTTCCTCTACTTATCTCTCTTTTGCCTTCTTCCTCCTGCCCTCCTCTCTGTCTTCACCTCTGCCCCCCCCCCCTCTGTCTCCCTCTGTATTAGTCACTATATATAATGCACACAAAGTCACTACATACAAAGCACTGTATATAAAGTATATAAGTATATAAAGTATACCTACAGCCACTCTTCTGTATCACCTCACAAATTGACTTTTTATGTATAAAAATTATCACCGTGTAATAATTTAATTTGTTATTAATACATTAAACGTACATCTGCATTTGTGCCGCTACCCTAGACTATATGAAGGGGAGTACAGTGTGTCAAAAAGCTAGTTACATGATGGTAAAAAATCCCCATCACACAGGATGGTTAGTCATACAGAGACATGTGATAGGCAGTTTGCACTGGCAGACTCCGGGTGCATTATGAGGATATCATCAACACAAGAGTGAATAAGATAGCAGTGATACTAAAAGTCCCCATCTCGCCGGATGATTGGTCATGTAATAATTTAATCTGAATTGATTTTTTTCATAAACTCTTGGGAAAACATATCCCCGGTTTGTTTCAACCATTCAATGCCTCTGGGCGTAGCTATAGAAGCCAATACTTCTTAAATAGGATCAATGTCGCCTGGCCTGGTAACCCATGTTGGGCACCTACCCGAGAAAATAACCCTGAAAAATTGGGTGACGCTAAGACTAAGCGTCTGGTTTCCAATCTCGAACAGACAGGCATTTACAAGTGTAATATATATATATATATTATATATATATATATATATATATATATATATATATATATATATATATATATATATATATATATATATATATATATATATATTTAAGATAAAAGCCAGAGACAGGGCCCCAGGAGGGATGTGACGAGAGCCAGTCAGCTTCCTGCACGAAAGCCAAGTCAATGTAATTATCGTTAAATACCTGCAATGCCATTTTTGTAGCTAATTTAAAGTCATTATTGACTTTATTCTGTTCTAATTCACACTGATTATGTTGCTAATGCAAATACAGGATTATAAAAGGTCCCGCATAATGGAGATTCATCTCCTCCACTCGTCTCTTTAACCCAACTTTATCATGCGCTATTGGCACTTGTCGACCACTAAGGTGTACCAACAGGGCCTGGCACTCCCTCTGGTGTACTAAATGGGCCTGGCACTCCCCTTGATGTGCCACAGACACCACACACGGGCACTGTGAACACGGCAGGTTTTGAGAGCAGGTCTGTTTGTAATATGCGTCAACTAGAGAGAAAAAGTTGCGTGAAAACTTAAGCGATGATAAACCGGGGGTGGGCAGGCAGGCAGGCAGGCAGGTAGGCAGGCAGGCAGGCAGGCAGGCAGGCAGGCAGGCAGGCGGGCGGGCGGTCGGCAGGAAGAAAAAGCAGCAGGCCTAATTATCTCCCTCCATTATCTCTATCTCACACGTTAAAACTTCATAGCAACGGTGGTCCCTTTTGTCTACTGTCCAGGGAAGGGTTCACTTTGTCTACTGTCCAGGGAAGGGTTCACTTTGTCTACTGTCCAGGGAAGGGTTCACTTTGTCTACTGTCCAGGGAAGGGTTCACTTTGTCTACTGTCCAGGGAAGGGTTCACCTTACCTACTGTCCAGGGGAGGGTTCACTTTGTCTACTGTCCAGGGGAGGGTTCACCTCGTCTACTGCCCAGGGAAGGGTTCACTTTGTCTACTGTCCAGGGGAGGGTTCACCTTACCTACTGTCCAGGGGAGGGTTCACTTTGTCTACTGTCCAGGGGAGGGTTCACCTCGTCTACTGCCCAGGGAAGGGTTCACTTTGTCTACTGTCCAGGGGAGGGTTCACTTTGTCTACTGTCCAGGGAAGGGTTTACCTCGTCTACTGCCAGGGAAGGGTTCACTTTGTCTACTGTCCAGGGGAGGGTTCACCTTACCTACTGTCCAGGGGAGGGTTCACCTTACCTACTGTCCAGGGAGGGTTCACCTCGTCTACTGTCCAGGGAAGGGTTCACTTTGTCTACTGTCCAGGGGATGGTTCACCTTGTCTACTGTCCAGGAAGGGTTCACTTGTCTACTGTCCAGGGGAGGGTTCACCTCGTCTACTGTCCAGGGAAGGGTTCACCTTGTCTACTGTCCAGGGGAGGGTTCACCTCGTCTACTGTCCAGGGGAGGGTTCACCTTCTACTGTCCAGGGAGGGTTCACCTTACCTACTGTCCAGGGGAGGGTTCACCTCGTCTACTGTCCAGCGGAGGGTTCACCTCGTCTACTGTCCAGGAGAGGGTTCACCTCGTCTACTGTCCAGGGGAGGGTTCACCTCGTCTACTGTCCAGGAGAGGGTTCACCTCGTCTACTGTCCAGGGGAGGGTTCACCTCGTCTACTGTCCAGGGGAGGGTTCACCTCGTCTACTGTCCAGGGAGGATTCACCTCGTCTACTGTCCAGGAGAGGGTTCACCTCGTCTACTGTCCAGGGGAGGGTTCACCTCGTCTACTGTCCTGGGAGGGTTCACCTCGTCTACTGTCCAGGGGAGGATTCACTTCGTCTACTGTCCAAGAGAGGCACTGGCAGGGAAGATCTAAGCCAGTGGCGGGGAAAGTCTGGGGGTCCTGACAGGGAAGTTCCTGTCTGGTCGCCCCCCAGCGCTTCCCTCCATCGATCCCTCTGACAAATTGTCCTTAAAACCTTTTCCTCAAAGAAAACGGGACGTCTCATTATTCGCAGTATTTCTTTTTCTGTCTTTTCAAAATTTTGGAGTGATGAATTGTTTGACCACCGACGTCAACGGGGGACGGGAGAGGTTCCCGTCTACTGACGTCTCATGTGATGAGTGACGGCTCTGGCGTCTGTGTCACCCGTCACATGCGAAGATTGACGGCTCTGGGGTCTCTGTCGCCCGTCACATGCGAAGATTGACGGCTCTGGCGTCTGTCACCCGTCACATGCGAAGATTGACGGCTCTGGCGTCTCTGTCACCCGTCACATGCGAAGATTGACGGCTCTGGGGTCTGTGTCACCCGTCACATGCGAAGATTGACGGCTCTGGGGTCTGTGTCACCCGTCACATGCAAAGAGTGACGGCTCTGGGGTCTCTGTCACCCGTCACATGCGAAGATTGACGGCTCTGGGGTCTCTGTCACCCGTCACATGCGAAGAGTGACGGCTCTGGGGTCTGTGTCACCCGTCACATGCGAAGAGTGACGGCTCTGGCGTCTGTGTCACCCGTCACATGCAAAAAGTGTCGGCTCTTCAGATTCAGTGACATAGCTATATAGCTCATTGTACAATAGGACAGGTTTAAAAAAAATTTACTGTTTCAAATGCAAAAATATAGCGTTCGAGTGAAGGGAAGTATCAGGAGAAAGCGCCAAGCCATTCCGACTATATAGCACTTAGAAGGGGTCAGGATAAGGATTTGGGATGGGACGGTGGGAAAGGAATGGTGCCCGGACCATTTGAACCGTCGGGGATTGAACGTCGACCTGCATGAAGCGAGACCGTCGCTCTACCGTCCAGCCCAAATGGTTGGGCGAGTGTTCGAGTGAATGATTGAACGGTTTGCCACAAAGTTCAACACGCTGAACATTCTGGTTGTGGCTCAGCTTTGGGTGTAAGGACGGGCGAGGGACAGATGCACGAAGCAGTTACGCAAGCACTTACGAACCTGTACATCTTTTCTAAATTTTTGTCGGCTTTGTTTACAATTATTAAACAGTTAATGAGCCCGAAGCACCAGGAGGCTGTTTATAACAATAACAACAGTTGATTGGTAACTTTTCATGCTTGTAAATTGTTTGATAAATGTAAACAAAGCCGTCACGATTAAGCAAAGATGTACAGGTTTCGTAAGCAGTTGCATAAATAGTCTATGCATCCTTGGTCTCAACGACCTTGTGGTCAGAGTCGCATACACCAGAATACACCGGAAAATGAGCCATGTGGCCCACAGGATGTGAAGCAACACATTACATGTACACCAGCCAACACCCCAGAGGTAGTGTAGCTGCTCACGTGTAGTGAGGGGGTCGCTGGGTACAGTGACCAGCGCGCACTATACACGCTCTTTAACACAGGACAACAGCAGGAGCCATCACCGTAGGTACAGTGAAGTGTTCCCTACCGTAGGGGGCGTCCAAGAGAGGGAGGGGGTCCTCGTATTATAAGCGTTTGAGGCGTGGGAGTGGCAAGCACTGAGAACGAAACACCAATATCATTCACCACTGTAGACAAGGACAGCAACTCACCACTGTAGACAAGGACAGCAACTCACCACTGTAGACAAGGACAGCAACTCACCACTGTAGACAAGGAGAGCACACAACAGCCACTCCTCCACGCCCGCATATTACACGCCCACACTGCTTTTATAAGAATGCCAAATGGCCGAGAGTGGCATTACAAAAGAACGAAATATTGCAGAAAGAATGCCACTGCACGAGGGGGTGGCATATTTGGAGGAGTGCCTCTCCATACGGGGGTGGCATGTTGGAAAGTGCCACACCAAAATGGGTGGCAAATTTAAAAGAGTGTCACGCCACATGGGATGATATAATGAAAAGAGTGCCAATGCACAAGAGGTGACAGTGCCACTGCACAAGGGTGACAGTGCCACTGCACAAGAAGTGACAGTGCCACTGCACAAGGGGTGACAGTGCCACTGCACAAGGGGTGACAGTGCCAATGCACAAGAGGTGACAGTGCCACTGAACAAGATGTGACAGTGCCACACCACAAAGTGACACTCCACAAATGTCAAACAGTGCCACTCCACAAGAGGTGACAAACAATGCTACGCCACAAGAGGTGACTTACTGGAAGACACTATAAACGGTTCCTTTACATAATCAAAACAAAAAGCTCTCTAGAAATTCTTATTCATTTTGAGCATTTGAGGGACACAGCTGGCTCAGGTGGTGGGGCTGTGTGACGATGTCAACGCCATCTGTTGAGCGCACCCGACCCCATTTTCTGTTCCCTGGTGGAAGGCTGTGATCTTAAGACACCTGTGTAGTTTCCTTCTTACTATACAATATTTACTCCTCAGAAGTTATGTGGAGGTGGCTTGGTCGGCAATGGGTTAGTTCACCCAGGGCAGTCCTGAACCCAAGACTTGTTCCAGTGGGAATATGTGGGCAGAGTCGCTGGCGACTGTGATTTGTCTGTGATAACCAGTGACTGGAGTGACTTAACCAGGGATGGCCCAGTTAATTAGATGGAATTAATGTCCGTCTGTCCTCTATGTTAAGGCTTGTTAAGGTTGAAGTCTTTTTAGGGGGAAAACCAGCCAGCGTGTTGGTGGAGAGTCGAAGTGGTGTTTTGACACAGTGGTTAACTGTGTAGGACTGGCCCATGGTTTACTGAGAAAGGTGAACTCGCCGGCGTGAGGACCATAGAAGACTGTCTTGGAGAAGGAGCCTTGACCGGTGTAGGATAGAAGAGGACTCGCTGGGGTAGAAGATCATTGTAGTTCCTATGTAGTGTTCTGGGTGAAAGTGACATCTGACGTGTTATGTACATATGTGGTAAGTGTATATAGTTAAGTACATGTGGTGATGGTTTTGTTTAGCGTTGTTTAACCCCGTTCCCGCTGGACTGACTGTTAATGTTAGTTCTTAAAAACTTGCCTGTGACTCTGGGGCTGGATCAGGTAAGAAGAGACACTAAAGCCCCATATAAAGTCTGAATGAAAAGAACCCGGTTACTGGCTGAGGCCGTAACAGGCTGACAGTGGCACTGGTGGTGGCAACTGACAATGGTAGTGGCAGCTGACAGTGGCACTGGTGGTGGTGGTAGCTGACAGTGCCACTGGTGGTGGTGGCAGCTGACAGTGGCACTGGTGGTGGCAACTGACAATGGTAGTGGCAGCTGACAGTGGCACTGGTGGTGGTGGTAGCTGACAGTGCCACTGGTGGTGGTGGCAGCTGACAGTGGCACTGGTGGTGGTGGTAGCTGACAGTGCCACTGGTGGTGGTGGTAGCTGACAGTGCCACTGGTGGTGGTGGCAGCTGACAGTGGCACTGGTGGTGGCAACTGACAATGGTAGTGGCAGCTGACAGTGGCACTGGTGGTGGTGGCAGCTGACAGTGCCACTGGTAGTGGTGGCAGCTGACAGTGCCACTGGTGGTGGTGAGGGCTGGCAGTGCCAAGTGGCGAGGGAAGGGGTCATCTCCCAACTTGTCCTCACACTTAATACATTATTTATTTCGCTGTTAACCTCCAACGTCAAAATACCAACACTTCCTCGGAGTACTGAGCCTGGCCTTCGACAGGTCAGGGGGGGGGGGGGCGGAGGCTCCTACGCTTCTGGTAAGGCAAAATCACTTTAATTTAGGCGCATGTCCAATCGTGACCCCGGGTCGAGGCTCCAGGCGTTCTGAGCAATATCCTCCACCCTACGTAGTCACTGGCATCCATCTATCTATATCTATCTATCTCTCTCTCTTTCTGGAAGTGCTGGGTATTAGAGCGACGGTCTCGCTTCATGCAGGTCGGCGTTCAATCCCCGACTGTCCACAGTGGTTGGGCACTATTCCTTTCCCCCCGTCCCATCCCAAATCTTTATCCTGACCCCTTCCCAGTGCTATAGTCGTAATGGCTTAATAGCGCTTTCCTAATAGTTTTCTTCTCTTCTCTCTCTCTTCCTCCCTGTGCCTCCTTCCCATTCCTCATCCTCCCTCCCTACCTATTTTATCCTCCCTGTCAGTCACCATGGGAATATCACTAAGTCACTACCACTCCCAAAAACTTCCTCTCCCACCACCCCACCCCCCCCCCCTTCTCTCCTGGTGCCTTCAATATATCTCCTTTTCCCACACACACAATTCCTCGTACTCCCTCTCCTCCTCTATTTGCTGGCTCCCTTATTCTTCGCAAGAATAGTTTCCCGTGAAATTCTCTCTATTACTGCTGAGCTGAGAGGAGACATACACAGTAATGTTGCTGGGGCCTCCTGTGCTGGAGGAGAGAGAGAGAGAGAGAGAGAGAAGAAGAGAGAGAGAGAGGAGAGCGAACAATAACATGAGCGACAATGTACAATGACTCTTCATTACTCCTCAGCAGAGGAAGGAGGAAGGCGAGACTCGTGTGGGAGTTGGATCATCCCTACATTGGCTGTCTCACCCGCCAACATGCACTCACCTCACCCCACCACCCACTGGTCAGCCCCCAGGCCACCACACCCATTACGGATGACAAACTACCTGAGTGACGGGGGGGGGGGGGAAGGGATTAATCGGGGCTCCCATAGCCCGTGCTACTTGGAACCTTTGTTCCGAGTAGCTGAAATCTACAACAACAAAGAGTGACGGGCCATTGAGGCACTCATGCCAGTCGGAGAGTGACCACACCGGGCGTGTACAGCAGTAGGATCCGTCCCCATAAGTACACATCACTTATCTGTCAATTCCCTTGAGAATCTGTATGTGGTGATCATGTCTCTTCCAACATGATCTCCATCGTGTATACACAAGTATACACGATAGACAGCGTGTAGGAGACTGGTAGAGGCATCATTACCAAGAGGTTTAGGGACGAGTCTCGCCTCAGGAAGGTTGCAGGCCACCCCCCCCCC
>WNGS01164437.1:53822113-53836758 GCA_020271785.1 Procambarus virginalis
ATACAATGTTCTGACATCATAATATAACACAAATTGGGTCTTTCCGTCACCTCCTAATACTATAATAAATAATATATAAATAAATAATTGTGATAACTTGATCCAACAGACTATTTCTTCGTGGAAGGCCCACATGTCCACTACAACCTGGTTGGTCCGGTCCGTCTTGAAGGAACTTGTCTAAATGTTTCTTGAAGACGTCCACTTTGTTCCAGCAATATTTCTCATGATTTCATGGTGAACATTGAACAATTGTGGACCTCTAATGTTATGTTCATATAGTGTTCTCTGTTCATGTTCATGGCGCTTCTATTCCTCGCTGGGTCTGTTCTGCATTTCCTACCATATCTCTCGCTCCAGTATGTTAAGCGAAGCTGCAACGGCTACGATAACCCCCGTTGCAACGGCTACGATAACCCCCGTTGCAACGGCTACGATAACCCCCGTTGCAACGGCTACGATAACCCCCGTTGCAACGGCTACGATAACCCCCGTTGCAACGGCTACGATAACCCCGTTGCAACGACTACGATAACCCCCGTTGCAACGGCTACGATAACCCCCGTTGCAACGACTACGATAACCCCCGTTGCAACGACTACGATAACCCCCGTTGCAACGGCTACGATAACCCCCGTTGCAACGACTACGATAACCCCCGTTGCAACGGCTACGATAACCCCCGTTGCAACATCTACGATAACCCCCGTTGCAACGACTACGATAACTCCCGTTGCAACATCTACGATAACCCCCGTTGCAACGACTACGATAACTCCCCGTTGCAACATCTACGATAACCCCCGTTGCAACATCTACGATAACCCCCGTTGCAACATCTACGATAACCCCCGTTGCAACATCTACGATAACCCCCGTTGCAACGACTACGAAAACCCCCCGCTGCAACATCTACGATAACCCCCGTTGCAACGACTACGATAACTCCCCGTTGCAACATCTACGATAACCCCCGTTGCAACATCTACGATAACCCCCGTTGCAACGACTACGATAACCCCGCTTCAACGAAACAATATACAAACTTAACAAAGGGGCCAAATTTCTACACCAAATTAGGCTTCGTTCCATTCGAGCGGGCAAATTCCCAGCAGATGTACAACAGCAGGCCCCCCCCCCCCGCTCTCTCAATTCTAACTTTCCAATTTGTTTCTTGTTTTTTCAAATAATGTGAATAGAGGAAGGTTGAGGGTTGGTACGCCTGGTTCAGAGGGATGGTACGCCTGGTTCAGAGGGGTGGTACGCCTGGTTCACAGGGGTGGTACGCCTGTTCACAGGGGTGGTACTCCTGGTTCAGAGGGATGGTACGCCTGGTTCAGAGGGGTGGTACTCCTGGTTCAGAGGGATGGTACGCCTGGTTCAGAGGGATGGTACGCCTGGTTCAGAGGGGTGGTACGCCTGGTTCAGAGGGGTGGTACTCCTGGTTCAGAGGGATGGTACGCCTGGTTCAGAGGATGGTACGCCTGGTTCAGAGGGGTGGTACGCCTGGTTCACAGGGGTGGTACGCCTGGTTCAGAGGGGTGGTACGCCTGGTTCACAGGGGTGGTACGCCTGGTTCAGAGGGGTGGTACGCCTGGTTCAGAGGGGTGGTACGCCTGGTTCACAGGGGTGGTACGCCTGGTTCACAGGGGTGGTACGCCTGGTTCAAGCATTAATTTTCTTTGATATGTTTACATCATATCCTCAATGAGTGGCGACGGTATTATCCTCAGTGAGTGGGAGTCTCTTAAAGAAATGGTCATGTAGTTATTTAAGACGAGTAGAGTGGAGGGGGGCAGCAAGAGGGTGGAGGGGCGGCAGCAGGGTGGAGGGAGGGGCGGCAGGAGGGTGGAGGGAGGGGCGGCAGGAGGGTGGAGGAGGGGCAGCAGGGTGGAGGAGGGGCAGCAGGAGGGTGGAGGGGCGGCAGGGTGGAGGGGCGGCAGCAGGAGGGTGGGAGAGAGGGAGAGAGGGGGCGGGATCTTCGGGCGGGAAGGAAGAGCGCCTCCATCACGCCAACATTAAGATGGTATCAACCATCGCGTCTCTCGTTAACGCCACTTACGCCCCGGGAGACTATCGTAACCCCGGCTCCAGCTCCTGGGCCGCGGCTCAACCATCACCCTCCCCAACATGCTCCTCTCCTCCATCAACAGTCACCTCCTCCACACCACAAATTCCACTTACAGTCCGTCTTTCGTACAGTCAAGTCGACTGGACATACAGTGATGCGGACACAGTCCAGCGCTACGGTGTGTGTGCTAACTAACTACTATCTAACTACTAACTACTATCCTAACTAACTACTAACTACTATCCTAACTAACTACTAACTACTATCCTAACTAACTAGCGTATCCTATCCTAACTACTGCTTCCGCTCATCTTAACTGGTCTTAACAACCCATTAACGTGAGGTCTCAGGGGCTAAAGACCTCATTTGCGTCTGTAACTACATCTTTAAGTTGTTCTTTGACCGAGGACAAAAGCTAAAAATAATGAATTGGGACTTAAAGATTGTCTTTCAAAATGGTTGTTTTAGAATCGCCAATTGGTCAACCATTTTGGCTAAGGATTCAGAGGGTAGTGAGCGGCTGCTGCCGGCCGCAACATTCCATTTCCCAAGTTGCCAATTCACGGCATTTTAATGTACTTTAAATACAATACTTTAAATTCTCACAAGTCAAGCCTGGCCTCGGGCGGGCTTGGGGAGTAGAAGAACTCCCAGAACCCATCAACCAGGTATACTGAGTGTCAGGATGGATCACGGTGGTATAACCCGCTTCCAAGGAGGTGTGGGGGTGCGGTATACCCCCCCCCTCCACACACCGTGTGATATACTGGCTTAGTATACCCGTAGCTTTGTATATCGAGGCAGGAAATGCGGTCAATAATCAGGAGATCAGCTGTATAAAGCCCTACACTGTTGACACGGTCAACACCAAGCTGGTGTTAACACACACACACTGCCATACACCTGTAGTACACCGTCACTGTATGGTGTATGCTGCGCCACAACCTAAAACGTACACTAATACATACAATATGCTACCAAGATGTACAGTCAATAGAAGACTTGCACGAAAGGGGAGAGAGAGAGAGAGAGGTGCAGCTGGAAAGGTACAGTGCAGGTGGGAGGGTACAGTGCAGCTAAGAGGGTACAATGCAGCTGGGAGGGTACAGTGCAGGTGGAAGGGTACAGTGCACCTGGGAGGGTACAGTGCACCTGGGAGGGTACGTGCACTGGGAGGGTACAGTGCAGGTGGAAGGGTACAGTGCACTGGGGGGTACAGTGCACCTGGGAGGGTACAGTGCACCTGGGAGGGTACAGTGCAGGTGGAAGGGTACGATATTAATTTGACTATCATGCAGCCCACACCCACAATGGACGGGTGTGTGTGTGGGGGGACTGAGGAGAAGTCACACACACACACCCGCATGCACTAAACGACAGTGAGCATTTGGTGAAAATTTCCCGTAGTAGATATTTTGAATTAAAGATATATATATCTATATATATATCTCGAACCTTATTACAGAACTGTCTCTAAAATTCACCTATCTTTTTGTACTTAAATTTGCTAACAAGGTACATTTGGACGCATTTACATCAGCGGGTGATGCAATCTCCCAGAGAGGCGAGTCTAAGCCGAGCAGTAGCAGCAACATCTAGCAGTCTGCTGATTTTCCTGGATGACCCGTAGATGTGTGGGTCATCTTGCACGATAGTATACCTGGTTGATGGGGTTCTGGGAGTTCTTCTACTCCCAAGCCCGGCCCGAGGCCTAGCATGACTTGTGAGAGCTTGGTCCACCAGGCTGTTGCTTGGAGCGGCCCGCAGGCCCACATACCCACCATGGTCGATGGAAATACTAGTGTAGGTTTAACTTTGCCTCAGATCTACAAGGTTTCCTGGAGGCTCATAATCGACCCTTTCGACGACCGACTACGTGTGATATAAAGATCAACAATAAATGTTTTAATAACACAGAGGATGGAGACGAAGGAAGGAAGGAAGGAAGGAAGGAAGGAAGGAAGGAAGGAAGGAAGGAAGGAAGGAAGGGTACATGAAAGGAATATATAGCATGCTTCTCGTATACACCAATTAACTCTAGTAGCAATTGAGCTGGGCCATATTACTTTACTGACTGCAGGTAATGACCCTGCAGGTCACCTTGAGATGATTTCGGGGTTTAGCGACCTCGCGGCCCGGTCCTCGACCAGGCCGCCTCCTCGTTGCTGGACTGGTCAACCAGGCTATTGAACGCGGCTGTTCACAGCCCGACGTATGCGTCACAACCTGGGCTAGTTAACAGACCCGGGCTAAAGGTCCCTCACACTTGTGAGTAACCTCATCCGTCACTCATACCTGTGGTCCCTCATCCCTGTCATCCCCTCATACCCGAGTCCTCTCATATCTCAAATATTCTCCCATAGCCTCATACTACTCATGGGGGTCGACCCCTGATGAACAAGCTTCATGGGAAGGAAGTGGAATGCACCACAGAGGAAGTGCCGCGCTTAAAGCTTCAAGTAACAAGGTGAAGGTGGACGCAGCATCCAAGCTTTTGATCTTGAACAGCGAGAGGTTTGCTGCCGGGCTTCAGACGACCAGAGGCGGTAGGAGGCAGCGGAGAGACCTGACAAAAATATACTTTTAAGATGGCCCTCTCAGATGTGCACCCTCCTGTGTGCACGGGCTGAGAGATCGCTCGAGCTGATGTATAAAGGAAGGGAGAGAGAGAGAGAGAGAGAGAGAGAGAGAGAGAGAGGAGGAGAGAGAGAGAGAGGAGAGGAGAGAGAGAGAGAGAGAGAGAGAGAGAGAGAGAGAGAGAGAGAGGGGGGGGGCTAAGTTCAGAGGGAAAAGAGGTGATTGGGAGCATTACCACAGTTGAGGGAACAGGCACGTCAGGTGAAGGAACAGAGCTACCTACCTGTTGTTGGTTCTGGGATAAACGTTCCCACGGCCCGGTCTCTGACGTATAAATCCCAGCCTGGTTGATCAGGTATCCTTTGGAGGTGTTTGTCAAGTTCCCTCTTGAACACTGTGAGGGGTTTGCCAGTTATGTCCCTTATGTGTAGTGGAAGCGTGTTGAACAGTCTCGGGCCTCTGATGTTAATAAGAGTTCTCTCTCAGAGTACCTGTTGCAACTGTTCTTTTCAACGGGGATATTCTGCACATCCTGCCATGCCTCCTGGTCTCAAGCAATGTTATTTTCGTCCAGATTTGGAAGCAATTCCCCCGTTACCGTCCAAGTAGAGATTATTAAGCATCACTTTCTCCTGCGCTCTGGAGAATACAGGTCTACAGTTTTTAAGTTGTGCCAATAACTCGGATGTTTTATTGAGTGGACTCGTGCAGTTAAAGATTTACGCACGCTCTCCAGGTCAACAGTTTCTCCAGCTTTGAATGAGGTTATTAGTGTTCCACAATATTCCACCCTAGAGAGCACTAGTGTCTTGGTGAGTATCATCAGTGGTATGGCATATCTTGTAAGGAAGGTCCTTGTTATCCAACCTTCTTGACCAAACCACACACTAGAAAGTGAAGGGACGACAACGTTTCGGTCCGTCCTGGACCATTCTCAAGTCGATTGTGCGAATGGTCCAAACAATCGACTTGAGAATGGTCCAGGACGGACCGAAACGTCGTCGTCGTCCCTTCACTTTCTAGTGTGTGGTTTGGTCAACACGTTTCAGCCACGTTATTGTGACTCCTTGTCTGCTTATCCAACCTTCTTGCATTTCTAACTACTGCTTTATTGTGTTTTCTAAAGGCCAGGTCTTCGGACATGATTACTCCCATACCTTTTATATTATTTTTCTTTCAATAGTGTGATTTGGTTTTATGTGGTTTCCGTTTTAATATTTTCTATTTTTCCCCATAGCTCAGCTGGAACTTATCTTAAAGTAATTTCCTATGACCCAGTGAAAGACCTATCATCAGACTGGAGGATTACTATGTCTATCATATTGTCTCATGAAATCTCATGATAAAAGCCAGCTGGACAATACCACTTACCACTGTGGCCAGCTGGACACTACCACTCACCACTGTGGCCAGCTGGACACTACCACTCACCACTGTGGCCAGCTGGACACTACCACTCACCACTGTGGCCAGCTGGACACTACCACTCACCACTGTGGCCAGATGAGTGTCCCAGTCTCCCGTCCAACCCCCAATTTAAGAAGAAAATCTGAAGCAAGTTTTGCCACTACCAATCTTAGAAACTTTACCATGAGCAGTAAAAGAGACGTTACATTCGTGTGATGGTGGTCCAGCGGAGAGGGGGGGGAGGGGGGGGGTGTAACTAGGTTAGGACGTGGCCGCCGGCCTGGCCGGACCGCCAGCTGGCTCCTTTTCCCACCACCGCCAGCTGGCTCCTTTTCCCACCACCGCCAGCTGGCTCCTCCACCACCGCCAACTGGCTCCTCCTCCTCCACCACCGCCAGCTGGCTCATCCTCCTCCACCACCGCCAGCTGGCTCCTCTTCCACCACCACCAACCGGCTCTGGGACACTGGGGATAGAGGGAGAGGGAGAGAGGACTGTCCCAACACAGGGACAGGGCTGGGACGCAAGTCAAGACTCTCCGGGAATGTCTTTGTCAACAACAAAAAACTTGGCCGCCGCCAAAGAACGCCGCCAAAGTTATACAATCCATTTTTTTACCAGTAGAGAATTGTGGTGGATGAGACAGCCCTGATGTGGAGTCAGCGGCACCGAGTGTACACACATTACAATCCACCAAAGAGGGATGGGTGGATTGGTGGACCCCCGCCCCACCTCCTCCTCTTCTTCCCCCGGCCGGATATCGTCCAGCTGGTGAGGTGTATCGTCACAAAGGACAGGGAGATTGCTGCTTGGTTAAGCCTTAATCTTTTACGGGATCGCCATAGCCCGTGCTACTTGGACATTTCGTTCTGAGTAGCTAAATCTAAAAACAACTACAACCTACCGTCTTATACTCACCTCAGCACCGTCTTAAACTCACCTCAGCACCGTCTTATACTCACCTCAGCACCGTCTTATACTCACCTCAGCGCCGTCTTATACTCACCTCAGCGCCGCCTTACTCACCTCAGCGCCGCCTTACTCACCTCAGCACCGCCTTACTCACCTCAGCTACTCAATACTTCACACATATATTCCTACAAATTTAATTTTGGAAAGAGAGAAGCGTTGTGAATACCAAAGCGGCTCTACCAGGCACCGGGTCCAGGCCCGGGCTGGTCGCCGGGCTGGTCTGGTCTACACCTCCCTCCCCTGCCCCCCTACACCTGGCCTCCCTCACTCTCTCCCCCTCCCAAGGTAAGTTACGGGCTCACCATAGCCCGTGCTACTTGGAACAAAAAGTTCCGAGTAGCGAATCTTAAACAACATTCATGAGAAGCAATACTTGAGGAGGGGGGCACTCCAGCACCAGCTCTGAACTGAGGGAGATTCTGGAAGGTTCTCCAGCACCAGCTCTGAACTGAGGGAGATTCTGGAAGGTTCTCCAGCACCAGCACAGAACTGAGGGAGATTCTGGAAGGTTCTCCAGCACCAGCTCTGAACTGAGGGAGATTCTGGAAGGTTCTCCAGCACCAGCTCTGAACTGAGGGAGATTCTGGAAGGTTCTCCAGCACCAGCTCTGAACTGAGGGAGATTCTGGAAGGTTCTCCAGCACCAGCTCAGAACTGAGGGAGATTCTGGAAGGTTCTCCAGCACCAGCTCTGAACTGAGGGAGATTCTGGAAGGTTCTCCAGCACCAGCTCAGAACTGAGGGAGATTCTGGAAGGTTCTCCAGCACCAGCTCAGAACTGAGGGAGATTCTGGAAGGTTCTCCACCACCAGCTCTGAACTGAGGTTCAAGAATAGGTAAAGATATCTTATGGAAAAAAAAAACACTGCCATTCAATTTTATATCAAAGTCATTGATAAATTAATTAAGAAATTACATATTACACAGACGTTAACACGCTGGGACTAACAGACACACGCGAACTAAACCCCTTATATTATCAGACCCGAAATCAAGAGTTTGAACAGAATTGAAAAACAAATGTCTTTCAAAGCTTAAAAAAATTCTTATTAAATTCCCAAAAAATGAGTTTCTTTTACAACAGTAATTGCCTTCTTTCTAAAACATTCGAAAAGTGTAATTTTTTTGGTAATGTTAAACGCATTCAAAAGCCTCTTTTTTTTTAACACGTAAAGTTACGAAGTTAACAACAAACTCAACATTAAGAGTAAAGTTAAGTAAAAACTACTCAAAATTAATCATATAAAAAGTATTAGGAACAATGGAGAAAGTTTGCTACGGCAAAATCAATAAAACTTTTTGCACTAAATATTATATATTAAATATTTCATAGCTGGGCCATTTATGTGCATTAATAATGTAATGATATTTGTTCTACTTTGGTTTGAAACCGACCTTACACATGGGACAATGGCCTGGGACACATGGAACAACGGTCTGGGACACATGGGACAACGGCCTGGGACACATGGGACAACGGTCTGGGACACATGGGACAACGGTCTGGGACACATGGAACAACGGCCTGGGACACATGGGACAACGGTCTGGGACACATGGAACAACGGCCTGGGACACATGGGACAACGGTCTGGGACACATGGTACAACGGTCTGGGACACAGGGTACAACGGTCTGGGACACATGGTACAATGGCCTGGGACACATGGTACAACGGTCTGGGACACATGGGACAACGGTCTGGGACACATGGAACAACGGTCTGGGACACATGGGACAACGGTCTGGGACACATGGGACAACGGTCTGGGACACATGGGACAACGGTCTGGGACACATGGGATAATGGCCTGGGACACATGGTACAACGGTCTGGGACACATGGGACAACGGCCTGGGACACATGGTACAACGGTCTGGGACACATGGTACAACGGTCTGGGACACATGGAACAACGGTCTGGGACACATGGAACAACGGCCTGGGACACATTGTACAACGGCCTGGGACACATGGGATAATGGCCTGGGACACATGGAACAACGGCCTGGGACACATGGAACAACGGCCTGGGACACATGGAACAACGGCCTGGGACACATGGAACAACGGCCTGGGACACATGGGACAACGGTCTGGGACACATGGAACACATGGGACAACGTCTCAACAACTTCAGAGGCCCGAGAGAAAGTGGACACATACCTACTCAAGAGTACACAAACAAATGAGGTTGAAGGGGCCCCTCATTTCTGTGCCGCCAGGCCGCCTAGCTGGTGATCTGATCAACCAGGCTGTTTGATCTCCCTGCTCGCAGTCTGACGCATAAATCACAGCCTCGAGGGATCAGGTATCCTTTGGAGGTACTTATCACGTTATTTCTTGAACACCGTGAGAGGTTAGTTATGCCTTTTACATGTAGAAGACACGTTGAAAAGTATTTTGCTGTTGAAAAAATTGTCTCATAGCGTAGCTCTAGCACTGACCCATCTCTGGTACTGACCCATATCTGGCACTGACCCATATCTGGCACTGACCCACCTCTGGTACTGACCCATCTCTGGCACTGACACCTGGCCAGCAGCCAATCTCGTCAGGGTGGGGAGTGGCCTCACAGTATGACACTAAAAGCTTCCTAATCCTAATATTTCAAGGTCAGAGCTAAAAGCGTGTGGACGATTGGGCGCCGCTCATCCCTTCTAATGACATCCCTTGACCTCTAACAACACCTTGACCTCGACTGACACTCCTGACACCTCGTTTAAAAGAGTGCAGACAAAATGCACTCTGACCTCTGGCGAGGTTCCAATCTTTGACCCTGACCTCTGGCGAGGCTCCAATCCTTGACCCTGACATGTGGCGAGGCTCCAATCTTTGACCCTGACCTCTGGCGAGGATCCAATCCTTGACCCTGACCTCTGGCGAGGATCCAATCCTTGCCCCTGACCTCTGGCGAGGATCCAATCCTTGCCCCTGACCTCTGGCGAGGATACAATCCTTGACCCTGACCTCTGGCGAGGTTCCAATCCTTGCCTCTGACCTCTGGCGAGGATCCAATCCTTGACCCTGACCTCTGGCGAGGCTCCAATCCTTGCCCCTGACCTCTGGAGAGGATCCAATCCTTGCCCCTGACCTCTGGCGAGGATCCAATCCTTGCCCCTGACCTCTGGCGAGGATCCAATCCTTGCCCCTGACCTCTGGCGAGGATCCAATCCTTGACCCTGACCTCTGGCGAGGCTCCAATCCTTGACCAAGGGTTGGCAAGCGTCTAGCCTTTTTGGCAGAGTTCCCGGGACCCGCCCGCGGCTGCAACACAGCTGATCAGGTCTACTCAACCCTGTCAATTATGAATTATAACAAACCCCCCACAAAATAATACTTGTTTGCAACATTGAAAGCACTACACGATGGCTTTCCCAAGGCATTAGGCGGGAAGTTGTTCTCACACTAATTGCAAGGGAAAACGAGGAGGGGGGAGGCGATTGGGGGGAGGGGGGTGGTGTAGGCCTATCTTTTTCGAGATGTTAGAGCTGATGGGGTAACCTGCCCGGACCTCAGTGCACTGTACAAGCACTGCCCGGACCTCAGTACACTGTACAAGCACTGCCCGGACCTCAGTGCACTGTACAAGCACTGCCCGGACCTCAGTGCACTGTACAAGCACTGCCCGGACCTCAGTACCACGACGTCTGCCCCTCACATCTTGCACACTGCAACAACACCACCAACGTCGCCACCCGGCAGCTTTCTGCGTAAATCCCCATCAGAGTTAGACTTGCCAAAATTGTAGTATTACCGAGCCTTTAACATGTATGAAATTACGGTAATGAACATGTGGTTCAGGTAGGCGTCACAGGTGCATATTCCCACGGGATTTGATGCGACTTGGGAGAGAGAGAAGTGGGAGGGAGGGAAGGAGAGAAGGAAGTAGGAGGGAGGGAAGGAGAGAGGAGACACAGAGTAAAGGAGGATAGACAGTAGACAACTGGGTACAGCAAGGTTACCATTACAGACGAACCACTGACTGTAAGCAAGCCTGAAAGAAAAATATGCCTTGGAGGTCAAGCCGAGGCGTGCGGGCGTGGAGGTCAAGCCGAGGCGTGCGGGCGTGGAGGTCAAGCCGAGGCGTACAGGCGTGGAGGTCAAGACAGGAGGCATCCAGGCGTAGGCAAGGCAGGAGAGGCGTAGCAGCACGGAAGAGCGTCTCAAACCCACCAACAATTAATAAGCAATAATTACGCTGGCGTGGACCTAAAGAGGATATAACGACCCATTTATGGTCGTTGATCATCGTGAATTGTGATTTTCAGCTCCAGCCGATTACAGAGATTTTTGCTGACGTCTTTAAACCAGCGAGCAAGAAATATTTCGCCAAGATAAATGGAGCAAAAAATTCATATAACTGGCGCGAAAAATATGAGTTTTGTTAATATTATGCGCAGTCGTAGGAGCGGGAAGGTGGACGATGGTCTCTTGTATCAGTAATGTTCAAGACAATAATTTTGATATGAACCTTTTGAGTAGAACCAGTACACACACCTTCCCCCGCCCACCCGCCAGTACACACACACCTTCCCCGCCCGCCCACCACCACCCACCCTCCCCGCCCACCCACCAACACACACACCTTCCCCGCCCACCCACCAACACACCCACCCTCCCCGCTCACCCACCAACACACACCCTCCCCGCCCACCCACCAACACACCCACCCTCCCCGCTCACCCACCAGTACACACATTCTCCCCGCCCACCCACTAGTACATACACCCTCCCCGCCACCCACCACCACCCACCCTCCCACCAGTACACAGACCCTCCCCGCCCACCCACCAACACACACCCTCCTACCAATACACACACCCTCCCCGCCCACCCACCAGTACACACACCCTCCCCGCCCACCCACCAACACACACCCTCCTACCAATACACACACCCTCCCCGCCCACCCACCAGTACACACACCCTCCCCGCCCACCCACCAACACACACCCCCCCCCGCCCACCCACCAGTACACACACCCCCCTCCCCGCCCACCACCAACACCCACCCTCCCCGCCCACCCACCAACACCCACCCTCCCCGCCCACCCACCAGTACACACACCCTCCCCGCCCACCCACCAACACACACCCTCCCCCCGCCCACCCCCAGTACACACACCCTCCCCGCCCACCCACCAACACCCACCCTCCCCGCCCACCCACCAACACCCACCCTCCCCGCCCACCCACCAGTACACACACCCTCCCCGCCCACCCACCAACACCCACCCTCCCCGCCCACCCACCAACACCCACCCTCCCCGCCCACCCACCAGTACACACACCCTCCCCGCCCACCCACCACCACACACCCTCCCCGCCCACCCACCAACACCCACCCTCCCCGCCCACCCACCAACACCCACCCTCCCCGCCCACCCACCAGTACACACACCCTCCCCGCCCACCCACCAACACCCACCATATTTCAGTTTAAAACGTTCATGATTAAATTGCGAGCTCTGTGAAAAGATTCTTTTGTAGAGTAATTGCCGTAAATCGTTATTAGTGAAGACCACGACTAAAAAAGCACATTTTCCTATACAGACAGAAGGCCGATTGTAACACACACACGCAAGCGTACATGGAGCTGTATGTACACACGCCACCACGTACACACGGGAACACGTACACACGGGAACATGTACACACGGGAACATGTACACACGGGAACATGTACACACGGGAACACGTACACACGGGAACACGTACACACGGGAACATGTACACACGGAACATGTACACACGGGAACATGTACACACGGGAACACGTACACACGGGAACACGTACACAGATTAACGCACAACTTAGGTACTCAGTCTCACCCGTGTTAAACAGTTTATCCTTATCCACCGTGTCAATTCCTCTGAGAATTCTGAGGAACTAGAGGACGGAAGAACGAAAGGGAAGGGACACTATCACACAAGATAATGAGGGGATAGATAAGGAGGTTAAGTACACCTTCTGTAACTGGCAGAAGGTACAAGAAGAGGACACAGGTGGAAGCTGGAAATGCCAATGAACTGATGTCAGGAAAGGAGGAAGACGAGTAGGGAGGAGAACCAGGAGGAGGAGAAGTAGGAGGAGGAGGAGAACCAGGAGGAGGAGGAGAACCAGGAGGAGGAGGAGAACCAGGAGGAGGCCCAGGAAGAAGAGGAGGCCGTGAAGAAGAGTGTTGCCTCAGCTACCACTCACCCCGACACCCTTCGTTACTGTGCCCACAAATATACCGCACACCGTTATAAGAATGCAACAGTGTATTATGTAAATGGTATTTTGGCTCCCTGATGCCTGTCCAGGCACGAGTGCCGACATTCCTGGCACTGTCTGGCACCCAGAGATGGTGGACAGTCTGAGGAGAGTCTCTCAGTCACCCCCACAAGAGGAGACTCCCTTCATCCAGCGGAGGATGAATCGTTCGGCTGTCAAATCCATATCATCTGACCAGAGCATCAGTCGTTCAGATTTCAGATGCTGAAAAGATTTTTATTTCCCTCCCCCTCTCTCTCTCCCCCCCTCTCACCCCCCCCCCTCCCTCCCTCTTTCTCTCCCTCCCTCCCCCCACTCCCCTCTGTGGGGGCGTGTGTGTGACTGTGTTATATCAATACTTTTATCATAATTTAAACTACATTTACTAATCCATGTGTTCGTTATCATCAACACGGGACACGCTCATAAGCGGCCAAGCACTCCGCGATATTCTTACTTCACTCCCCCCTACCGTAAATATGTTTTAATGCAACGATAAATACCGCTTATTGCAACGCTAAATATGGCTTATATGTTATCATCAGTGTATTTACACAAGGGCGCCAGCTCACGCTAATAAACCATTGGAAATAACATATCTCCGATGATATTTATACAAGCGAGAGAAATGTTACTTTAGATATATTGCGAGACTAATCTCACGAAATATCTCAAATTTGTTCAGATGTTTTAGATTAGTCACACACTACACTATACACCCCCACTACACTACACTCCACTACACTGTACACTACACCCAGGCAGGCAGGCACACCTGGCGAACGTTCCACAGGTAAAGCAAAAGAGAGCAATGACCTCCACACAATAACAAAAGACTAAAGCCACCTTTGGTCTTGGCGCTCTGGCTGCAAAAACACCCCCCAGTGCCAGGACAGGGGTCGAGGCTCGCTGACATGGGTGAGGAAAGAGACAGAGAGGGAAGGGAGAAGGAGGAGGGAAGGGGGGAGGGAACATGGAAGCAGACGATCCTGTCCCCCTTCAGCTAGACGACGTCGTATCGACGCATCAAGACCACAACCAGTACCTGGAATAATTCAGATCATGATAAACAATTCGGTTAAAAAGTACGCATTTGATTTTTTAAAATCTACTTTATATACCAGGGTCTCTGGGGATGACCCATCATACACCAGCAGTTGGATTGAGAGTGAAGGGCGGACCGAAAGAGCAGAGTCCGACCCCCGCAAAGCAACTAGTGTGAAACCACACGTAGACTGAATCAACACACAAAAACCACCCACACACACCACACAAAAAAAAAAAAACACTGTTTCCCGTCATCACAAACACACCCGCTTTTTTTTTTTTTCCCCCCCAAAAAACTCACAAACACACAGCTC
>WNGS01164437.1:53836783-53854577 GCA_020271785.1 Procambarus virginalis
TGCTAATCGTTTAAGCTAATTAAAGTCAATCACTCCTGCAACGTCCAGGTTACATGCAAAATCTGTATTCCTCTCATAACTGTATTTTTACAAAGGGCAAATCAAAATTTGCATAACAAGGTTTAACAAAAATACTTATTGATCAATGTTAACTGCTATTCATTTAAACTAAGTGATGACTACACTCCAAGTGTTAACAGAAATAGTTCACCCACAATTAAAGTTGTAAAGTAGTTCAGTAATTAGAGGACTACATATTAAATTAATTCGTGAGAAATTAAATAGTGAAGATTAATGAATTTTAATGTGGGGAAAAAAAGTCTTCCCTAACTTTTTTTTTTATTAATTGTTTATACTTTGAAATACTTTACCTATGTGTGTGCCACTCCCATGGTCCACACCAGCCACTCCCACGGTCCACACCCGCCACTCCCACGGTCCACACCAGCCACTCCCACGGTCCACACTAACCACTCCCACGGTCCACACCCGCCACTCCCATGGTCCACACCAGCCACTCCCATGGTCCACACCAGCCACTCCCATGGTCCACACTAACCACTCCACGGTCCACACCCGCCACTCCCACGGTCCACACCAGCCACTCCCATGGTCCACACCAACCACTCCCACGGTCCACACTAACCACTCCCACGGTCCACACCAACCACTCCCACGGTCCACACCAACCACTCCCATGGTCCACACCAGCCACTCCCATGGTCCACACCAACCACTCCCACGGTCCACACTAACCACTCCCACGGTCCATACCAACTACAGTCGAACACCTCCACAAATGCCATTTAATATATCATATGTATACATGTATTCACATACATTTGCATACATATACTAACTCTAGACACTAATTTGACAGCTGAATTGAATATATCGTATAGTATTCTATTTCATATAGTACAATACATCGCATAATACAATACATCGCATAATACAATACGTCGCATAATACAATATGGTATGAGCCTGAGTTTATTAGGCCTAAGATTGCTAATTTAGGCCCAAGCCACCATGACAGACTACGTCTGAGATCTTTGTGGACCAATTAAATAATAATAATAATAATTATAATAATATTAATAATAATAATGTAGAAGCTTAGTACAATGCCTTGGTGCTTCAATGAAGGTGAATGAAACACCCAATTTATATTCAATTGTATTTAAATTAAATTTTTTGATGTATCCTACATCTTTTGTAATAGATCCTGTATACAATGTTCTGACATCATAATATAACACAAATTGGGTCTTTCCGTCACCTCCTAATACTAATATATAAATAAATAATTGAATAAATAATTGTGATAACTTGATCCAACAGACTATTTCTTCGTGGAAGGCCCACATGTCCACTACAACCTGGTTGGTCCGGTCCGTCTTGCAGGAACTTGTCTAAATGTTTCTTGAAGACGTCCACTTTGTTCCAGCAATATTTCTCATGATTTCATGGTGAACACTGAACAATTGTGGACCTCTAATGTTATGTTCATATAGTGTTCTCTGTTCATGTTCACGGCGCTTCTATTCCTCGCTGGGTCTGTTCTGCATTTCCTACCATATCTCTCGCTCCAGTATGGTAAGCGAAGCTGCAACGGCTACGATAACCCCCGTTGCAACGACTACGATAACTCCCGTTGCAACGACTACGATAACTCCCCGTTGCAACGGCTACGATAACTCCCCGTTGCAACGGCTACGATAACTCCCCGTTGCAACATCTACGATAACTCCCCGTTGCAACATCTACGATAACCCCCGTTGCAACATCTACGATAACCCCCGTTGCAACATCTACGATAACCCCCGTTGCAACGACTACGATAACTCCCCGTTGCAACGACTACGATAACCCCCGTTGCAACATCTACGATAACCCCCGTTGCAACATCTACGATAACCCCCGTTGCAACATCTACGATAACCCCCGTTGCAACGACTACGATAACCCCGTTGCAACATCTACGATAACCCCCGTTGCAACGACTACGATAACCCCCGTTGCAACATCTACGATAACCCCCGTTGCAACATCTACGATAACCCCCGTTGCAACATCTACGATAACCCCCGTTGCAACATCTACGATAACCCCCGTTGCAACATCTACGATAACCCCCCGTTGCAACGACTACGATAACCCCCGCTGCAACATCTACGATAACCCCCGTTGCAACGACTACGATAACTCCCCGTTGCAACATCTACGATAACCCCCGTTGCAACATCTACGATAACCCCCGTTGCAACATCTACGATAACCCCCGTTGCAACATCTACGATACCCCCGTTGCAACGACTACGATAACTCCCGTTGCAACATCTACGATAACCCCCGTTGCAACGACTACGATAGCTCCCCGTTGCAACGACTACGATAACCCCGCTTCAACGAAACAATATTACAAACTTAACAAAGGGGCCAAATTTCTACACCAAATTAGGCTTCGTTCCATTGGAGCGAGCAAATTCCCAGTAGATCTACAGCAGCAGGCCCCCCCCCCCGCTCTCTCAATTCTAACTTTCCAATTTTGTGTTTTGTTTTTTTCAAATAATGTGAATAGAGGAAGGTTGAGGGTTGGTACCCTGGTTCAGGGGCGATGGTACGCCTGGTTCAGAGGGGTGGTACGCCTGGTTCACAGGGGTGGTACTCCTGGTTCACAGGGTGGTACGTCTGGTTCAGAGGGGTGGTACGCCTGGTTCACAGGGTGGTAGGCCTGGTTCAGAGGGATGGTACGCTTGGTTCAGAGGGGTGGTACGCCTGGTTCACAGGGGTGGTACGCCTGGTTCAGAGGGGTGGTACGCCTGGTTCAGAGGGGTGGTACGCCTGGTTCACAGGGGTGGTACGCCTGGTTCAAGCATTAATTTTCTTTGATATGTTTATATCATATCCTCAGTGAGTGGCGACGGCATTATCCTCAATGAGTGGGAGTCTCTTAAAGAAATGGTCATGTAGTTATTTAAGACGAGTAGAGTGGAGGGAGGGGCAGCAAGAGGGTGGAGGGGCGGCAGCAGGGTGGAGGGAGGGGCAGCAGGAGGGTGGAGGGGCGGCAGGGTGGAGGGCGGCAGCAGGAGGGTGGGAGAGAGGGAGGGAGGGGGCGGGATCTTCGGGCGGGAAGGAAGAGCGCCTCCATCACGCCAACATTAAGATGGTATCAACCATCGCGTCTCTCGTTAACGCCACTTACGCCCGGGAGACTATCGTAACCCCGGCTCCAGCTCCTGGGCCGCGGCTCAACCATCACCCTCCCCAACATGCTCCTCTCCTCCATCAACAGTCACCTCCTCCACACCACCAAATTCCACTTACAGTCCGTCTTTCGTACAGTCAAGTCGACTGGATATACAGTGATGCGGGACACAGTCCAGCGCTACGGTGTGTGTGTGCTAACTAACTACTATCTAACTACTAACTACTATCCTAACTAACTACTAACTACTATCCTAACTAACTACTAACTACTATCCTAACTAACTAGCGTATCCTATCCTAACTACTNCTAATATCTTCCGTATTCTGGGACTAAGACCTACCCTACATTTTCATAACGTGATCTACTTGGCCTCACTTCCCTAGCTGGTGATTTATACCTCACGGGTAGTATTTACATCCTTATCCTTCCACCCTTCTTATCTAATCCTCTCCCATTCCTTTCTTTATCCCTTCTCCGTATATATTTGCCTATTATGTCCTCCTTTTTCTCTTCCTGTTCAATTCTCCCCGTGGCAAGCTCTTGCTTCTTGCCTACCACACTCCCTCGACCTCCCTACACCCCACCTCCCTTACACCCACGCTAACCTCTTCCCCTACACCCACCTCCCTTACACCCACGCTAACCTCTTCCCCTACACCCACCTGCCCTACACCCAGGCTAACCTCCTGCCCCTCGGTGCCCGGTCGGCCGCTGGCGACACAGAGGGCTGGGTGGTGGCAGGACTCTTCTCATTACCATGACAAAACAGGTTGGGGAGGATGGAGTGGCCATTGTCTAAGCCAGCCGCCGTCGACCCCTTTTCAACGCCCAGCAAAACTTGACCCACAAATGACTTCAGTATATAAGAGTGTCGGGTGAGGCTGGGCACAATGGCGGAGCCGGGTGCTGTTTAACACCAGTTTGTCCACAACTGTGCAGACTGTGCAACACTGTACACACACCCGGGCGACAACTGTGCAGTGTGTGCAACACTGAACACACACCGGGGGACAGCTGTGTACACACTGTATCTCTCTCTCGCTCACACACACACACACGGCTTTAGAAACTTGTGTTAGGCATAATTCAGAACCTTCAATACCACTTACGTCAGACCAATCCTGGAGTATGCAACCCCCAGCCTGTATTCATGTTCTTATGATATCTTGAGTCCACTTAGATATCAAACAGAAGGGGGGGGGGGATAGAAGTTGCTGAATTCATGCACTGGAGAAGCACACAAGTAAACGCAGGTGCAAGAGAAAGAGAGAGAGAGAGAGAGAGAGAGAGAGAGAGAGAGAGAGAGAGAGAGAGAGAGAGGAGAGAGGAGAGAGAGAGAGAGAGAGAGAGACAGACAGACAGACAGACAGACAGACAGACAGACAGACAGACAGACAGACAGACAGACAGAGACTTTTCTAAACACAAGAGAGAGCAAAATATGTGTCATGTGCTTGATGGAGTGCACCTAGAGTAGCTTTCAAATATCCCAACCACTGGGACAGTCGGGGATGAACGCCGACCTGCACGAAGCAAAGACCGGCGCTCTATCGCTCTATACCAGAATAGAAACAGGGGGTGTTGGGATGGCTTGAGTCATCAAACTATTGCGGAAACAACTGTCGATGTCTTCAAGGAACTAATTAGACAAACTCCTGCAAAAGTGCCTGACCAACCAGGCTGTAGTGGACTGCGGGCTGCTCCAGGCAACAGCCTTCTAGATCAAGTTATCACCTGCGACCAGCTTTGGAGAGTAGAACGACTCTCGGAACCCAGTTCAGGTAATTCTAGGCCATACACGTTAGCTTTAAAATAAAAAACAAGTAGAAATCCATACAGTGAGCACGTGTGTGCGCGTGTATATGCGTGTGCATGCACGCATGCACGCGTGTGCATATCCATGTCGCGTGTGCATATACCTGGTACCTGGTTGATGGGGTTCTGGGAGTTCTTCTACTCCCCAAGCCCGTTGAGGCCAGGCTTGACTTGTGAGACTTTGGTCCATATCCATGGCGTGTGTACATATCCATGGCGTGTGTACACATCCATGGCGTGTGTACATATCCATGTCGCGTGTACATATCCATGGCGTGTGTACACATCCATGGCGTGTGTACATATCCATGTCATGTGTACATATCCATGTCGTGTGTGTACATATCCATGGCGTGTGTACATATCCATGGCGTGTGTAGATATGCATGTCGTGTGTGTACATATCCATGGCGTGTGTACATATCCATGGCGCGTGTACATATCCATGTCGCGTGTACATATCCATGGCGTGTGGAGCGTGTACGCGACCATTTACATATGCTTTTTAGAGTTTTTCTCCCTCAAAGTTTCTAGTTTTAAAACTACTGTGTTAAAATGCTTTGATATTTTTAAAACAGAGAGCGTTTATAGTGAGCAAACAGGAGTACCTGGACCTCCTGGGAAAAGGAACAAGGCGAGGGGGTGCCCGTAATCTTCACGACTTCCGCAATGGTGTTGTTATTGGTGCTTCACTGAACGAGTTGAGCCGGTGCGTGGAGATACTTGCCTATCTATCAGTACCTATCTGTCAGTATCTATCTATCTATTAGGATCTACAGTCAGTGAGGTTTGAGTGTTAATACTCCATCTACTGGCGTTGGTGTACTTGCTGCTGTATATAAAATCTAACTCTTCTGAAGTTCGGGCTGGATTGTGTGTAGAATTTGCTATTTCATTCTGTTATCTGTTTTTGTTATCCTCATTTGCCATGTGTGTGTGTGAGTGCCTCTGTCACTGGTAGATCACCACTGATCTCTCACTTCACCCTTATACATCTCAGGAACCGGGGAAGGTTTTACTGCCTCTAAAAACGTGGATAACTTATTTATCTGCTTTCTCTCTGAACCTTTTTTTCCACTTCAGCAAAAGTTTGATCTGATCTTGCTGCCCTTATCTCGACTACACTTTCTACTTGTTTTTCTCCTCTCCCACCCTTCTCAGTTTATTGTCTAGACCCTTCCTCTTTCTCCACAATTATCTCCTGTAACTAACCCTAAGGGGGAGCCGGTCGGCCGAGCGGACAGCACGCTGGACTTGTGATCCTGTGGTCCTGGGTTCGATCCCAGGCGCCGGCGAGAAACAATGGGCAGAGTTTCTTTCACCCTATGCCCCTGTTACCTGGCAGTAAAATAGGTACCTGGGTGTTAGTCAGCTGTCACGGGCTGCTTCCTGGGGGTGGAGGCCTGGTCGAGGACCGGACCGCGGGGACACTAAAAAAAGCTCCGAAATCATCTCAAGATAACCTCAAGATAAGATAACCCCCTCTTGAGTTATTTCCTTCGGGTCTTCTGCTTGCTTCGTGGCGGCTAAGTACGTTTCATCTTGTGGTCTTCAAGCCCAAGCACTTGGGCTAGACGGTAGAGCGACGGTCTCGCTTCATGCAGGTCGGCGTTCAATTCCCGACCGTCCAAGTGGTTGGGCACCATTCCTTCCCTCCCCCGTCCCATCCCAAAATCCTTATCCTGACCCCCTTCCCAGTGCTATAGTCGTAATGACTTGGCGCTTTCCCCCTGATAGTTATCTTGTGGTCTTCAAATGCCTCAATCTTTTCCTTCCCCTCTCCTGAATTTCCTGAAATTGCCTGTCCTGAGAAGTTGCCTTTTTTTTGCAGTGATCTTATCTCCTCGTTTCATTGTTTCCATTTTGGTTTTACTCTTCACAAGGTGCGGAGTCCCTGCCGCTGTTGCATATTCCAATATTGGTCTGACGTTTGTTGTGTAGCCTGTCTTGAAGGAGTTTTGATATACATTAAACAGGATAACATCTGCAGCATATGTGACGCTGGCAAATATAAGAATATCGTTTAGAAACCTGAATCATTACTCCTTCAAGACAGTCAGCGCAACAAATGTCAGACCAATATTGGAATATGCAGCAACGGCATGGAATCCGCACTTTGTTAAGTATAAAACTAAAACTGTAAGTACAAAGCTTTACAACAAGACTAGTGCCAGAGGTAAGAGGGTTAAACTACGAAGACAGCCTAAAAGCACTAAATCTCACAACCTTAAATGACAAAAGAAACAGAGAGAATATGATCACAACATACAAGATACTGTGAAGAAATAGATAAGGCGGACATAAACAACCTTTTCACACTGAGAGAAAGCAGGACGAGCGGACACAGGTGGAAGCTGAAAACGCAAATGACGCGAAGAAATATAAGAAAGTACTCGTACCCTAGGGAGTACCATAGGGCTAGGGAGAAGCTGTTACCCATGCACCACTCCCCTCTCTTCCCTCTACCCCCATACAATTGGTCTCCCCCCCCCCTCCATAAAGAACAACAATAGCATTAAATTTGCCGTCAAATACAATCCCCAGAGACACAAAAGACGTCCATCCGTACAGAACATTTCAGAATAGAAACAGAACATAAAACATTTAGAAATGATAGAACATTTAGAAATGAACACAGAAGAAACAGAACATTTCAAGCGTGTTTCCAACATGTTTACAACAGCATTGAAAGCGCAGAAATGCAATCAACCAGCCTGACCTTTGGCCTACGTTGTGCCCCCCTTGAAGGGTGACCCTGACCCTGTGACCCCCACAAGGGAACAGGTACCGCTCTGAGTGGTCGTAATGAATGGCTGTGTGCTAGTTTCAAATCGATCCGTCCGT
The DNA here is from genome assembly GCA_020271785.1 of Procambarus virginalis. Classification (NCBI taxonomy): domain Eukaryota; kingdom Metazoa; phylum Arthropoda; class Malacostraca; order Decapoda; family Cambaridae; genus Procambarus; species Procambarus virginalis. Next base: position 53,844,657 of record WNGS01164437.1, read on the forward strand.
AATTGTGCGTCTATGTACGTTGACGGATTTCGGGCTCATGCACGCACGCGAGCGCACACAGCCGCCCACGCACGCACATGAGTGTACACCCGCGCGCATATGGCGAATGTACACACGTGCAAGCGCGCGTGCGAACGCACACCCGTGCGAGCCCATGAGTGTACGCACACACACACACACACACACACACACACACACACACACACACACACACACACACACACACACACACACACACACACACACACACAAGGTTGATTTACCTTACCTTCCTTGAAGGTTGATTAAGAGTATCAACCAATACAGCAAGAGGGAATGGATGGAAGCTTGAAACTCAGATGAATTATAGAGATGTTATAAAGCTTTCTTTCAGCATAAGAGGAACCCGAAATCCGTCAACGTACATAGACGCACAATTCTATGTGTGAGTTATTTGGCGGCTTTGTTTACAATTATTAAACAGTTAATGAGCTCCGAAGCACCAGGAGGCTGTTTATAACAATAACAACACTTGATTGGCAAGTTTTCATGCTTGTAAACTGTTTAATAGATGTAACCAAAGGCGTCAAAGATTGAGGAAAAAATGTAAGTGCTTGCGTAACTGCTTCGTGAATCTTACCCCAGATTGTAGAATTGAACTCCATTCCTAATTTAAAAGTAGAAATCCTGCTGAAGTAAGTCAGGCAGTACTACATTTGACAAACGGCGGATGGGAAGACTGGAGTACAGGAGCTAATGCCCGACACTGAAGGAACAAATAGGTAACAGCACACACGCACCAAAGCATAGGGGACACAGGTACTCAACTGAGTCACACACACACACATTAGAAAGAACATTTTCTGTACCGTTAATAAATGGAATGCACTAGGCAGTGATGTGGTGGAGGCTGACTCCATACACAGTTTCAAATATGGATATAATAGAGTCCAATAGATTCAGGAATCTCTACACCAGTTGATTGACAGTTGAAAGGCGGGGAAGGCTCTAAAGCAGCTCTAGAGTACCAGTAGGTGAGTACACCCCCCCCCACCACCACCACCAAGGGGTACCAAGCGTGTCACCAACTGAAACTATCAACAGTTAATGTATAATTCACCAACATGAAAAATTCAGTTTCCGATACACTTTCCTGTCAAGACTTCGTCCATCCACCTTTCACTGTCTTTATTACTTAATCCATCTCTCTCTCTCTCTGTCTCTCTCTCTCTGTCTCTGTCTGTCTGTCTGTCTCTCTCTCTCTCTCTCTCTCTCTCTCTCTCTCTCTCTCTCTCTCTCTCTCTCTCTCTCCTTCCCGGCGGGAGGGGGGAGCCAGCAGGAGTGTGCATGAATCATACTGTGAGAGAGAGAGAGAGAGAGAGAGAGAGCTTAGTCTTAGCCCCGCTACACAGACATCACTTGTCTAACACACAAGACTTGACACTAATCAATGTCAGACTTCTACCATTCTCCTCACAAAAAGAGAACTTTCGTGTGTACTCACCTAGTTGTGCTGGCGGGGGTTGAGCTTCGGCTCTTTGGTTCACGTATGCACGCATATATGTGTACATACGTGCACGTTTGCGGGGACGCGTGCATGCGAGCCTGTGCAGATGTACCAATTCATTGCAGTGCGCATATGTGGCACCTCGTGCCACGAGGTGCCACGCGGTGTTATAAGGTGCCAGGAGGTGTTATAAGGTGCCACGAGGTGCCACGAGGTGCCACGAGGTGTTATAAGGTGCCAGGAGGTGTTATAAGGTGCCACGAGGTGCCACGAGGTGCCACAAGGTATAACGAAGTGCCACGCCTGATACCAGGCTTCGAACCCTCCTTTCCTCGCGGCAACAAAGCCTTGCCCGGCTAACTTCCCCCCTGCAACACGTCCCCCCCAACTCGTTTACAACCAGGGGAGCCCGCCCCCAATCGCTGATTAGGCTAGCGATTAATAAGGGATTGACTATCCATACAAAATTCCCCTGGTCAGGGGGTTCGAACACCGACCGGTATTATTATGGGACTGGTATTAGAGTTGGGGGAGAGAGGGGGGAGGGGGGTGTTGGATGAAGGGGGGGGGGGTGGATAGGGGGGTGGGGGCGCCAGGAATGTCGGTGGCACGCCGGCCGTGCAAGCGGCTACTCCCAGGCGGTGAGTATGCAAATGAGGTCAGGAGGTGATGGCTAGAAGGGAGAGGCGGCGGGGGTCACGCCCCCCTCCAGTACTGGAAGGGGTGGGGGGGGGTGAGGGGGATTGTGGGGAGAGAGAGAGCGGGGGGGGGGACATGTCACGGCCGGTGAGGGAAGGAGATGAGAGAAGGTGGTGAGGAAGGAGAGGGGGGGAAGGGGAGGGGGGGAAGGGGAGGGGAGGGGGGGGGAAGGGGAGGGGGGGGGGGGGGGGGGAAGGGGGGGGGGAGGGAGAAAGCGAGACGAAACCTCACTGTAATTACAAGCCCCTCCCTCCCCCCCTCCCAGGGCCAGCTGGCATCAGCTCACTATCAACATTCCCACTATCACCTCCCATTGTGGGGGGGGGGGCCACGCTGGGAACACACCCCCTCCCCCCTTTCCCCCTCTCACTCCGCGACGCACTAATTGCAATTACGCCAATTAAGTTTGAGGATAAGTATGTACAAACCTAATTAAGGTACCAATTGTGATCTTGCGAAGCGTCGTACGAGCGACCTGTGTTGTTAAGACGAGAACGGTAATTACCAGCCAATGAGGCTGTTCTAGCTAGGTGCGTGGGGGGGGGGGGTTAGTGGGGGGGAGTTGTTATCAGGGTGACAACAGTGGCCAGGATACATCAAGCAGTTAACCAAGCAACTTACGAACCTGCAGTCCGTCCTCCAAACCAAGACCCAAAAGTCCATTCCATCCACCCGCCAACCCCCCAAAGGTGTCCATGAAGGAAAAACAGTTTACACACGACTCACAACTGCTGACGCTCGAACACTTCCGGAACAAGTGTTTCACTAACGACTTGTGTTCGAACCACAACGCTGTAAATGCTTCACCCACGTACTACAAATACAAATATTCGTGTGTGTGTGTGTGTGTCCTAACTCGTAATAAATATGCCTTTTATGACTAGTCATACTAACATTTTTAACATAGCAAGTTATTACATATATACTTAATAAGTAAATATTAACTGCTAATCGTTTAAGCTAATTAAAGTCAATCACTCCTGCAACGTCCAGGTTACATGCAAAATCTGTATACCTCTCATAACTTGTATTTTTACAAAGGGCAAATCAACATTTGCATAACAAGGTATAACAAAAATACTTATTTGATCAATGTTAACTGCTATTCATTTAAACTAAGTGATGACTACACTCCAAGTGTTAACAGAAATAGTTCACCCACAATTAAAGTTGTAAAGTAGTTCAGCAATTAGAGGACTACATATTAAATTAATTCGTGAGAAATTAAAGAGTGAAGATTAATGAATTTTAATGTGGGGGAAAAAAAAGTCTTCCCTAACTTTTTTTTTTATTTGTTTATACTTTGAAATACTTTACCTATGTGTGTGCCACTCCCATGGTCCACACCAACCACTCCCACGGTCCACACCAGCCACTCCACGGTCCACACCAGCCACTCCCATGGTCCACACCAGCCACTCCCACGGTCCACACCAGCCACTCCCACGGTCCACACCAGCCACTCCCATGGTCCACACCAGCCACTCCCATGGTCCACACCAGCCACTCCCATGGTCCACACCAGCCACTCCCACGGTCCACACCAGCCACTCCCACGGTCCACACCAACCACTCCCATGGTCCACACCAACCACTCCCATGGTCCACACCAACCACTCCCATGGTCCACACCAACCACTCCCATGGTCCACACCCGCCACTCCCATGGTCCACACCAACCACTCCCATGGTCCACACCAACCACTCCCATGGTCCACACCAACCACTCCCATGGTCCACACCAGCCACTCCCATGGTCCACACCCGCCACTCCCATGGTCCACACCAACCACTCCCATGGTCCACACCAACCACTCCCACGGTCCACACCAACCACTCCCATGGTCCACACCAACCACTCCCATGGTCCACACCAACCACTCCCATGGTCCACACCAACCACTCCCACGGTCCACACCAACCACTCCCATGGTCCACACCAGCCACTCCCATGGTCCACACCAACCACTCCCACGGTCCACACTAACCACTCCCATGGTCCACACCAGCCACTCCCATGGTCCACACCAGCCACTCCCACGGTCCACACCCGCCACTCCCATGGTCCACACCAGCCACTCCCATGGTCCACACCAACCACTCCCATGGTCCACACCCGCCACTCCCATGGTCCACACCAGCCACTCCCATGGTCCACACCAACCACTCCCATGGTCCACAGCAACCACTCCCATGGTCCACACCAGCCACTCCCATGGTCCACACCCGCCACTCCCATGGTCCACACCAGCCACTCCCATGGTCCACACCAACCACTCCCATGGTCCACACCCGCCACTCCCATGGTCCACACCAGCCACTCCCATGGTCCACACCAGCCACTCCCATGGTCCACACCAGCCACTCCCATGGTCCACACCAACCACTCCCATGGTCCACACCAACCACTCCATGGTCCACACCAGCCACTCCCATGGTCCACACCAGCCACTCCCATGGTCCACACCAACCACTCCCATGGTCCACACCAGCCACTCCCACGGTCCACACCCGCCACTCCCATGGTCCACACCAGCCACTCCCATGGTCCACACCAACCACTCCCATGGTCCACACCAACCACTCCCATGGTCCACACCAGCCACTCCCATGGTCCACACCAGCCACTCCCATGGTCCACACCAACCACTCCCATGGTCCACACCAGCCACTCCCACGGTCCACACCCGCCACTCCCACGGTCCACACCAACCACTCCCATGGTCCACACCAACCACTCCCATGGTCCACACTAACCACTCCCATGGTCCACACCAACCACTCCCACGGTCCACACCAACCACTCCCATGGTCCACACCAACCACTCCCATGGTCCACACTAACCACTCCCATGGTCCACACCAACCACTCCCACGGTCCACACCAACCACTCCCACGGTCCATACCAACTACAGTCGAACACCTCCACAAATGCCATTTAATATATCATATGTATACATGTATTCACATACATTTGCATACATATACTAACTCTAGACACTAATTTGACAGCTGAATTGAATATATCGTATAGTACCCTATTTCATATAGTACAATACATCGCATAATACAATACATCGCATAATACAATATGGTATGAGCCTGAGTTTATTAGGCCTAAGATTGCTAATTTAGGCCCAAGCCACCATGACAGACTACGTCTGAGATCTTTGTGGACCAATTTAATAATAATAATAATAATTATAATAATATTAATAATAATAATGTAGAAGCTTAGTACAATGCCTTGGTGCTTCAATGAAGGTGAATGAAACACCCAATTTATATTCAATTGTATTTAAACCAAATTTTTGATGTATCCTACATCTTTTTTAATAGATCCTGTATACAATGTTCTGACATCATAATATAACACAAATTGGGTCTTTCCGTCACCTCCTAATACTAATATATAAATAAATAATTGAATAAATAATTGTGATAACTTGATCCAACAGACTATTTCTTCGTGGAAGGCCCACATGTCCACTACAACCTGGTTGGTCCGGTCCGTCTTGCAGGAACTTGTCTAAATGTTTCTTGAAGACGTCCACTTTGTTCCAGCAATATTTCTCATGATTTCATGGTGAACACTGAACAATTGTGGACCTCTAATGTTATGTTCATATAGTGTTCTCTGTTCATGTTCACGGCGCTTCTATTCCTCGCTGGGTCTGTTCTGCATTTCCTACCATATCTCTCGCTCCAGTATGTTAAGGGAAGCTGCAACGGCTACGATCACTCCCCGTTGCAACATCTACGATAACTCCCCGTTGCAACATCTACGATAACCCCCGTTGCAACGACTACGATAACCCCCGTTGCAACGACTACGATAACTCCCCGTTGCAACATCTACGATAACCCCCGTTGCAACGACTACGATAACTCCCCGTTGCAACATCTACGATAACCCCCGTTGCAACGACTACGATAACTCCCGTTGCAACGACTACGATAACCCCCGTTGCAACGGCTACGATAATCCCCGTTGCAACATCTACGATAACCCCCGTTGCAACGACTACGATAACTCCCCGTTGCAACATCTACGATAACCCCCGTTGCAACGACTACGATAACTCCCGTTGCAACGACTACGATAACCCCCGTTGCAACGACTACGATAACCCCCGTTGCAACGACTACGATAACTCCCCGTTGCAACATCTACGATAACCCCCGTTGCAACGACTACGATAACCCCCGTTGCAACGACTACGATAACCCCCGTTGCAACGACTACGATAACTCCCGTTGCAACGACTACGATAACCCCCGTTGCAACGACTACGATAACCCCCGTTGCAACGACTACGATAACTCCCCGTTGCAACATCTACGATAACCCCCGTTGCAACGACTACGATAACCCCCGTTGCAACGACTACGATAACTCCCCGTTGCAACGACTACGATAACCCCCGTTGCAACGACTACGATAACTCCCCGTTGCAACATCTACGATAACCCCCGTTGCAACGACTACGATAACCCCCGTTGCAACGACTACGATAACTCCCCGTTGCAACATCTACGATAACCCCCGTTGCAACATCTACGATAACCCCCGTTGCAACGACTACGATAACTCCCCGTTGCAACATCTACGATAACCCCCGTTGCAACGACTACGATAACTCCCCGTTGCAACATCTACGATAACCCCCGTTGCAACGACTACGATAACTCCCCGTTGCAACGACTACGATAACTCCCCGTTGCAACATCTACGATAACCCCCGTTGCAACATCTACGATAACCCCCGTTGCAACATCTACGATAACTCCCCGTTGCAACATCTACGATAACCCCCCGTTGCAACATCTACGATAACCCCCGTTGCAACATCTACGATAACCCCCGTTGCAACGGCTACGATAACCCCGCTACAACGAAACAATATTACAAACTTAACAAAGGGGCCAAATTTCTACACCAAATTAGGCTTCGTTCCATTCGAGCGGGCAAATTCCCTGTAGATGTACAGTAGCAGGCGCCCCGCCCCCCCCCCCCGCTCTCTCAATTCTAACTTTCCAATTTTGTGTTTTTTTTTTTCAAATAATGTGAATTGAGGAAGGTTGAGGGTTGGTACGCCTGGTTCAGAGGGGTGGTAGGCCTGGTTCAGAGGGATGGTTCGCCTGGTTCAGAGGGATGGTACTCCTGGTTCAGAGGGATGGTACGCCTGGTTCAGAGGGTTGGTACGCCTGGTTCAGAGGGGTGGTGCGCCTGGTTCAGAGGGGTGGTACGCCTGGTTCAGAGGGGTGGTACGCCTGGTTCACAGGGGTAGTACGCCTGGTTCAGAGGGGTGGTACGCCTGGTTCAAGCATTAATTTTCTTTGATATGTTTACATCATATCCTCAATGAGTGGCGACGGCATTATCCTCAGTGAGTGGGAGTCTCTTAAAGAAATGGTCATGTAGTTATTTAAGACGAGTAGAGTGGAGGGAGGGGCAGCAAGAGGGTGGAGGGGCGGCAGCAGGGTGGAGGGAGGGGCAGCAGGGTGGAGGGAGGGGCAGCAGGGTGGAGGGAGGGGCAGCAAGAGGGTGGAGGGACGGCAGCAGGGTGGAGGGAGGGGCAGCAAGAGGGTGGAGGGGCGGCAGCAGGGTGGAGGGGCGGCAGGAGGGTGGAGGGAGGGGCAGCAGGGTGGAGGGAGGGGCAGCAGCAGGGTGGAGGGGCAGCAGGGTGGGTGGAGGGGCAGCAGCAGGAGGGTGGGAGAGAGGGAGGGAGGGGGCGGGATCTTCGGGCGGGAAGGAAGAGCGCCTCCATCACGCCAACATTAAGATGGTATCAACTATCGCGTCTCTCGTTAACGCCACTTACGCCCCGGGAGACTATCGTAACCCCGGCTCCAGCTCCTGGGCCGCGGCTCAACCATCACCCTCCCCAACATGCTCCTCTCCTCCATCAACAGTCACCTCCTCCACACCTAATGGCCCTCACCAACTAGGGTCTAATGGCCCTCACCAACTAGGGTCTAATGGCCCTCACCAACTAGGGTCTAATGGCCCTCACCAACTAGGGTCTAATGGCCCTCACCAACATGCATATTGACCCTAACTTTGATGACTGCCTTCAGCAGTACACCTCACCCGCACCATCATTGAAAATACACAATTTCCTGATCTTTGTCTCTTTAACTCAAATACATTATGGAAGAGAAATACGACATCCAGTTCTGGAAATGTTAACATAGCATATTATATATATATATATATATATATATATATATATATATATAATATATATAGTTTTCAAGAGTATTGAACAGCATACTATACGAAATTTTGTCAGCCATAAAAAAAGAAACAGGAAAAGCTGCTATAATCAAAGCAATAACAGACTTTTGCGACCAAATACACAATAACAGTACCCCCCCCCCCCCCCACCATAACATGAACCACAGTGTTCGTCTCATAACAGGAAGCACAGGACGACAACTGCCCAGCGACACACACGGAGGTCATCGGGCGCGCGAAGATACCGTTCTCAATACAATCCCCCGTTGCTGGCGCGCGCGTGGAAATAACACACACACACACACACACACACACACACCACACACACACACACCACACACACACACACACACACACACACACACACACACACACACACAGGTCTAGCCGGGGCTCAAACTTGAGGAAAAATGTCAGGGAACTGATAAAGACGCCATAAAAGCGACATTGGCGGGGCAATTGGAGACAGGCGGCGCATATATTTATGGGTTCCATAACAGGGTCGAGCCGCTACTGCAGGAGAAGCAGGAGCAGCAAGAACCAATTTTACGCCGGCCCCCCCTCCGTCGTCAAATGTTTACGGTACGGCTGAAAGATCGTCTCCTTGGCTGCTTTCTTCCGCCCCCTCCTCAACCCCCCTTCGCTAAGTTTTAATGGTGGAGGTGTGTCACTCCCTCGCCTCAATCCATACTAAGTAGAGGGAGGATCCACCTTGCTCTGTACCTCACTGGAGGTCAATGGCCCTCCACTACTGTGTAAAATCACTAATAATATCATGTAATTATAAGGAACAGCGCCTAAGTCACATTGGCTGTACAACACGGGGGAGGGACCGCCAAGACACGAACCTACGACTGAGAGACTAAGACGACTGAGGTAAAGGTGCCCAAAACTGATAAGACCATCGAGACTCGAACGCGACAGTGCAAGAAGCGAGGCCGTCGCTGTACTATCCAGTCCGTTAAAAAAAATTACACCTCAATCTGAAAGAAAATTAGGCGGTAAAATGCAAATGATGTCCTAGACAAGTAGTTAACATTGGTCTTCAAGGCCTTAATGCACATCAGGCAAAACTGTGGCCAGGAAACGTTTCACAAACTGGCAACTGGTTGCAACAGTTTAGCTGAGTCTGCAACACGTTTAGCTGAGTCTGCAACACGTTTAGCTGAGTCTGCAACACGTTTAGCGTGAGTCTGCAACACGCCCAATGTTAGTATCTTATTGCAAGGTTTTACTGTGTCACTTTACGACCCATATTAATCATTCAAAAGATTTTTTGTAATGTATTGCAGACAAAGCAAATTCTTCTGCTCGGGTAATGTAGCCTTTGATCGAGAGTAAAGGTGGCACTGGCACTCTGTGCTCGCTCACCTGGCACTGGCACTCTGTGTTCGTCAGGACTGCGCACCTGGCTTCTCGACTGCTCGTGTTCGTCACCGCACTGTCGACGACTGTGCTCGTCACCTGGCACTGTGCTCGTCACCTGGCACTGTG
>WNGS01164437.1:53868313-53882780 GCA_020271785.1 Procambarus virginalis
ACAGTTGATTGGCAAGTTTTCATGCTTGTAAACTGTTTAATAAATGTAACCAAAGCCGTCAAAGATTGAGGAAAGATGATACGTTCGTAAGTACTTGCGTAACTGCTTCGTGAATCTGGCCCCAGGCTTGTAATCTGTCGATTACAGCAACTGCACAATCCTGTAATCGGTTATTCATAAAATAATACTCTTGCAGAAACAATTACAACGAAGAATTATTAAAAATAATGTCTTCACCTTTACACTGCCACTAGCAGCGTTTGGCAACTCCCCCACCACTGAGTTTGAATTTCGGTGGACAATGCTCAAACCTTTAGTCAGCCCTGGGCCACTGTGGCGTGACACCCGTTGCTCCTCTCTCTGGCTATGATATCTTAACATCCAGTTCCCTCCCTATTATCCAGTTATTTCTCCCTACATACATTAGACACAAATGCCCACTGGCCACCATGAATCACTGAATATCACTCTTCATGTCACAGGTCACTAACTACGAAGTGAGAGTAGTGGCGGAGAGTCTTGTGATTTAGAAAATGGACGCCTGTGGGTGCTTGTCTATTGATACCTGCTTGATGGGGTTCTGGGAGTTCTTCTACTCCCCAAGCCCGGCCCGAGGCCAGGCTGTGACTTGTGAGAGATTTGGTCTCACCAGGCTGATTGCGTGAGAGGCGCGGCCCGCAGAGCCCAATACTCACACCACAGGCCGGGCTGGTCAGAGCACTCTTGAAGAAAACTATCCAGTGTTTCTTCCTCTTGAAGAAAACCGGTCACAACGAGTTTTGCTCTCCACATCCTGACTGTCGTTACAGTCTTTCTTGGCGTGCTCTCATTAGCGCATTTCTGAACAGCAAAGACACGCTCATCCTTCTACTGGCAGACATTCGTTGCATATCTTCCTTCTGATCACTATTCCTCTGGGCCTCATCTCCAGCATACGATTCACGTCTAAAATACATCCTGAAGGCGCGACGAAAAGCGTGTCTGCCCCTCCTTGACCTCCTACGACAACTGAGTTGAGGTCATCGTACCTCCATCATGACCGCCCAGGCTCTTCCATCGTCACGTCGTGCCTGCCTTCTCTACTCTATTGGCTAGTGGTGACATGCATCCAGCTCTTTCTCTCCTTCTCTCCTGCGTTCCTTCCATCTCTCTCTCCTCTTCCAGACCGTCTTCCGCTGTCGCCATTTTTCTTTCAAGTTTAAGATGTAGTTTGGCGCCAAAGGAGGCCTCAAACCAGGCCATTCCTTCTCCATGTAACACCTGACTCTAGTTTAACCTTGCTAAACTGTCTCACTATACCTCCAGCTGATCAGTTAAGAGTATGCCAGAATGAGGAATAACTCATAACAAGGAAGGTAGTATGTTTTGGTGTGACCGAGATTGATAACACTACCCACCACTGTTCCTGTAGGTAAACTACCACCCACCACTGTCAACAGGTAACTACCTAGCACTGTCAACAGGTAACTACCTAGCACTGTCAACAGGTAACTACCTAGCACTGTCAACAGGTAACTACCCACCACTGTGTCATAACAATAACTGCATCCCAGCTACTGCTCAACAGGTCGACACTACCCAAGGCACTGTCAAACAGAGTAATTCTTGCACCTTCTCGTCACTGTCAAAAAAACCCCCAAGGGTACCACCCAGCAGCAGACGACAATGGGCGAGGACTGCACATCATGTGAATAACGAACCACATTGTCACGAGGAGGGGGATGAGGAACGAACATTTGACACAAAACTGAAGATTGAGATCGATACAAAAAAATGTACAAACAGAGACGCTGGGGGGGTGGGACGCCGGGTGGAGTCTGGGTGACGCCACGCCAGCCGGATCATCATCTAATATGTTTGGGTCTACCTAGTCTGAACATGCCTTCCTGCAACACCGTAGAGGTCTCTTGAGGCTCTCACAAGCCTAGATTACCTCAGGATGTGTAGTATCAAGCTGAGCTTTGCTAAGTAATTGGCAGGTGTATCTTCATGCCTGTTGTCTGCTAGTTATAAAAGATGAGTTAGCTACCATGTAGCCTGCCAGCTCACGCATGTACAGCATCTGCGTAGCTATGGCTACACCAGCTAGTACATTGCACGTGTACTTCGGCAGGTGTGAGTACTAGTAATTTGTTTACATATTACAGCCAAAAATGCGTATATGAACTTTTCGATCTCTTCACAATCCACCACTTTTCTGGGAGGATTCCAGGAGGGCGTAAGTTGACGATGTAGAGGGACCAATGTGGGAGGTATAAAACTCGCCCCTGTTGCTCACCGTCCTTAGCACTATAATGAGCAGTGACAGGTTCAGTGCCGCTCATTGGCACTCACACACCGGTCAACAGCCTCCAAATTCACGCCCAGTAGGTCTACACTGTGACACTACAGTTTCATTTGTGTAGACCATTTCCATACAGGGTTGATTATTTTTATGTATGTTACTCTTACACAGTGGTACTGCGAACTCGTATGTCCACTGCCTGTCTCTCTGTTCAGCGTGGGTGGTTGTACATCAAGTTCAGTGTATGCAGTTAGCGAGGTAGTTTACACCGGCTATAGGCCTACCTTGAGAATTGGCCAAATCTACAAAGCACTTAGGTCTCCGTATCCAAATCTCACACAAGCTATCAGGTCCTCCCCTAATCACACCAGTACAGTAGGGCCTCCCAATCCACCAGTATGAAGGCCGCTCCTCCAATCCAACTCGCGCATAGGGGCTCCTGCCAGATCCCAGCCAGACATAGGAGCACTACCACAAATACAACGAGCATAGGACCTGCCAATCCCCCCATGCATAGTTTCACGTACCAATCACACCAGCATAGGCCATATCCAATCAACGAGCATAGGCGCTACATCCAATCCCAGCCATAGGCACCTACCAATCAACGTAGCGTATCAGGCCTGCCAAATCCACCAGCATGAGGCTTACCATATCCACCAGCATCTAGCAGCAGTCCCAAATCCCCCTTCAGCGATAGGTCAATTCTTCTATCTCATTACTCCTCCTTCTACTCATAGTAGCTTATCATTACGTGTTCCATTCACTCTGTCCACTCCCCACCCCACCACCCTACTCAAGATCCTCCCTCTCGCTATGGACAACATGGAGGGTGAGTTAGGAGGAAGTGTCACGTATGCTGAGTGAAGGGAGAGGGTGGTGGGTGAGGAAAGGGAGGGAGTAGTTCTGCAGGGAGTAGGAAGGTATCAAGCAGGTGTAGGAGGGGGTGGGGAAGGGGAGCAGAAGAGGCAGGCAAAGCGGTGTCTACCATTAAGGTGTATTCTTCCCTTCTTTGGGGGAAGGGAAGGAGAGATGAAGGTAGTGAGACTGTAGAGACATAGTTCTATGGAGTTGGTGCTCTGTGGCTGGCCCCGGGTGTGATGAGGGGGGCCGGGGAGAACTTCCCTCGTCCTCTGGGGTAGTGGAGACTGGTGCACGGCTATAGTGAGTTTCCTATAGGAAGGGAAGGCAAGGATAAAGGTATTTGTATAGGAAGGTTTCCTTATTTCCTATACACAAACATCCGACAACACCGCACACACCACACCACACATTAGGATGAGTACACACACAGTACACACTATGGTGCAGTACACTACACACCACACACACACAGCTAGGTGCAGGTACACCACACAACACACAAAGCCACACACCACACATACACACACACACAATACTAGGACATACACTATATATCTATATCTATAGATATATATAATAGTAGATACGCATATATATATATATAATATATATAGATTATAGTGATATATAGGGGGGTATGGTGTTGTATGTGTGTGTGTGTAAAAAAAATAAAAAAAAAAATTACTAAATATATATATATATATATATATATATATATATATCTCATATAGTTATATATATATATAGAAGAGAGAGAGACGAGAGAGAGAAGCCCGTATATATATATATATTATATACTCATTATCGATATATATATATATATGATTATAATATATATATATATATATATTAAGTATATTTTGGTAGCTGTCTTCCCTGTAGACATATGCTGTTGAGGTTAGACCGAAGGGCTTACATTACACTAAATCTAACACACGAATCTTCTCTAATATTTCTTACGTTTCTATCGTTCACTATCGTAGTGGTATTGAAATAATATTAACTCTCCAACTTGTCTTTTTTTTACATTTTATTTGTCGGACTCTGATGCCTAGAAGCGTTGCGTACTAAGTGACTTCTTTCATTTTCAAAGACTTGGTTTACACATAACATATATATCTAATACTTTTTATTTGTTTTGGGTGATGTGATATGGCACAAAAGTTTTGCGTGGATGAGAGATGGTGTACTAATTGGGTATGTGAAGGCATAAGGAAATGAAGTAACTACAGATGGTCCTATTGGCCCACAACTCTCCTTCGCTGTTCTATGCTTTATTTTTTTTGATGAATGTTAACATTGGTTAGGCTCACGGGACCGGCGGCGTCGCCACCCCCCCCCCCCCCCTCCGCTCTCGAAGTGGGAAGACTATAGTTATGCGTTAATTGGCTTTTGATTGTTGGTGTTGACTTTTGATGTGAGAGGTTGCCTCAGTGCTTGGTGGTCGAGAGTCTCCTGCTTTATCGCTGATGTCTGTTCATTCAAAATAGCAATTTTCTCAAATATAAATTAATATGTTATATGTTACCATACTGTACATTTTTAGGCACTAGTTAGTTTAGGTGTTTAGGTTCTGTTGGCGATTATCTGTATTTGTAGTACGTGGGTGAAGCATTTACAGCGTTGTGGTTCGAACAAAAGTCGTCAGTGAAGCACTTGTTCGGGAAGTGTTCGAACGTCATCAGTTGTGAGTCGTGTGTAAACCGTTTTTCATTCATGAACATTTAATCTACGGACTTTGTTGAGGAGGGGGCCGCATCACCTCCTCATACACAAAGACCAAAAGTCCATTTCAAGCACCCGCCAGACCACAACAGTGGTCCCCACAACAGTGGTCCCCGCGGAAACAGTTGGGGCGCCATGCTCCTCCCAGAAGGCAATTTGCTCCTGAACACCTCACAAATGAGGCGTGAAGGAGGGCGGGCGGAGGGTGCGACGGGTAACAAGGAGTGATGGGTCTGGCTCTCGGTGCTGTGAGGCGTCAAGTATGAGAGCCACACCTCATAACCTCACTATCACAGCTCTCACAGCTCCTAGCTTCACCTCTCACACCTCATATCCCTCTGTCGCTTTCTGTCTTCAAAGTTTTTTTTTTTTCAGGGAGTCGTGCCAGTAATAACACGATAGCCAGTGTCAAAACCGTCATGGAGCTCACTACGAAACCATGTTCTCGTTTCAATGGCGTCGACTCAGGTGTACCTATGTTGGGCACGTCCCCGACAGCAATGACTGTGCAAAGTTGGGTGAAATTAGCCCCAAGCGTCTGGTCTTCAGCCTTATTATTTTACTGGAGTAGATGTATAATTGCAAACGTTATTTAAATACATATAAGATGCAGCCTTCTTTTGTCAGGGGAAGCCAAAGTGTTACAGAGACGTGACAACAATGGCCAGCTGCTCTCCAATGAAACCACAAGTATGACCATTACCGAGGTTTTATGCTGATGATATTAAGACTAATATTCCAAGGGTGTAAGCTTGGGGCAAGACCCTTATGGAGAGTGTGGGTTGGCAGCGTCGTGACCTGCTCTCCGGGAGGTGACACTCACGGAAAACTTGGGACTTCTCAAATGGAAACTTGTGGGTGATTTCTGCCACAATGGTATGAAAACTTAATTGTTTGGTGTTCTTAATTGATCTCCCGGGAGACTCCTGACCCCAAACTTCAGCGGGCACTAGGCTGTTCATGGGGGGGGGGGGGAGGTCACCCTCTGGCGCTCTCCTCACTCTCTCTACACTCGTCTCCTCTCACCTACCCTCCACCTGTCTCACCCTCACCTACCCTCTGGTATGTACTGGCTGATCTTGGGCACAGAATGATGGCATCACGAGAAGTTACAGCCCCGCTCCTGTGCCAGGTAAGTCCACTACGGGCTCACCATAGCCCGTGCTGCTCGGAACTTTTTGTTCCCAGTAGCTGAACTTATAACAACAACAACAACAATGGCATCACCTGGAAGCGCCCGTACCTTCAGGGCCCCGGGCTGGCTCAGGCCTGCCAACATCGCCGCTATATTCTAATCACAATTGGAAGACTGCCATTCATCACAGGCCCTGATTAACCTGCCTTCAGGGGCGCTCTTCCTGCCCCCACTACCTCAATTTACCGCGCCTCACCACGCCAATTACCGCGCCTCACCACGCCAATTTACCGCGCCTCACCACGCCAATATACCGCACTCACCCCCAGCAAATTGCCACGCCTATAATACTGCCAACTACAGCTGCCTTGAACAGTCTTTCCTGAAGACCGCTCGTCCAAGTCGCCCCCAAGACACATTCATCACATATTATGTATTTATATAGGATATTTCACGAATATAAATTAAAATGGATTATATATCAGAATTGTGTGTATAGTAAGGCCTGGTTGATGGAGCGTTATAAGTAGTGGGGATTCGAACGCTGGAAGTGAGTGAAACATTGCCCCGAGACGAGACCGAACCTCCACGGTCGTAAGCAGCCCGTCCTCCAAACAAAGATCCAAAAGTGATTCCATCCACCCGCCAAACCCCCTGTTTATGAATGAAAAACGGTTTACACACGACTCACAACTGATGACGTTCGAACACTTCCGGAACAAGTGCTTCACTGACGACTGGTGTTCGAACCCCAACGCTGTAAATGCTTCACCACGTACTACAAATACAAATAATCGCCAACAGAACCTAAACACCTAACCTAACTAGTGCCTATATATGCACAATATGCTAATATATTATAAAATTAATTTATTTTTTAGAAAATTCCCGTTTTGAATGAATAGCATGTTAAAAATTAATGAATGCGTCTGTGGGTCGACCGCTGGATGGAATGGACTTGAGTCGAGGACGGGTTGTGTGAGGCGGCAGCCCGTCCTCCAAACAAAGATCCAAAAGTGATTCCATGCACCCGCCAAACCCCCTGTTTATGAATGAAAAGCGGTTACACACGACTCACAACTGCTGACGTTCGAATAATCCGGAACAAGTGCTTCACTGACGAATTTTGTCGAACCACAACGCTATAAATGCTTCCCCACGTACTACAATACAAATAATCGCAACAGAACCTAAACACCTGACCTAACCTAACCTATGCCTATATATACACATATGTTAATATATTATCTTATTAATTTATACTTGAGAAAATTCCCGTTTTGAATGAACAGCATGTTAAAATTTATGATGCGTCTGTGGGTTGACCGCTGAATGTAATGGACTTGAGTCGAGGATGGGTGGAGGCGGCGGTGAGGCTTTTGTATCCATATACACACAGAGTTAGGTAACAGCGTGGATCACTGGCCCCGCTGACAGCCTGAACCGCTGGCGCCGCTGGCGCCGCTGACAGCGTGGATCACTGGCGACGCGAACATCACCAATATGCTGACGCCAGTAAATATTATCATACTGGACCACTTCACGCTATAACGGAACCTGAGCCCAAGAGCTGCAGTGTTTACCTGGTTGATACCTGGTTGATGGGGTTCTGGGAGTTCTTCAACTCCCCAAGCCCGGCCGAGGCCAGGCTCGACTTGTGAGAGTTTGGTCCCACTAGGCTGTTGCTTGGAGCGGCCCGCAGGCCCACATACCCACCACGCCCGGCTGGTCCGGCACTCCTTGGAGGAATAAATCTAGTTTCCTCTTGAAGATGTGGTAAGACAAGATGAAGATGTGGTAGACTTCCTCTTGAAGTTTGGTAAGACATGATCAAGTTATTACTCAAAGCTTGCAAAGCAGCCCAATCACTTTCGGTGGTTGAGTGCTAACAACCTCTTGTACTTTGCCTATTTTCTCAAGGATACAAAAAAAAATAAAAAATTTTATCTTACTAATTGCACTGTTTGCAACATGAAATTTTTGTTAATTTTTGTAAATTTTCTTTACCCTTTGGGGAAGAATTCTTCAATAATCCTCTACACTCTACCATAAGAAAATGAAAAACAGTTGGCCAGGGGAGCCGGTCGGCCGAGCGGCGGACAGCACGCTGGACTTGTGATCCTGTGGTCCTGGGTTCGATCCCAGGCGCCGGCGAGAAACAATGGGCAGAGTTCTTTCACCCTATGCCCCTGTTACCTAGCAGTAAAATAGGTACCTGGTGTTAGTCAGCTGTCACGAACTGCTTCCTGGGGTTGGAGGCCTGGTCGAGGACCGGGCCGCGGGGACACTAAAAGCCCCGAAATCATCTCAAGAAGACAAACAATTTGGCAGTGAAGGTGAGATAAGAAAAACGCAATGATACAAGACACAAGCATGTGCTCTAATGACTGTTCACCCGTTAGTGGGCGACACAATGCAATGACAGCTATATTCTGGCAACACTCAAGTGATATTGAATGCAAATGGCAACACTGCTCATAGCTCTCTCTCTCTCTCTCTCTCTCTCTCTCTCTCTCTCCTCTCTCTCTCTCTCTCCTTTGCTGCTAATTCTATAGCTTTTTCGAGCACCTATTTAGAATCTTCATAGTCAGCGCACTGATGGTAAACCAAATATCATCTTAAGATATTAATGATATATATATGCAGGCGAAGAGTCACAATAACGTGGCTAATGTTGACCAGACCACACACTAGAAGGTGAAGGGACGACGACGTTTCGGTCCGTCCTGGACCATTCTCAAGACGAAACGTCGTCGTCCCTTCCCCTTTTAGTGTGTGGTCTGGTCAAGATTTTATATATATATTATATATATATATATATATATATATATATATATATATATATATATATATATTATATATATATATATATATTATTCACACCAGCAATATGAAAAATAAATCGGTAATCACTGGAATACCATTATAATCTTCCTAACACAAGGGAAATGGTGAGGGATATTATCTACCATTAATATATTGTAAGTAGTGGCGGCTTCCGTTTCAGCAGCCTGTTGAAGTTGGTAGATGATTACCAGGCCGGCCTCTTGCCTTCTGGAGATCCCCCTTCCACTCTTCTCGTTTAGAATCACAACAGCTGGTCTCCTTAAGTCTCCTCTACCAAGACACAGGCCACTGTTTAGTCGAGTTTCTTGCACTGAGTTTACCAGGCACTGAGTTTACCAGGCACTGAGTTTACCAGGCACTGAGTTTACCTGACACATCGAGCTTCTGGGAGAAGAGCCCCGGACTTCCGCCACTCTCCCACACTGGTTTACTGGTCTCCAGCTACCCCTCCCTCCCTCCTCCTTGGTTACAGGGGGTTACAGGACTCGGTATAGCCACTCCTCCCTAGCGCCTCCTTGCTGGCGAGCACACGCTCACCTGGGGCCAGATTCATGAAGCAGTTACGCAAGCACTTACGAACCTATACATCTTTTCTCAATCTTTGCCGGCTTTGTTTACAATTATTAAACGGTTAATGAGCTCCGAAGCACCAGGAGGCTGTTTATAACAATAACAACAGTTGATTGGCAAGTTTTCATGCTTGTAAACTGTTGATAATATATGTAAACAAAGCCATGAAAGAGTGAGGAAAGATGAATACGTTCGTAAGTACTTGCGTAACTGCTTTGTGAATCTGACCCCAGGACTGCACCTGGTAGTGTACCAGTACCGCTTCTTGAACTAAAGAGACCACTGTGCTACTCAGCCTCTCTTGACCGCTTCTTGTAGGTCTTGTACGCCACAACCTCCCCAGGACGGTAGAGCGACCGTCTCGCTTGCTGCAGGTCGGTGTTCAATTCCCGACCGTCCAAGTGGTTGAGTACCATTCCTTTCCCCCCGTCCCATCTCAAATCCTTACCCTGAGCCCTTCCCAGTGCTATATAGTCGCAATGGCTTGGCCCTTTCTCCTGATCAATTCAATTCAATTCCCCCTGCTGTGCTTTTCAGGTACTACCACCCCAAGACAATTACTGGTGGATGGATTGGTGGTTTAAGCTGAAATGATGAGTGATGCGACCTGTCACTCAAACGTCTCAGGGACTTTGAAAGAGAAATTGTCAACATGCCCATGCACTCAGCACCTGGTCCTGACTCGTGGAATACAATATTCGTAAAGAAATGTCAAGTACCAGTAGCGCAAGCGCTCAGTGTAGTATGGAAAATGAGCCTGGGTATAGGGGAGATACCAGCGAAATCAGCAGATATAGCTCCACTGCACGAGGGAGGTAGTAAAGCCTTGGGAAAAAACTATTGACCAGTTGCCCTATCTTTACACATAATAAACGTCTTTAAAATAGTGATTAGGAATCAAATCTCCAGTTTTATGGAAAAGAATGAATTTCACAACCCAGGACAACACTGATCTAGAACGGGAAGATCCTGTCTTTCATAGTTACTCAACCACTATGACAAAATCACATGACATAGAACAAGTGACGAGTAGAGTACTGCTGCACAATGACAGCCCCTTTCAAAGCTGGAGAAATTGCTGACCTGGAGAGCGTGCAGAGATCCTTCACTGCTAGAATCCACTCAATAAAACATCTAAATTACTGGGACCGACTAAAGAGCCTAAATCTGTACTCCCTTGAGCGCAGGCGGGAGAGATACATAATAATTTACACGTGGAAAATAATTGAGGGGCTGGTACCAAACCTGCACACGGAAATAACATCACATGAGACCAGAAGACATGGCAGGATGTGCAGAATACCCCCGTTGAAAAGCAGAGGTGCAACAGGTACTCTGAGAGAGAACTCTTTCAACATCAGAGGCCCGAGACTGTTCAACACGCTTCCGCTACACATAAGGGGCATAACTGGCCGACCCCTCACAGTGTTCAAGAGAGAACTGGATAAGCACCTCCAAAGGATACCTGATCAACCAGGCTGTGACTCATACGTCAGGCTGCGAGCAGCCGCGTCTAACAGCCTGGTTGATCAGTCCAGCAACCAGGAGGCCTGGTCGACGACCGGGCCGCGGGGACGCTGAGCCCCGGAAGCACCTCAAGGTAACCTCAAGGTAAGGAGGTGCCATAGACACAGAGAAGACTGAACATTAGAGGACCTCGGCTGCTCAACACCCTCCGAGCAAGCATTAGAAATATTGCCGGTACAAAGGTGGAAATGTTCAAGAATCCTCCAGACAAGTTCTTGCAAGAAGTGCCGGACCAACCAGGCTGTGGTGGATATGTGGGCATGTGGGCCGCTGAAAGCAACAGCCTGTTGGACCAGGTTATCACAAGTCAAGCCTGGCACCAGGCCGGGCTCGGGGAGTAGAAGAGCTCCCGGAACCCTCTACAGGAATGCTCCAGGTAAGTGACGACGGAGCGCGCGCTTCCGCCTCGGGCGCCTACGTCGCGACTCGTCAGGGCGTTCTTCTATTGGTCACGCTTTCAAAGCTCAACCAATCACCGTCTCTACATCCGGGAGACCCTGAGTCTTCACTTCCGGTTTGCTTTTCGCGGGACATAATCTCTGCCTAGGCCTGGCCGGCCCACCATCTCTGCTCTCCTGGTTATAGGTTCTGCCTCTTTCCCCACCGAAATTAAAACTTAAAGAACAGAAAATGTTGGCTTCTTGCTTCTTCTTAAGAGTAAGCAAGCAAGACTTAAGGCTGCTTCTAGACTTAAAGTTGGAGTATGACTCTTATTAGGTGGGGAGAGAAGCGTGTCTTGCCGTTGCGTGTAAGAGTGAGCACGCTGTGGTAGAAAATAAAGTTACACTCACAAGAGCCTTGAGTGTGTTGTGAGAGTGCCTCGTAACCCACAAATCCCACGGTCGTACACATGTATTGATCACTATCACCTCGTTTACGACCCTCGAGCCTCGTAGACGTCGCCGCGCCCACCACTGGTTGTGTTCACCACAGCGGCCCCACCACTGGTTGTGTTCACCACAGCGGCCCCACCACTGGTTGTGTTCACCGCAGCGGCCCCACCACTGGTTGTGTTCACCACAGCGGCCCCACCACTGGTTGTGTTCACCGCAGCGGCCCCACCACTGGTTGTGTTCACCGCAGCGGCCCCACCACTGGTTGTGTTCACCGCAGCGGCCCCACCACTGGTTGTGTTCACCACAGCGGCCCCACCACTGGTTGTGTTCACCGCAGCGGCTCCACCACTGGCCGTGTTCACCACAGCGGCCCCACAACTGGCCGTGTTCACCACAGCAGCTCCACCACTAGTCGTGTTCACCACAGCGGCTCCACCACTGGCCGTGTTCACCACAGCGGCTCCACCACTGGCCGTGTTCACCACAGCGGCTCCACCACTGGCCGTGTTCACCACAGCGGCTCCACCACTGGCCGTGTTCACCACAGCGGCCCCACCACTGGCCGTGTTCACCACAGCGGCCCCACCACTGGCCGTGTTCACCACAGCGGCCCCACCACTGGCCGTGTTCACCACAGCGGCCCCACCACTCGCCGTGTTCACCACAGCGGCCCCACCACTGGCCGTGTTCACCACAGCGGCTCCACCACTGGCCGTGTTCACCACAGCGGCTCCAACACTGGCCGTGTTCACCACAGCGGCCCCACCACTGGCCGTGTTCACCACAGCGGCTCCACCACTGGCCGTGTTCACCACAGCGGCTCCACCACTGGCCGTGTTCACCACAGCGCCCCACCACTGGCCGTGTTCACCACAGCGGCTCCACCACTGGCCGTGTTCACCACAGCGGCTCCACCACTGGCCGTGTTCACCACAGCGGCTCCACCACTGGCCGTGTTCACCACAGCGGCTCCACCACTGGCCGTGTTCACCACAGCGGCTCCACCACTGGCCGTGTTCACCACAGCGCTCCACCACTGGCCGTGTTCACCACAGCGGCTCCACCACTAGTCGTGTTCACCACAGCGGCTCCACCACTGGCCGTGTTCACCACAGCGGCTCCACCACTGGCCGTGTTCACCACAGCGCCCCACCACTGGCCGTGTTCCCACAGCGGCCCCACCACTGGCCGTGTTCACCACAGCGGCCCCACCACTGGCCGTGTTCACCACAGCGGCCCCACCACTGGCCGTGTTCACCACAGCGGCTCCACCACTAGTCGTGTTCACCACAGCGGCTCCACCACTGGCCGTGTTCCCACAGCGGCTCCACCACTGGCCGTGTTTCACCACAGCGGCCCACCACTGGCCGTGTTCACCACAGCGGCCCCACCACTGGCCGTGTTCACCACAGCGGCCCCACCACTGGCCGTGTTCACCACAGCGGCCCCACCACTCGCCGTGTTCACCACAGCGGCTCCACCACTGGCCGTGTTCACCACAGCGGCTCCACCACTAGTCGTGTTCACCACAGCGGCTCCACCACTGGCCGTGTTCACCACAGCGGCTCCACCACTGGCCGTGTTCACCACAGCGCTCCACCACTAGCCGTGTTCACCACAGCGTATATGCAACGCCAGTTTGTGGTCCAAACACATTGGGAAGTGCCCAAACACAGGGGGGAAGTGAGCACTTCCCAATGTGTTTGGACCACAAACTGGCGTTGCATATCATTCAGCTGCTCTGACGTACGTGGGTGTACAGTGTCTACACCTTCAACTTGGTCAAACTTTCGTATTCTGTTGACAGGCCCTAGTGTGTGGGGGGGGGGGAGGGGGGGTACAGGTGGAGTACGTAGTGGGGAGGGGTGGTAGTAGTGGTGGTGGTGGTTGATGTTGTTGGGCTGGGTGGATGGTGGTAGACACTGGTGTGCTGTCACCGTGCTACAGGTGGTGGTAGTGAGGATCGAACCTTGTGATGCGGACAGGTCCACAGTCTCCCATGATGCTCATGGAGGCTTTGGTGGGCGTGCGGGTGGGTGGGTGGGTGGGTGGTGGGCGGCGAGCGTGTAGAAGAAGGGTGGGTGGCGGCGAGGAGTTCCGCCCATCTCAGATCCGTGTTCATAGTGCTGCTTTAAACCGTCCCGTCCCCGGGAATAGGACCGGTCCCCGCCCCACCCCACCAACACCGCCCCAACCCCACCCCGCCAACACCCCACCCCCACCCCGCTCTGCCTATTTGTATCCCAACCTCGCCACTCTGGATCTTGGCTTTCCCAATTCGGGAGCAAAGTAGGACAAATTTCCCCAGTTTCCCTATTTCCCCAGTTTTCTCCACAATGACCCCAAGACCCAGGACCCCAGCGAAGGCTTCCCTCAGGGGGCAAGTAGGCCATTGATTCACCCATGTGCTTCCCCTATTTAATCCCCCAGGGTTAAAACCCAAGCCATAGGTAAGCCCCAGGATTAACAAAAAATCCTTAGGTAATGAGGACCCCAGGATACCTGTAGAGGACCCCAGATACTTATAGAGGACCCCAGGATACCTGTAGGGGCCCCCAGGATACTTATAGAGGACCCCAGGATAGTTATAGAGGACCCCAGGATACTTATAGAGCACCCCAGGATACTTAGAGGACCCCAGGATACCTGTAGAGGCCCGCAGGATACTTGTAGAGGACC
>WNGS01164437.1:53925683-53944990 GCA_020271785.1 Procambarus virginalis
TTGTATACATGTGTAAGAGAAGCTTGTCTATGTAGGTATATTTTGGGAATAAATCGTGTTTTTATGCAGCTGTATTGTTCTATAATGCCTGGATGTTCCTATGATCGTGCTATAAAGCAGCTTGTGTTCAATATTACGAACTAAGAACAATTTTTTTTTTCATTTTAATGTGTTATCAACAAAAACCTGTTGATAAGAAGCCTACCCCTCCTAACTTCACCTAAGAATACCCTCCCCCCCCCCCACACACACCTAAGAACACCCCCCCTCCACCACCACGACCAACCCCCAACACCCCCCCCTCTCCACACCCATACACGCCTGCTAATCCAACTTGTTCCAACTCCCAGCAAAGTTGTACAGTAAAATAGCAACATCCTGGACCGAGAGATAAGGAAGCAAATGCAAAATAAATTCAGTGAGAGGTAGAGGTACCATCAGAACATCAGAGGTCCACGGCTGTTCAACACCCTCCCAGCAAGCATTAGAAATATTACCAGTACAAAAGGTAGATGTCTTCAGGAAGCATTTAGACAAGTTCTTCCAAGAAGTGCCGGACCAACCAGGCTGTAGTGGATATGTGAGCCTGCAGGCCGCTCCAACCACATACAGACTGTTGGACCAAGCTCTCAAAAGCTCGGCCTGTCCTCGGGCCGGGCTCGGAGAGTAACAACTCCCGGAACCTTTTCCAGGTAAACTCCAGTAAATATGAAGCCAGTCCATGCCCCTGGAAAGCCAGTGCGCGTACCTGGAAGCCAGATCACGCAGCTGTAAAGCCACCTTAGACACGCACCTGCCAGCGCCCCAGGAGGACGATAATGTATTCCAGTCACCTAATTCTTTCTTGAGCTAGCGTCAGAGCCTTAAACGGTTCAACCCCACGCAGAGGGCGCCGCCCGCCCCGCCCGAAACCAACCCACACCCACCCACCCACACGCACCCACACACACGCACCCACACACACACACACACACACACACACACACCACACACACACACACACAACACACACCCACACACACACACACACACACAATGGGAATCTGTACACCGTTGATTGACAGTTGAGAGGCGGGACCAAAGAGCCAAAGCTCAACCCCCGCAAGCACAAATAGGTGAGTACAATAGGTGATACACACACACACGGGGACACAGGTGGAAATTGAGTGCGCAAAATGAGCCGTAGAGACATAAGAAATATTTTTTTCAGTGTCAGAGTAGTTGACAAATAGAATGCATTAGGCAGTGATGTGTGGAGGCTGACTCCATACACAGTTTCAAATGTAGATATGATAGAGCCCAGTAGGCTCAGGAACCTGTATACCAGTTGATTGACAGTTGCGAGGCGGGACCATAGAGCCGAAGCTCAACCCCCGCAAGCACAACTAGGTGAGTTGTGCTAGTCTCGCCCAACTAGTTAGTACGATAGTTACGTTACATTCACTGGTCCACCACCGCGTGGCCCCGCCGCTAATACAATACCCAGGTTATACTAAATACAATACCCAGGTTAAACTAAATACAATATCCAGGTTAAAATAAATATACCAATGTATGGAGCACGGCGGTGGACTCGAACCCGCGTTCTAAGGCTGGTAACCTATCTTGATTTAAAAACAAAACAAAATCAAAGCGCGGCAAAGTGCTTTCACTTTCCCGCCTCAACTCAGCTGACGAGTCGCGCCAGACTCTTGGACGCCAGTTTGAACCCGACCAAAACTCCAGCCAGCAACTCTCACTATATAGCCTCGCCGCTAAGATAAACCACACCAAAACACAAGCCGGGATGTCTAGTGACGGTGCCAAAGTTGAACCCCGACCACACAAAATACAGCGACGATCTCTGTAGTCCTTGATGCTGTAAGCCGGAAGTAAGAGGCCGGCTCATCAAGATGAGTTCCCGCCAGTTGTAAATAGCGTCACAGAGCTGACCAGATGTGTCGTCACATGCTTTTTTGTTGTCATTCTTTCAGAGAAGAGCTATACTTGGAGGCTTGGGTGTAGCATAGGGCTACTACACTCCCAGAGGCTTGGGTGTAGCATAGGGCTACTACACTCCCAGAGGCTTGGGTGTAGCATGGGGCTACTACACTCCCAGAGGCTTGGGTGTAGCATAGGGCTACTACACTCCAGAGGCTTGGGTGTAGCATGGGGCTACTACACTCCCAGAGGCTTGGGTGTAGCATAGGGCTACTACACTCCCAGAGGCTTGGGTGTAGCATGGGGCTACTACACTCCCAGAGGCTTGGGTGTAGTATGGGGCTACTACACTCCCAGAGGCTTGGGTGTAGCATAGGGCTACTACACTCCCAGAGGCTTGGGTGTAGCATAGGGCTACTACACTCCCAGAGGCTTGGGTGTAGCATAGGGCTACTACACTCCCAGAGGCTTGGGTGTAGCATAGGGCTACTACACTCCCAGAGGCTTGGGTGTAGCATAGGGCTACTACACTCCCAGAGGCTTGGGTGTAGCATAGGGCTACTACACTCCCAGAGGCTTGGGTGTAGCATAGGGCTACTACACTCCCAGAGGCTTGGGTGTAGTATGGGGCTACTACACTCCCAGAGGCTTGGGTGTAGCATAGGGCTACTACACTCCCAGAGGCTTGGGTGTAGCATAGGGCTACTACACTCCCAGAGGCTTGGGTGTAGCATAGGGCTACTACACTCCCAGAGGCTTGGTGTAGCATAGGGCTACTACACTCCAGAGGCTTGGGTGTAGCATAGGACTACTACACTCCCAGAGGCTTGGTTGTAGCATAGGGCTACTACACTCCCAGAGGCTTGGCTGTAGCATAGGGCTACTACACTCCCAGAGGCTTGCGTGTAGCATGGGGCTACACCCAATCAAGACAATATTCGGGGGGTGTAATCCTTGTCTCAAAAAACCAGCTGAGATAAGCATAAAATCAATGAGATAAGTCCATAATAGTTTTTCACTGAAATTGAAATTGGGTGGAAATTTATATTCTCTTCATTCAGTTATGTTCTCCTCATAAAACAAAGTAACACGAGAATAAATTGAAGTTTTACTTTCATTTCTGTTATTCAAAGTCAACAGCATCGCGTCAAGAATCGCAGAATGTGACATTTCTCACAATTTGCAGTGCGCGGTATAAATATTCATCATATGAAACTCATCATGACAGTTCCAATGGTTTATTCGATATTCGGGTTACCATTCACTGATGGATAATAATCCGAATATTAAGTAATATTCGGAGTGCGGGTTGCTTCAAGCAACAGGCTGTTGGACCATATTAACAGACACCGGGGGAGCAGAACAACTCTCAGAACCCCTCCAGGTATGACCCAGGCATCTCTTGAGATCTTGAGGTTATCTTGAGATGATTTCGGGGCTTAGTGTCCCCGCGGCCCGGTCCTCGACCAGGCCTCCACCCCCAGGAAGCAGCTCGTGACAGCTGACTAACTCCCAGGTACCTATTTACTGCTAGGTAACAGGAGCATAGGGTGAAAGAAACTCTGTCCATTATGTCTCTCCGGCGCCCGGGACCGAACCCGGGACCACAGGATCACGCGTCCAGTGTTGTGTCCACTCAGCCACCGGGTCCCCCCCCCCCCACAATATTCCTCTGGGGAACGGATTATGCTACTTGAGGATAATAATAGTGTGAACGGCCACGCAGGTCCTCCAACAAGGTGTAAGTGGAGTGGCCGCTCATCCTTAACAACCCAACTACCTTCTCCTGCTGCCAGTAACGTCTGCCACAGTCCCCAGAACACCCAAGACATCCGCGGCTATTTGAGGGCGGCCAAATTGCCGCGGTTTCCTGTACGACTTGGTGATAACGATCCCGTAAGTGGAGCTCCCTTGTCCACCAGATATTGATGGGGGCTCGTGCGGCCGCGCGCGCGCGCGCGCACCACCTTCCACTTTCTCCACAGAAAACCATGGGATACTAATACATATTTATCCGAGGCTATTGCCATTAATTATAATTCCCACTTGGATTGGACGGTAGAGCGACGGTCTCGCCTTATGAAGGTCTTTGTTCAATCCCCGACCGTCCAAGGGGGTTGGGGCACCATTCCTTTTACCCCTCCGTCCCATCCCAATCCTTATCCTGACCCCTTCCCAGTGCAATATAGTCGTAATGGCTTGGCGCTTTCTCCTGATAATTCCCTTCCCTTCCCATTTTCGGGGACAGGAAGCCTTTAGCTGTGTTCCTTGAGGGCGTCTGAGTTGTCTAACTCCCGGGTACCTATTTAATTACAAGGTGAACCGAGCCATCAGGTGAAAGAAAACGTGCCCAACCGTTTCTGTCCTGAATAGGGATTGAGCCGGATCCTTGAGATGCGAGCTGAGAGCGTAGACTAATATGATTAATGCCTAGATGTCTTCACGAAGTGTATTACGCTTTTGTCTTTGTAAACTGGAAGGTTGTCTAACACAGGCCCGGCTGGAGGTGGTGGGCGTGGCCGCAGGTGTGACCATGGGCGTGATTGCGGGCGTGGACGTGGGTGTGACAGCGGGTGTGGCCGCGGGTGTGGCCGTGGGCGTGGACGTGGGTGTGGCCGTGGGCGTGATTGCGGGCGTGGAAGTGGCGTGATTGCGGGCGTGGACGTGGGTGTGACCGTGGGCGTGGACGTGGGTGTGGCCGTGGGCGTGATTGCGGGCGTGGACGTGGGCGTGATTTCGGGCGTGACCGCAGGTGTGACCATGGGCGTGATTGCGGGCGTGGACGTGGGCGTGATTGCGGGCGTGGACGTGGGCGTGACCGCGGGCGTGGACGTGGGCGTGACCGCGGGCGTGGACGTGGGCGTGACCGCGGGCGTGGATGTGGGCGTGACCGCGGGCGTGGAAGTGGGCGTGACCGTGGGCGTGACCGCAGGCGTGGACGTCCGCCTCTACACTACTAACTGGAGGATATATAACTACTCGCCCCTGTTCACTCAGTAGTAATTGAGAACAAGTTATCGATCTGGTCGACAGCTAGTCCTCAATTGGGGGGTCGACCCCCCCCCCCCAATTGGACTGGGGGTCGTTTTCCCAAAGGAAACAACCAGTCAGGTAAAGCTTACGATGAACTATGGGACGAGAGCCGCCCTAACAAGCGTCAGCAGCAGTCGTCTCTCTGTACCACCTGTATGAAACCACCTCCGCTCGGCAGCTGGCAGCCCGGCAGCGACGTACCGCAGTGTACCGGGTTCTGTACCCGTCAAGAACCCCAGCATCCCGCCTTACAAGATGGAATGCTCTCAAGTCTGTCAGGTATGATGTGTGTGTGGAAGGCGGCGGCACTCGGCAGGTCTCCGGGTAGCCAGTCACCAATATCCGCCCCCACTACCTGCTTGTCTTACCTTCAAAGGAAGCGGAATGGGGTGGGGGAGGGGGTGTTGGTGGTGGGGGAGGGAGTGTTGGTGATGGGGGAGGGAGTGTTGGTGATGGGGGAGGGAGGGTGTGTGTGCGTGCAGTGTGTGTGTGTGGTGTGTGTGTGTGTGTGTGTGTGTGTGGTGTGTGTGTGTGTGTGTGTGTGTGTGTGTGTGTGTGTGTGTGTGCGTGCGCGCGCGCGCGTGCACTGTATGATGTCTGTGTATTCTCCGGAGTTCATCTCTCATCCTTAGACCTTAATGGTTTCATAAATATTATGTAATAATGCGTTGAGCAAATAACCTCTCCTTACCCACACGCCCGCTCCGGCCTGGTCACCTGGCGCTGGACACCACGTTCCCCAATATGTCCTCCTCCCCTACCCATGACATAGGGGAGGGGAAGGGAGGGGAGGGGAAGGAGTTATTGTGAGTGAACAGGTGTCAAGGGGAGCAGCCGCCCCCCTCTCCCCCCCCCCCAGCAAACCCTTCACCACTACGCAACCCCACACGAGGGAGTCTTTTTAATCAACCTGTTTCTTTTACGCTTCGAGTTTATTCAAGCTAGCCTCGTTCGGGCGTCACTATGGCAAGTTCGGTGTTGCCGTGGGCGGCCCCGTCGGCGACCCTGTGGGCAGCCCTGTGGGCGGTTCTGTGGGCGGCCCTGTGGGCGGCCCTGTGGGCGGCCCTGTGGGCGGCCCTGTGGGCGGCCCTGTGGGCGGCCCTGTGGGCGGCCCTGTGGGCGGCCCCGTCGGCGGCCCTGTGGGCGGCCCCGTGGGCGGCTCTGTCGGCAGCCCCGTCGGCGACCCTGTGGGCGGCCCCGTGGGCGGCCCCGTGGGCGGGAACACACACTGGCCGTGGCGCGTGTTGTCAGGTGGGCCTTAAACACTCACCATCCCAGAAAGTTAGTGTGTGCCGGAGCTGGATATGAGGGCCTGTTTATGTGGAGCAGCGCATCGTCAACCTCACTTTAGTGCCAACATGACAATATGTTAGTGTGGTCCAGCGGCCTCGTACCTCCACCTCACGTTGCCTGTTTTCCTTTTATAAACACAATATTAGTTTGACGCAGGCAGCAGCTATTTAACTGCTGTAGTTTGACGCAGGAATGTGCAGAAGGCATTCCCCCACTTCAAAAATATCACAATCAGATTAATCCCCAAGTCAGGAAAATCCCCAATCCAAACGGATAATTACAGACCAATTTCTCTCCACGAAATACCAGGGACAATATTGGAAAAAAATGATTAACCAGAGAGCTGTGAAATGCATGGAAGAGGAATTGAAATACAACCCGAAGCAACATGGGTTTAGAAACCGCAGAGGGGGGACCATACAGCTATAGCCCTCATCTACGAGCATATAGCCAATGCAATGTCGAAAAAAGGTCAGTGTAAAATAGTGCTTAGAGATGTTTCGAAAGTTTTTGAGAAAGTTTGGCACACATTTATTATTATTAACATATTTATTGACAAAATTAATTACAATTTTGCCTAATCTGAGGATTTCGATTAAGTCTTATTAAAGTGAGGATAATGCTGGTATTCACTTTCACGCAGGACAGAGGGTCATACATAAGACAATAGGTCTAAACTGCAGTCGGAAGCACATATATATCATGGTTACAATCAATGTTTGAATATATGGATATGTGAAAACAACTTTCTACTGTGCACTGCCACACAAGGGCAGGGATGGGTTCATAAGTGATGCAGCTTAGAATATAAATAAAAATTGGCACACAGGCCTAAAATACAAGACATCGGAGCTAGGGCTTCCACAGAGATTTATTGCCACACTCTGCAGCTTTAGAGACAGCAGAACTGCTAGGCTCAGCATCGGCAGCTACTTAGGCGACATAATCGAATTGAAAAGCGGAGTGCCGCAAGGAACCTGCCACTCCCCCACTCTATTTCAACATATATACAACTGACTTACCCAAACTCTAACAGGGGGGGAATACATCACATACGCTGACGATGTCCCTGAAATAATATGCCAACCAGGACAACCGCAGTCGATTCTAGCCAGAGATACCAAGGAAGCAATTGAATTCATAAACATTCTTGAACAGCAATGGAAAATAAGTACAAATAAGCAAGAGTTCCAGATAATACACATAGCAAAAAGAAACCCAGACCCCATTATCCTTGACAACCACCCGATCCAATATGCGGATGCTGGCAGAATACTGGGACTCAAGATCAATAGAACAGATATAAAAATTCACGTAAAGTAGACATATTAAACATTGCAAAAACAGCCTTTGACAAACTCAGGAGATTCCGAAGCCTTAGTACAGCGTTACACATATAATGCTGTACTATAATGCTGTACACTTATATAATACTGTACTCTAGATTGTCTAGAATATTCTCCAGTACCATTATAAACCTCAAAGAGGCAAAAACTACAAGCAGTGCAAAATACTGCGCTAAGAAGAGCAGCAAAACACCGTCCACCATATGATCAGACAATCCTGGAGCTCCATGAACTCCTGAACATACAGTCACTAAACATCAGACTACAGCACCAAGCCATCAGGGTGTGGAACACCAGAGAAATGTTAGAGGACCCGATGTTAGAAAGATTACTCCAAGATGAGACGCCCCGCTCCCACAGCTGGTGGCCCAAGATGAGACGCCCCGCTCCCACAGCTGGTGGTCCAAGATGAGACGCCCCGCTCCCACAGCTGGTGGCCCAAGATGAGACGCTCCACTCCCACAGCTGGTGGTCCAAGATGAGACGCCCCACTTCCACAGCTGGTGGTCCAAGATGAGACGCCCCGCTCCCACAGCTGGTGGTCCAAGGTGAGACGCTCCACTCCCACAGCTGGTGGCCCAAGATGAGACGCCCCACTCCCACAGCTGGTGGCCCAAGATGAGACGCCCCACTCCCACAGCTGGTGGCCCAAGATGAGACGCCCCGCTCCCACAGCTGCTGGCCCAAGATGAGACGCCCCACTCCCACAGCTGCTGGCCCAAGATGAGACGCCCCACTCCCACAGCTGGTGGTCCAAGATGAGACGACCCACTCCCACAGCTGGTGGCCCAAGATGAGACGCCCAGCTCCCACAGCTGGTGGTCCAAGATGAGACGCCCCGCTCCCACAGCTGGTGGCCCAAGAGCCTCGATCTACTTCATGAAAACCCAGCCCCACAATACATAATTCTTAGATGAAATGCTTAGTAGAAACTCCCTCCCCCTCTTACAAATAAAAAATAAAAAAAAATAATCAATAATAAAATAAAGAGCCTTAAACAGAACATAAAAAGTGTGTGAAAGCACATTCAGTAACTCATTTAAATTATTTATAATATATCAGTGAATATTCAACCAATTGGCATGAAATTTATGTGATTATCGCCAAGTAATTGTAATTAGTTATTAGAGACATGAGATTATTATTCAATACGCTGTGTATTACGAGCCATTCATTGACAGTGTCATGATGAATAACCCTTGAAGAGAGTCGGAATCGATGAGACATGATCCCGCCATATATAATTACTTAAGGAATTTATAACGCGATAGAAAGAACAAGTAAGGCAGGGTAGAGCAATGGGACATGACTTGAAACATTAGTCACAGTCACATGGATGATAGAAGGTAACATTTTCAGTGTAATCAGAGCAGCAAAAAAATTAGTTAATAAAAAAACTGACAAAAAAAAAATCGAAAACAGATGTGACAAGAAACAGGAAGGTCGAGTCACTGCATTAAGACAGTTGGAAAGGCGGGGGGTTCAGGCACTAGCGCCCGACCGTGCAAGCAGCACGTTCAGGCGAATACATATAGACGAGTACAGCCACAAGTGGAGGGGCCGCCGGGATATTGGCCACAGGTCCGCATCTCTGTGGTTTTATGACCCGGCCGTTTGTAAAAGAATTTGGTACCCGCCCGGACAAGAGGGAATAGAGCCCCGCTGACAGTAATAGACAGGAGACCAGGCGGGGGACACACGGGGGGGGGGGGAGGCAGGTGAAAGGGAAGGGGAGCAGGTGAGAGGGAAGGGGAGCAGGAGAGAGGGAAGGGGAGCAGGAGAGAGGGAAGGGGAGCAGGTGAGAGGGAAGGGGAGGAAGGTATGGGGTGGAGAAGAGGGGGAGGGGGAAAAGCAGTCATGCAACAAGATGAAGAATGAGGCAGACATGAGGAACATGAGGAACATGAGGAACATGAGGAACATGAGGAACATGAGGAACATGAGGAACATGAGGAACATGAGGAACATGAGGAACATGAGAAACATGAGAAACATGAGGAACATGAGGAACATGAGGAACATGAGGAACATGAGGAACATGAGGAACATGAGGGACATGAGGAACATGAGGAACATGAGAAACATGAGAAACATGAGAAACATGAGGAACATGAGAAACATGTGGCTGCGACAAAAGGTGGTGTGATCCTTTACAGGTGTGAAGGTACGCCGTGTGGGATGGAATTGTCAATGAATGTATTTAGGGAGAAGATACACATATATGATTCCCATACGTATTGCAAACAACAAACATAACTAAAACCGTATACTGATAATAGAAGTAATCTTCTACCGTGTTATCATCTTTTTTAATATGTTTGGTACAACTGTATCTATAAATAAGAATGTCAGCATATGTACCACCTCCTTGACCTCTTTAGTTCAAAGGTCCTCAAATCCTTATTTCATTCCACTCTGCCAACTTTCCTTCCAACCACTTGGGCTGGACGGTAGAGCGACGGTCTCGCTTCATGCAGGTCGGCGTTCAATCCTCCGATCGTCCAAGTGGTTGGGCACCATTCTCCCCCCCTCCCTTCCTCCCGTCCCATCCCAAATCCTTATCCTGACCCCCCATCACAGGGCTATATTGTCGTAATAGCTTGGCGCTTTCCCCTGATAGTTCCCTTCCACTCTGCGACCCCCCCTATCTTATCTTGAGATGAGGTTATCTTGAGATGATTTCGGGGCTTTTTTAGTGTCCCCGCGGCCCGGTCCTCGACCAGGCCTCCACCCCCAGGAAGCAGTCCGTGACAGCTGACTAACACCCAGGTACCTATTTTACTGCTAGGTAACAGGGGTATAGGGTGAAAGAAACTCTGCCCATTGTTTCTCACCGGCGCCCGGGATCGACCCCGGGACCACAGGATCACAAGTCCAGCGTGCTGTCCGCTCGGCCGACCGGCTCCCTGTCCCCCTATCCCACCTTTCCCCCACACACTGACCCTCCCATGGAGTGGAGTACACACCCATCCACTTACAAGACGCTGCCTGGAAGCCCTATAACAGCTAAACTAGCCATCACCCTCCGGGTCATGTGTACTTGAGTTACTCGGGGTCTCCCAACCTACAATCCTGGGAAAGATGTTGACCAGACCACACACTTAGAAAGTGAAGGGACGACGACGTTTCGGTCCGTCCTGGACCATTCTCAAGTCGATTGTGAGAAATGGTCCAGGACGGACCGAAACGTCGTCGCCCCTTCACTTTCTAGTGTGTGGCTTGGTCAGCATTTTTTCAGCCACGTTATTGTGACTCCTCGTCTGAGAAAGATCATTCTTCTCCTCCTTCGTCTTGATGTTGCGTGCAGTTTGCATGAAGATTTGACCGCTGTGAGTGTTCTCAGTCCGGTAGAGAGTTCAGTTTTAGTCCTCGAGCACCTAGGAATAGATTACTTTTTGTTTTTCAAGTGGCTGGTGGTTCGGGATTAGGGTGATGGCCCCGTCACCACCCTGAGCCCTGGCTGTAACCACAGATGGGACAAGGGGGGTACATCCCGACCGGTCAGTCCCATGGCTCTGAGACAACTGACCGCTGTGACCTTGTCACCAACACATATTCGTCTATTGTAGCCAGAGTACAATGGATATACTTTTATTGACAATTTTCCGACATAATGTGTTGGTATAGGGCAAGAGTTTTCTTTTTTTAAGCGTTATAAATGTTCAGCTGATGCCAGAATAACCAGGAGGTTATTTAATTGATCGGTGGCATTACCGACCATATTGGGCACGTATTCCACAGCAACCACGTTGGCTTTTGGATGTTCCAGGACTGTGCCTGGACGAGGTTCTGGGAGTTCTTCTACTCCCAAAAAGAGGTTCTGGGAGTTCTTCTACTCCCCAAAAGAGGTTCTGGGAGTTCTTCTACTCCCCAAAAGAGGTTCTGGGAGTTCTTCTACTCCCCAAAAGAGGTTCTGGGAGTTCTTCTACTCCCCAAAAGAGGTTCTGGGAGTTCTTCTACTCCCCAAGCCGGCCCAGGGCCAGGCTTGACGAATGACAACTTGGTCCAACAAGCTTGAAGTGGCCCGCAGGCCCACATATTCACTACAGCCCGGTTGGTCCGCCCGCCACTTCTTGCAGTGCTAACTCCAAGTGTCTGGCCTTCAGTCTCAGACATTCTAACTGATAGATAGATCATTTCTTGCTGAAGCGTTATATCTTCAGAAGCAGCCATCCCGAAGCCTCATGTGATGGTTAATGTGTTCTAGACCAAGAGTAGGGAACCTTAAGGCCACCTGCGCATTGTTAAGGTACTCTTCGTAAGCAATTAAGATTAATTTATTAATTTTGCCCCCAGGGGCGAGTTTACTGGGCAACGCCACTCATTCTGCGACTTGATCTTACGTTTATGTGGATGTACACAATGCCTTAGGAACTCTTGCGCTAAGTACAACATGGTTTTCGTATGATGAAAGGTTCCCCCCCCCACCCGTTCTCGACTCTTAGACAGTCTTGTGGATTGTAACTATAGGGACAGCCGATTTGACTGAACTTGACTGAACAGAACTGAGTTTATCTTGACTGAACCACGTATGGTTGGTGTTAAGGACTCCGTCACTCTCCCCCACCACCCTCCCCACCAGACGTCAAGACTCCCCCCCCCCCTCACCCCCCCACAAGGCGTCAAGACCCTCCCCTCCCACAAGACGTCAAGACCCCCCCCCCACAAGGCGTCAAGACCCTCCCCCCCCACAAGACGTCAAGACCCTCCTCCCTAGGGCCCAAGGAGAGAACTGGGCTGATGAAGAGGAAAAACTCCACTTTTCACGCCGGGGCGGGAATTCTAATGTCGTAGCTTCTCATGCTGGTGTTTTCGGCATTTTCCCGCGTCGAGGAATTTGGCTTCCAGCTCAGCTTTAAGTATATGAATGGCGCCGTAACTTCTGCCCCTCTCAGATTAGGCACTGCTGGCCAGCGCGCCGGAAGGTCCTCCTCCTCTTCCTTCTATCCTCCTTAATTCAACTCCACTGTCTTCCTCCGGCGTTTCTCTCAATTCTAGTCCGTTACCTTTCTTCTCCACTGCCCCCCCCCCCCCGTCGGGCGGTAGAGGTGGGAAAGGTAGTGTCTAGCATGGCCGAAAGTCAACTCTCCGCGGCCAGGTTGCTCTCGCGGGCCAATATCGGGTCCACACTTTGTAAAAAGGTAAACAAAACGGATCAAAGAGACAGTTTCGAGTATTTACTCCGCCCACAGTAAGCACAAGCATGCACTCGCCAGGGCTGACGCGAGTGCNGGGGTTAAGGGGAGGGGAGGTGCACATGGAAATGGTCATCAGGTAAGGGGAGTTAGGTGACATCTGGTGTCACACACCTTGGTGGATAAGGTAGTACCTAGCAATAAGAAGCAGAGAGTTACAGTGAGGGGTGAGACCTCAGATTGGCGTGAAGTCACCAGTGGAGTCCCACAGGGCTCTGTACTCGGTCCTATCCTGTTTCTGATATACGTAAATGATCTGTTGGAGGGTATAGACTCATTCCTCTCAATGTTTGCTGACGATGCCAAAATTATGAGAAGGATTAAGACAGAGGAGGACAGATTGAGGCTTCAAGAAGACCTGGACAAGCTGCAGGAATGGTCGAATGGGTTGTTAGAGTTTAACCCAAGCAAATGTAATGTAATGAAGATAGGGGTAGGGAGCAGGAGACCAGATACAAGGTATCATTTGGGAGATGAAATACTTCAAGAGTCAGAGAGACAGAAAGACCTGGGGGTTGATATCACGCCAGACCTGTCCCCTGAAGCTCATATCAAGAGGATAACATCAGCAGCATATGCCAGGTTGGCTAACATAAGAACGGCCTTTAGAAACTTGTGTAAGGAATCTTTCAGAACATTATATACCACATATGTAAGACCAATCCTGGAGTATGCGGCTCCAGCATGGAGTCCCTATCTAGTCAAGCATAAGACTAAACTGGAAAAGGTTCAAAGGTTTGCCACCAGACTAGTACCCGAACTGAGGGTATGAGCTACGAGTTGAGACTACGGGAATTTAACCTCACGTCACTGGGACAGAAGAGTTAGAGGGGACATGATCACCACATACAAGATTCTCAGAGGAATTGATAGGGTAGATAAAGACAGACTTTTTAACACAAGGGGCACACGCACTAGGGGACACAGGTGGAAATTGAGTGTCCAAATGAGCACAGAGACGTTAGAAAGATTTTTTCAGTGTCAGAGTGGTAAACAAATGGAATGCATTAGGAAGTAATGTGGTGGAGGCTGACTCCATACACAGCTTCAAGTGTAGATATGATAGAGCTCAATAGGCTTAGGAACCTGTACACCTGTTGATTGACAGTTGAGAGGCGGGACCAAAGAGCCAGAGCTCAACCCCCGCAAGCACAACTAAGTAAGTACACACTAGGTGCCACCAGCACAGAAGCTGCTATCATCTGACCAATCATGTCTCACATCATCAAGTTTTACAACACAGTAATTAGGAGCAGGTAGAGGCCAGTTAAGCAGCTTATCCTGACCTGTGATGATGGGCTCACACTGACCTCGTCCGCCATAGTTGTAAACCTAATCAGTCCAGGTCATAAACCACACATAACACGGGTTAAACTCGCTATAAATTTCCGGGTGTCAGTTTAATGAGTATAGAGTTGAAAGCTGGGCCACTGAAGCAGATAAAGCTGTAGTTAGAGCCAAAACCAGCTTACGGCAGCCGCCCCACAAAACACCTCTCCATATATAACAGCGTTGAACTTTCGGCCATAGTGGTTACGTGCTATTCATGCCCGTGCCACCTCTTGGGTGACTTAACCTGTACCTCACCAGGGGCCAGATTCACGAAGCAGTTACGCAAGCACTTACGAACGTGTACATCTTTTCTCAATCTTTGACGGCTTTGTTTACAATTATTAAACAGTTAATGAGCTCCGAAGCACCAGGAGGCTGTTTATAACAATAACAACATTGATTGGAAAGTTTTCATGCTTGTAAACTATTTAATAAATGTAACCAAAGCCGTCAAAGATTGAGGAAAGATGTACACGTTCGTAAGTTCTTGCGTAACTGCTTCGTGAATCTGGGCCCTAGGTCTCTATCAGCTAGGTATACCTGGATGGGGTTCTGGGACTACTTCTACTCCCCGAGCCCGGCTTCAAGCCAGACTCGACTTGTGTTAACTTGGTCCAACAGGCTGTTGCCTAGAGCAGCCCGCACGACAGGTCTTCAGACATCATAATTCCCAGATCTTTTACATGTTGCTTTCCTTCTATGAGTAGGTCTGATTGTGTCCTGTACCCTGTGTCCTGTACCCTGTGTCCTGTACCCTGTGTCCTGTACCCTGTGTCCTGTACCCTGTGTCCTGTACCCTGTGTCCTGTACCTGTGTCTTGTACCCTGTGTCCTGTACCCTGTGTCCTGTACCCTGTGTCTTGTACCCTGTGTCCTGTACCCTGTGTCCTGTACCCTGTGTCCTGTACCCTGTGTCCTGTACCCTGTGTCCTGTACCCTGTGTCCTGTACCCTGTGTCCTGTACCCTGTGTCCTGTACCCTGTGTCCTGTACCCTGTGTCCTGTACCCTGTGTCCTGTACCCTGTGTCTTGTACCCTGTGTCCTGTACCCTGTGTCCTGTACCCTGTGTCCTGTACCCTGTGTCCTGTACCCTGTGTCCTGTACCCTGTGTCCTGTACCCTGTGTCCTGTACCCTGTGTCCTGTACCCTGTGTCCTGTACCCTGTGTCCTGTACCCTGTGTCCTGTACCCTGTGTCCTGTACCCTGTGTCCTGTACCCTGTGTCCTGTACCCTGTGTCCTGTACCCTGTCCTGTACCCTGTGTCTTGTACCCTGTGTCCTGTACCCTGTGTCCTGTACCCTGTGTCTTGTACCCTGTGTCTTGTACCCTGTGTCCTGTACCCTGTGTCCTGTACCCTGTGTCCGTACCCTGTGTCTTGTACCCTGTGTCTTGTACCCTGTGTCCTGTACCCTGTGTCTTGTACCCTGTGTCCTGTACCCTGTGTCTTGTACCTGTGTCTTGTACCCTGTGTCCTGTACCCTGTGTCCTGTACCCTGTGTCTTGTACCCTGGTCCTGTACCCTGTGTCCTGTACCCTGTGTCTTGTACCCTGTGTCTTGTACCCTGTGTCCTGTACCCTGTGTCCTGTACCCTGTGTCCTGTACCCTGTGTCCTGTACCCTGTGTCCTGTACCCTGTGTCCTGTACCCTGTGTCTTGTACCCTGTGTCTTACCCTGTGTCCTGTACCCTGTGTCCTGTACCCTGTGTCCTGTACCCTGTGTCCTGTACCCTGTGTCCTGTACCCTGTGTCCTGTACCCTGTGTCCTGTACCCTGTGTTTCGTTTAACTTCCTCGTTTCCTTCTCAACTATTAATAATCATTTAGAAAATTATAATTATGTGTATTAAACATCATTTTATTTTCCGTTGCCCAATCGAAAACTGTATTAATATCTGCCTGTAGTTTTCCGGTGTCTGTACAGTGGCAATTTTTCACGCTGATTTGTGTATCATCTACAAAGGATGACACGAAGCTGTGATGGTATTTTTTTTGTCTATATCGAGAACACTAGAACGATTGTTTACTAAAACATCGTTGTGTTTAGAAGTAAATAATGTTATAGGATGATAAGTAGGCAAGTGGACCGGCCTAGTTAACCCTCCAGAGGGCGCCCCGCCTCCACGACACCACAAACCACAAGGAGGTTGGTGCTTCCACTTGGCGAGGGAGCTGGAGATTGATGAGTAAGTCAGAGTATGAATGTCCGCTGGACCAAGACCCTCGCACCTCCGCCAAGCTTCATCACGGACCATAACGGACCATCCTCCAGCCGTGCCACGATCAAGCCGACGTAGAAATTAATTACCCAACTTCGCGCTCGTTAAGGCTCGCATCTGGCACTCAAGGATGGAGTGTGACAGGGAAGGACACCTGTCGTAGCCGAGGGGGTCAGGAGTGCCTCCTGACCCCGCATGTACGAGGGGTCAGCAGTGCCTCGTGACCCCATATGTAACAGGGGGGGGTCAGGAGTGCCTCGTGACCCCACATCTAACAGGGGTCAGCAGTAAAAAAGGCTGTGATTAAACTACCTTCATCGCCCCGACACACACACACACACACACACACATATCCCGTCTGCACATCATGGGAGATTTCACTCACGGAAAGATAGATTGTGATAGCAAGGAACCACGGAGGTGAAGAAACAGGAGAGCTAAACTAGTGGACGTGACAACAAAAAACATTTTAAGTTAAACTAAACTCATGCAAGGGGACACAGGTAGAAGCTGAGTACCCAAATGAGCCACAGGGACGTTAGAAAGAACTTTTTCAGTGTCAGAGTAGTTAGTAAGTGGAATGCACTAGGAAGTGATTTGTGGTGGAGGCTGACTCCATACACAGTTTCAAATGTAGATATGATAGAGCCCAATAGGCTCAGGAACCTGTACACCAGTTGATTGTACCACCCCTGGTGTTAGTGGCCCTGTGCCACCCCTGGTGTTAGTGGCCCTGTGCCACCCCTGGTGTTAGTGGCCCTGTGCCACCCCTGGTGTTAGTGCCCTGTGCCACCCCTGGTGTAGTGGTCCTGTGCCACCCCTGGTGTTGGCAGTGAGCCATGTGCCAGGCCACCTGGTGTTAGTGGCCCGGTACCACCCCTGGTGTTAGTGGCCCTGTACCACCCCTGGTGTTAGTGGCCCTGTGCCCCCCTGGTGTTAGTGGCCCTGTACCCCCTGGTTTGTGGCCCTGTACCACCCCTGTGTTAGTGGGCCCTGTGCCACCCCTGGTGTTAGTGGCCCTGTACCACCCCCTGGTGTTAGTGGCCCTGTACTCACCCACCTAATTGTGCTTGCGGGGGTTGAGCTTTGGCTCTTTGGTCCGCGGTCTTTGGTCTAACAACACCAGTGGCCCTGTGCCACCCCTGGTGTTAGTGGCCCTGTGCCACCCTGGTGTTAGTGGCCCTGTGCCACCCCTGGTGTTAGTGGGCCCTGTGCCACCCCTGGTGTTAGTGGCCCTGTGCCACCCCTGGTGTTAGTGGCCATGTGCCACCCCGGTGTTAGTGGCCAGGTGCCACCCCTGGTGTTAGTGGCCATTGGCCCCCCTGGTGTTAGTGGCCCTGTACCACCCCTGGTGTTAGTGGCCCTGTACCACCCCTGGTGTAGTGGCCCTGTACCACCCCTGGTGTTAGTGGCCCTGTACCACCCCTGGTGTTAGTGGCCCTGTACCACCCCTGGTTAGTGGCCCTGTGCCACCCCTGGT
Organism: Procambarus virginalis; assembly: GCA_020271785.1. Classification (NCBI taxonomy): domain Eukaryota; kingdom Metazoa; phylum Arthropoda; class Malacostraca; order Decapoda; family Cambaridae; genus Procambarus; species Procambarus virginalis. The sequence continues at coordinate 53,943,497 of WNGS01164437.1, forward strand.
GTTGTCCAATATTAGACGTACAATGCCCTGGCCTCACCAACCTGGTGATGAAGTCCTCACTAGAGACCTCCACCTATGAAGCAGTCTCTCGGGTATATTTAAGCCAGAACAAATTTACATAAATTTAAATAAACTTAAAGTTTTCTCAAGTCACGCGGAAGACAAAAGGGGCTCTACAAGAATTCAAAGTGCTTTAGAAATATGAAGTAATTTAAAGCACCTCAGAATTCAAAATGCCAAGCACCATACATTTAAAATTTCCAAATACCTTAGAATTAAGAAATCAAAGTACATTAGAAATTAAAAGGTAGATGAATGAGATCGAGTGTGAGCAAGTGGGGAGGTAGATTATGACGAGGGAAGGTAGATCATGACGTAAGGAGGTAGATCATGACCTGAGGAGGTAGATTATGACGTAGGAGAAGTAGATCATTACATAGGGGGGGTAGGAATAATAGGGATGTGAAACAAATTGGTTCCTTCACTATATGCACCCAATTTTCCCTACTTCAAGGCGTGTGGAGGTAGTTAGGAGAAAGGTCCTTGACCGAGTCAACTACCTCTAGGCGCACGGTCTAACAAGCTACCTCGCCCTGCACAGTCAAGCTGTTAAGCTGTCAAGCTGGAAAGTGGGGCGGCGTGTGACAGGTGATTCAATGTCTCAGGATAATACCTGACCCCGACCCACTCCTTGGACCCCCCCGACCCACTCCTTGGACCCACCCCGACCCACTCCTTGGTCCCGCTCCTTCCCTCACATATAAAACACCGCCCAGACACACACCTGCAACTGAAGCCAAGGAGCTGGAGCACTCATTTTACACACATACTGGCAAGCCAGTCAAAAATCCAACTGGAAGCCAGCTCACGCACCTGGAAAACCGTTTTGACGAAGAGTGTTGATACCTCCACCCTAAACAATGCAAACTCCTAATTAGAGAAAATGAAATGTTATGATCAGCAATGCTCAGATTCGCACGTGAGGGAGAATGCACACACGTCTTTGATACACACACAGAGCATTATAGACGAGAGGAGAACCATTACGATCATTATGAAAATGCTGAGAAGTCAGTGAGCAGAAACTGAGTAGAATATATAAGAGCGGAAACAGGCAGACGGAAACATTGCAAGAGTACAGATGGGAAGGGAGAAATGCACCTCTGGGAACTATATTGACGACCTAACATGTAGTGAACATAACCGAGCAAATATTGCGTCAACCAGGAAAAGGATAGGATGATTATTAGAACATTCAACTCCGGGGATTCCACCACAATGCTAATACTATTTAAATCATTAGTGTCGTCCCGCCTTGAGTACTGTTCGGACTCGCTGCCCATTTCAGAGTAGGAGAGATTTGTGAAAGAAAGAGCATAGAACATGTCATGAATACACACTATAAAGCACCGAAATTATTGGGACTGTCTCAAAGCTCTCAAAATGTCCACTCTGAAAAGGCGACGAGAGAGCTATGACATAATATGTACATGG
>WNGS01164437.1:53946151-53962387 GCA_020271785.1 Procambarus virginalis
ACGGACCGGCGGGGGCCCAGCTGTGAGCGGGAAACAACGTAATTGGCTGAGAACGTGGCCAATTACCACTCAGGGATCCGCGCCTCGCTTGGGAGCCTCGCCACCCGCGGGAAATTTGAAAGTTTAACTGCGTAGCCCGGCCAGAACAAGAAATTCGAACAAACTTGCCGACAAACCCCCGCTGTGAAAACTCGGGCATTTACTCGGAAAGAAATTGCAGTTTATTTAGTTGAGGCCAATAAAAAAATACAATAGAGGAGCCACAACCGACAGAAAGACATTTAACAAATAATATCAGCTACGCGGACATACCAACAACAGCGGTCTCCCCCCAGAGTTAGTGTAAAATATAATTTCTTATATTTGGCAATTAGCTTGGCACAGCGGGGACTATTTCTTCTGTTAATAGCCTGTTAAACGTCGGTGTTTACACCAACCAAACCACCGCGGCGGAGAGGCAACATAGTGATATACATTTCTGGACAGATACGTAACTGGAAAATTAACGCGAAGAAAGATATTAACAGAAATGTTAAATCTGCGGGTAGCAGCGGCGGCTTTTTTGTCCACCACACTAGCGCCACGAGTCTATCTTCTTCCTGTGGTGGGTCTAGGTGGGCCCCATGCCCCTGGTGATGGGTAGGTGGGCCCCCATGCCCCTGGTGATGGGTAAGTGGGCCCCCATGCCCCTGGTGATGGGTAGGTGGGCCGCCATGCCACTGGTGATGGGTAGGTGGGCCGCCATGCCACTGGTGATGGGTAGGTGGGCCGCCATGCCACTGGTGATGGGTAGGTGGGCCCCCATGCCCCTGGTGATGGGTAGGTGGGCCGCCATGCCCCTGGTGATGGGTAGGTGGGCCGCCATGCCACTGGTGATGGGTAGGTGGGCCGCCATGCCACTGGTGATGGGTAGGTGGGCCGCCATGCCCCTGGTGATGGGTAGGTGGGCCGCCATGCCCCTGATGATGGGTAGGTGGGCCGCCATGCCCCTGATGATGGGTAGGTGGGCCGCCATGCCCCTGATGATGGGTAGGTGGGCCGCCATGCCCCTGGTGATGGGTAGGTGGGCCGCCATGCCCCTGATGATGGGTAGGTGGGCCGCCATCCCCCTGGTGATGGGTAGGTGGGGCCTCATGCCCCTGGTGATGGGTAGGTGGGCCGCCATGCCCCTGATGATGGGTAGGTGGGCCGCCATGCCTCTGATGATGGGTAGGTGGGCCGCCATGCCCCTGATGATGGGTAGGTGGGCCGCCATGCCTCTGATGATGGGTAGGTGGGCCGCCATGCCTCTGATGATGGGTAGGTGGGGCCTCATGCCCCTGGTGATGGGTAAGTGTGGCATACTAGCATTAAGGCAGAATATAAGGGCAGACCCTAGCTAGTGCCCCTCACCAATTGATAAAAAACAAAATCCTGGGTTGGAATCCTGGTTGGCCACGTTTCCTATCACCTAATGCCTCTGTTCACCAAGTCTTAAATTGGTGCCCGGGAGTTAGTTGACTGTTGTGGTCTTGCATCCTGGGAAGGCTCAACACAGTCCCACATATGGGGTAGACCTCGACAAAAGCCTAACGTATATACATACAAAGGCTGCCTGTCACCCCCCCCCCCTTCCCCCGCGAAAAAAATGAATTAAAATTTACATTATTAATCAGCAGACGCACTAAGGGTGTCAGGCAGACAGGCAGGCAGACAGCCCAAGAGGCAGGCAGACAGCCTAAGAGTCAGGCAGACAGCCCAAGAGTCAGGCAGACAGCCCAAGAGTCAGGCAGACAGCCCAAGAGTCAGGCAGACAGCCCAAGAGTCAGGCAGACAGCCCAAGAGTCAGGCAGACAGCCCAAGAGTCAGGCAGACAGCCCAAGAGTCAGGCAGACAGCCCAAGAGTCAGGCAGACAGCCCAAGAGTCAGGCAGACAGACCAAGAGTCAGGCAGACAGCCCAAGAGTCAGGCAGACAGACCAAGAGTCAGGCAGACAGCAACCCCCCACCAGAAGAGAGCTGAAGAGTGGAATACAAAAGAGTTTAATGGCACCCAGAGGGAGGACCATTCAGTAGAGGATGGTGAGAGGCACTGAGCTGCCGGGCACAGTTACTGCCACTCCACAGTCACAGCTGAAGGAGGATTAACAGTGCAACTGTGGCCTAAATGTTGTTATTGCTACTGCTACTGTGGCTGCAGCTACTGTGGCTGCTGCTTCTGCTGCTGTTGGTGGTCCTGGTGATGTTGCTGCTGCTGCTGCTGCCTCTGCTGCTGCTGTTGCCTCTGCTGCTGCTGCTGCTGCTGCTGCTGCTGCTGCTGCCTCTGCTGCTGCTGCTGCTGCCTCTGCTGCTGCTGTTGCCTCTGCTGCTGCTGCTGCTGCTGCTGTTGCCTCTGCTGCTGCTGCTGCCTCTGCTGCTGCTGTTGCCTCTGCTGCTGCTGCTGCTGCTGCTGCTGCTGCCTCTGCTTCTTCAACAACAACCACATCAAGAACAAGACGACAACAGCAACAAAACATTACGACAACATCAGACGACAAGAACAACATCCACAGAAGTACTGAACAATGTGAAAATCCCTAATGACAGTCGCCAGTGGAAGAGCCTCTGTCGTCTGCCACCAGAATACCTTCCCAGGGGTGAACCACCCGTATGAACCCAGATTCTACGTAACCATTAAAACAGATGAGTTGTAGACAACATGAGCGGAGAGAGGGAGAGGGAGGGAGAGAGAGAGAGGAAAAGCTGCCACCACCCAGAGTTACACGACTAAGACGTTCGTCTAAGGAATCCGGATCAGGCGAACGGGGGGAAGAGGTTAGAGAAATTAGGTGTTAATATTAGTGTTGAGTAGGTGTAAACACACAACTGATGTTATAGGAGAACGCTGACCTCTCACTTCGATCATAAAAAATACTTAGAACACATTGAACTGGGGAGGTAATAGATGTAAACTTAAGCTCTGAACACTTGAGTAATGACGTCGACTGACTCTGGAATACCGGATTGTTGGGGGATACTTGGTCATGTACAATCGATACACAATAAAGATTGATATTTTACACATTATTTTATTGAGTTCTGTGGATGGAATTATCCGATCTATGATTCCCCTATTTGAAGCAAACTCACACACACACACACACACACACACACACACACACACACACACACACACCACACACACACACACACACACACACACACACACACGCGCGCGCGCACACACACACACCACCCACCCACACACACACACACACACACACACACACCACACACACACACACACACACACACCCCACCACACACACACACACACACCACACACACACACACACACACCACCCACCCACACACACACACACACACCACCCACCCACACACACACACACACAACCCTCACTCTCTGCCTCTACTCAGTCTATGTTTGACCTTACATACAGCTGCTGCGTCGCGTGAGGTCCCTTACACGTTCTTGACGAAGATTAGTCATCACAAGCGGACCTGCAAGACCGCGACTCGACAGACAGCATTATGACCTCCAGGGCACCTGAACTGACCCGACTGGGCCTTGTCTGGCCGTGTATGAGGTGTGAGTTCTCACTGTATACTGCTAGCCTGGTCGTCGACACACCTACATATGTTCCGCTGTTAAAATGTTGTGTACTGTTCTCTCGTTACACAACATTAACATGATGTTAATGTTGGTAACATGATGTTATTAACGTAACTCTCTGGTGGCTCGGTGGTGAAGTATGCGGCTGGTGTAGTTGGGGTCGTGAGTTCAAACACAATAGGAAGGGAAGGGACGGGGACTATAAGATGGAAAGCGCCAAGTCATTACGACTATATAGCACTGGGAAGGGATCAGGATAAGGATTTGGGATGGGACGGGGGGAAGGAATGGTGCCCAACAACTTGGACCGTCGGGGATTGAACGTCGCACAATGGGAACAACACTTCATTTTCTATTCAGAGTTTCGTGGCTGAATAGACAGCGCTCGTGGATCATAGTCCTAAGGGCCCGGGTTCGATTCCCAGCCGAGGCAGAAACAAATAGGCAGAGTTTCTTTCATAGGATGCACCTGTTCACCTAGCAGTAAATAGGTACCTGGGAGTTAGACAGCTGCTACGGGCTGCTTCCTGGGAATGTGTGTGTGTGTGTGTCTTGAGGTTATCTTGAGATGATTTCGGGACTTAATGTCCCCGCGGCCCGGTCCTCGACCAGGCCTCCTTTTTGTTACACACCCCCAGGAAGCAGCTCGTAGCAGCCGTCTAACTCCCAGGTACCTATTTACTGCTAGGTAACAGGGGGCATCAAGGTGAAAGAAACATTTTGCCCATTTGTCTCCGCCTCCACGGGGGATCGAACCCGAAACCTCCGGACTACGAATCCAAAGCGCTGTCCAACCCAGCTGTCAGGCGCCGTGTATGTATATGTGTATATGTGTTAAGAGATAAAAATATGTAGTTGACATAATAGAGGAAAAATTAGATGGGTTAAAAAGGCGGGTTTAGAGGGAGGAGAGACAGCAGGAACCACACAGCCCCTCGTCGTCTCCACCCAGGGGCAGGTAACACAGCCCCTCGTCGTCTCCACCCAGGGCAGGTAACACAGCCATCTCACAAACCAAGTATAAAATAATGGAAAGTGGTCTCAGAAAGGCAACCTCATTTTTCATTACGGAAAAGATGCAGTTTTCATCACGCGAGGCGCAGTTCTCATCATGCGAGGCGCAGTTCTCATCACACTTGAGGATAATTTTGACGATACAGGAGGATATTCATCAAAATACAGGCCAGCTTTTCGAGAAGACTTAGCATGTGATGCGCCTTTGTAATTTACCAAAAGACGGAATTTGTATTAAACAGCAGCCAGACAGTTTGGTGTATAGGGTGCTTTTTGTGCTCATTAACACACAGACATCACACTAACGTGATATATATATATCAATGAGAAACTCCACCAGGACCGCGAGGATGCTAAAAAGCCCCGCTGGTTCAGTGGTAGAGTACACGACTTGCAATGCCGAGGTCGTAGAATCGCACCCACCTCACAGCCCTGGTGGACTTTTCTCATTATTATTATTATCTTTGTGATTCGGAGCTCATGAATTGACACTTACCGCCCTGTGGTGCTCCCTGACGCATCTCTTAAGTGCTTCTCCCGTCTGCCGTAAATGTTTATAATTACAAAGTGAACCAAAACACCTAACGTAACCTATCCTAGAGCTAACGAAGCACAATATCTAATAGGAATTGACATTTTCAGTTTATATATCGTTTTTAATTAACACATCGCGTTAAATGTTGAGGCGGAAATGTGGTTCCACGAGGACCGCCTCAAGTGGTAAGAACAATACTGTTTCATATTGGTAATCCAAGAGAGCGGCTTCACAACCCACATTCAACTGCCCGCGAGGTCATTAACCACATACTCATCACGATGAATCTCATCACCACATACTCATCACCACGATCCTCATCAATGTCTACTCAAATGTGGCAAGATCTCTCCGCAGAGTTCAAATTGGTCAGGATACGGGCGGGTGCAGTGATTTTTTTTAAATTGCGTTATTAGCATGCAGCTAAAATCATCAGATAAAAGCTTACCTAATCAAAAATATATAAAAACAAGCATGAATATACACACATGTATGTGAACTTGCACCCCACACACACACACACACACACACACACACACACACACACACACACACACACACACACACACACACACACACACACACACACACACACACACACACACCCAGATACAAGTACATATGTGCACAAGACGGTTCGCCAATGGATATTAAAACCAAGTTAACCTTACCCTACCTAACCCACACCCAACTTAACCCAAAACTAACCTTAACCAACCCAACCCTAACGTAACCTTATCCACACCCAATCCTGAACCTAAACCAAACCAACCTAGCCTGAAATACACCATACCCTCATGATATATCATTATATTAAGAAACAGAAAACGCGCTCCGTGGTGCGTGGGACCCGACCCTTCCTTCTCCTTCCGGAATAAGGAATGCTTATGGAAACGGGTTATGAAATGTTCTGAGAACGGCAGAGTGCTATGTATCCGGATTGGGGTCCCGGCCGGACGAGAACAAGCCTGGCTGCACACACCCACACATCGAAGAGGACTTTAATGAGCGGCGAGGAATAAAACAAATCTTGTGCCGTGACTACGTAGGAGGCGGCAAGGCGCGAAGCGTAAATAATGTGGGAGATAAGGCCCATAAAGTGGAGGGAGGAGAGGCCATTGGCCTTAAGACAAGACGACCCTCTCACACACAGGCCGGCGGGAACTGGACTTGAAGGCTAAGACAGTATATCACCTGAAGGTCGCAAGCCCGGGTCGCCTTCCCCCATCCCCCCCCCCCATCCCCTCAAGACGCCGATATAACCATCATACTCCAGCATACACTCCTCCATGTATACTGCTCGCGCATGTGTGTGTTTCATAGTGCAGGCGTCGGGGATGTTGCCGATACAGTAGGATGTTTGAGGGAGGGGCCCAGCGTGGATTAGGGTACACAAATTGGTGCTGTATCGAGACGGGCAATTTGCTGATGTTGGAGCTTAAGCTGGTGGGCAAACACTGGCAATTGGCGTGACACATTTCCGTGCAGGACGGTAATAGAGTCGCCCGCCTCATTGTTTTCCGCTCAGCCGTCGCCCTTACTTGATTTACACTGATGGGATCGGCCGGTGGGGCGGCTCCTGCTGCTGCTGCTGCTGCCACCCGCCCTGTGCTGCTGCCACCCGCCTCTGCTGCTGCTGCCACCCGCCTCTGCTGCTGCTGCTGCCACCCGCCCTCTGCTGCTGCTGCTGCCACCCTCCATCTGCTGCTGCCACCCGCCCTATGCTGCTGCTGCCACCCGCCCTCTGCTGCTGCTGCTGCCACCCGCCCTCTGCTGCTGCCACCCGCCCTATGCTGCTGCTGCCACCCGCCCTCTGCTGCTGCCACCCGCCCTCTGCTGCTGCCACCCGCCCTATGCTGCTGCTGCCACCCGACCTCTACCACAGCTGGCGCAGCTGCTGGTGTGTGCATCATTATAATAGGTTCTTTCCCATTATAGAACCTGTCCCATCATTTACGTGGATTACCTGTAGTTGGTTTCCAGAGTTCTTCTACACATCTAGCCCGGCCTGGGGCCAGGCTTGTCTTGTGAATACTTGGTCCAACAGGCTGTTGCTTGCAGTGGCCCGTACGGCCACATATTAACTGCAACAAGGATTTATGATTTGTGTATGGCACCTCTATTCTTTGCAGAGTCTATTGCACCTCTACTCCTCGCAGAGTCGACTCTGCATTTCCTACCATGTGTTTCACTCCAGCATGTTGTTTCATTGTGCACAGTTGGGCCCCTAAGTCCACTACGGGCTCACCATAGCCCGTGCTACTTGGAACTTTTTGTTCCAAGTAGCAAATCTTAAACAACAACAACAACAAGTTGGGCCCCGGGCCCCAGCATCATCCATATATACTGTGACACCTGTTTCCTCTCCTGTCCAGAGAGTACTGTATAAGGTGCGTTCCCGTGTCTATGGGGCCCGTGTGTGACATTTGAGAGCGGGAGCATTGTGGTGTGGTCACTACACCCCCTCCCTACCTCACTACACCCCCTCCCCACACCCTACTACACCCCCTCCCTACCTCATACCCTCCTCCCTACCTCACTACACCCCCTCCCTACTCATACACCCCCTCCCTACCTCACTACACCCCCTCCCCCACACCCTACTACACCTCCTCCCTACCTCACTACACCCCCTCCCCCACACCCTACTACACCCCCTCCCTACCTCACTACACCCCCCTCCCTACCTCACTACATCCCCTCCCTTCCTCACTACACCTCCTCCCTACCTCACTACACCCCCTCCCTACACCCCCTCCCCCACACCCTCATCACATTTGCTACTGATCGATACAATTAGCAATATTTTCAATTGCCAAATATTTATCCGTGAAGGAACACAAAACTGATCTTTAGGGAGATTGATTGTTCCCAAAACAATAAAGGCACCATAAAGCATCCTTCAGCCTAATAAAGCAGCGCCCCCCTGGCCAGGCTTTACGGCCAAAATATTCCCGGTAAGCTTCGTAATTAACCTATTCTCTACCGTCATTATTGTCAGAGGAGGAGGGGGTTAGGGAGAGGGGGGGTTATGGGGAGTGGGGGGTTAGGGCAGGGGGTTAGGGGCAGGGGGTTAGGGGGAGGGGGGTTAAGGGGAGGGGAGGTGCACATGGAAATGGTCATCAGGTAAGGGGAGTTAGGTGACATCTGGTGTCATACACCTTGGTGGATAAAGGAGTACCTGAGCAATAAGAAGCAGAGAGTTACAGTGAGGGGTGAGACCTCAGATTGGCGTGAAGTCACCAGTGGAGTCCCATAGGGCTCTGTACTCGGTCCTATCCTGTTTCTGATATACGTAAATGATCTCCCAGAGGGTATAGACTCATTCCTCTCAATGTTTGCTGACGATGCCAAAATTATGAGAAGGATTAAGACAGAGGAGGACAGCTTGAGACTTCAAGAAGACCTGGACAAGCTGCAGGAATGGTCGAACAAATGGTTGTTAGAGTTTAACCCAAGCAAATGTAATGTAATGAAGATAGGGGTAGGAAGCAGGAGACCAGATACAAGGTATCATTTGGGAGATGAAATACTTCAAGAGTCAGAGAGACAGAAAGACCTGGGGGTTGATATCACGCCAGACCTGTCCCCTGAAGCTCATATCAAGATGATAGCCAACCTGGCATATGCTGCTGATGTTAACATAAGAACGGCCTTTAGAAACTTGTGTAAGGAATCTTTCAGAACATTATATACGACATATGTAAGACCAATCCTGGAGCATGCGGCTCCAGCATGGAGTCCCTATCTAGTCAAGCATAAGATTAAACTGGAAAAGGTTCAAAGGTTTGCCACCAGACTAGTGCCCGAACTGAGAGGTATGAGCTACGAGTTGAGACTACGGGAATTAAACCTCACGTCACTGGGGGACAGAAGAGTTAGAGGTGACATGATCACCACATACAAGATTCTCAGAGGAATTGATAGGGTAGATAAAGACAGACTTTTTAACACAAGGGGCACACGCACTAGGGCCACAGGTGGAAATTGAGTGCCCAAATGAGTCATAGAGACGTTAGAAAGATTTTGTTTCAGTGTCAGAGTGGCTGACAAATGGAATAATTAGGAAGTAATGTGGTGGAGGCTGACTCCATACACAGCTTCAAGTGTAGATATGATAGAGCTCAATAGGCTTAGGAACCTGTACACCTGTTGATTGACAGTTGAGAGGCGGGACCAAAGAGCCAGAGCTCAACCCCCGCAAGCACAACTAAGTAAGTACACACTAGGTGCCACACAGCACAGAAGCTGCTATCATCTGACCAATCATGTCTCACATCATCAAGTTTTACAACACAGTAATTAGGAGCAGGTAGAGGCCAGTTAAGCAGCTTATCCTGACCTGTGATGATGGGCTCACACTGACCTCGTCCGCCATAGTTGTAAACCTAATCAGTCCAGGTCATAAACCACACATAACACGGGTTAAACTCGCTATAAATTTCCGGGTGTCAGTTTAATGAGTATAGAGTTGAAAGCTGGGCCACTGAAGCAGATAAAGCTGTAGTTAGAGCCAAAACCAGCTTACGGCAGCCGCCCCACAAAACACCTCTCCATATATAACAGCGTTGAACTTTCGGCCATAGTGGTTACGTGCTATTCATGCCCGTGCCACCTCTTGGGTGACTTAACCTGTACCTCACCAGGGGCCAGATTCACGAAGCAGTTACGCAAGCACTTACGAACGTGTACATCTTTTCTCAATCTTTGACGGCTTTGTTTACAATTATTAAACAGTTAATGAGCTCCGAAGCACCAGGAGGCTGTTTATAACAATAACAACACTTGATTGGAAAGTTTTCATGCTTGTAAACTATTTAATAAATGTAACCAAAGCCGTCAAAGATTGAGGAAAGATGTACACGTTCGTAAGTTCTTGCGTAACTGCTTCGTGAATCTGGGCCCTAGGTCTCTATCAGCTAGGTATACCTGGATGGGGTTCTGGGACTACTTCTACTCCCGAGCCCGGCTTCAAGCCAGACTCGACTTGTGTTAACTTGGTCCAACAGGCTGTTGCCTAGAGCAGCCCGCACGACAGGTCTTCAGACATCATAATTCCCAGATCTTTTACATGTTGCTTTCCTTCTATGAGTAGGTCTGATTGTGTCCTGTACCCTGTGTCCTGTACCCTGTGTCCTGTACCCTGTGTCCTGTACCCTGTGTCCTGTACCCTGTGTCTTGTACCCTGTGTCCTGTACCCTGTGTCCTGTACCCTGTGTCCTGTACCCTGTGTCCTGTACCCTGTGTCCTGTACCCTGTGTCCTGTACCCTGTGTCCTGTACCCTGTGTCCTGTACCCTGTGTCCTGTACCCTGTGTCCTGTACCCTGTGTCCTGTACCCTGTGTCTTGTACCCTGTGTCCTGTACCCTGTGTCCTGTACCCTGTGTCTTGTACCCTGTGTCCTGTACCCTGTGTCCTGTACCCTGTGTCCTGTACCCTGTGTCCTGTACCCTGTGTCCTGTACCCTGTGTCCTGTACCCTGTGTCCTGTACCCTGTGTCCTGTACCCTGTGTCCTGTACCCTGTGTCTGTACCCTGTGTCTTGTACCCTGTGTCCTGTACCCTGTGTCCTGTACCCTGTGTCCTGTACCCTGTGTCCTGTACCCTGTGTCCTGTACCCTGTGTCCTGTACCCTGTGTCCTGTACCCTGTGTCCTGTACCCTGTGTTTCGTTTAACTTCCTTGTTTCCTTCTCAACTATTAATAATCATTTAGAAAATTATAATTATGTGTATTAAACATCATTTTATTTTCCGTTGCCCAATCGAAAACTGTATTAATATCTGCCTGTAGTTTTCCGGTGGCTTGTACAGTGGCAATTTTCACGCTGATTTGTGTATCATCTGCAAAGGATGACACGAAGCTGTGAATGGTATTTTTTTTTTGTCTATATCCGAGAACACTAGAACTTGTTTTACTAAACATCGTTGTGTTTAGAAGTAAATAATGTTATAGGATGATAAGTAGGCAAGTGGACCGGCCTAGTTAACCCTCCAGAGGGCGCCCCGCCTCCACGACACCACAAACCACAAGGAGGTTGGTGCTTCCACTTGGCGAGGGAGCTGGAGATTGATGAGTAAGTCAGAGTATGAATGTCCGCTGGACCAAGACCCTCGCACCTCCGCCAAGCTTCATCACGGACCATAACGGACCATCCTCCAGCCGTGCCACGATCAAGCCGACATAGAAATTAATTACCCAAACTTCGCGCTCATTAAGGCTCGCATCTGGCACTCAAGGATGGAGTGTGACAGGGAAGGACACCTGTCGTAGCCGAGGGGGTCAGGAGTGCCTCCTGACCCCACATGTACGAGGGGTCAGCAGTGCCTCGTGACCCCACATCTAACAGGGGTCAGCAGTAAAAAGGCTGTGATTAAACTACCTTCATCGCCCCGACACACACACACACACACACACACATATCCCGTCTGCACATCATGGGAGATTTCACTCACGGAAAGATAGATTGTGATAGCAAGGAACCACATGGGGTGAAGACACAGGAGAGCTAAACTAGTGNAAGCCGTTGAATAAACGTCTTCGAAGTCCAAACAAAATCCAGAAAGATGTTTAGTACAAGTACCCCTCACACACATCTCTTGGAGCACTTCGTCCGGGAGGAACTTCCCCTCAATTGATATGACATGTACGAAAGTACACGGTACATGTGTCCACGCAGCACTACACAAGGCCTAGTGGGCCGTGCGAGACACACTATGTATAGCCAAGAGGGGCAAGGTGGGGCCGGGAGGGGCAAGGTGTGGCCGGCAGGGGCAAGGTGTGGCCGGCAGGGGCAAGGTGTGGCCCTCAGGGGCAAGGTGTGGCCGGGAGGGGCAAGGTGGAGGTCTTACCTCGTTGGTGTTCCAGCGGTGGCGCTGGGTGGGGATGTGGTCCGCCCGAGGGATGCTCTCCAGGTTCTCAGGAAGGCGGATCTTCTCACAATCTGCAACCCAACAAAAACACACATTTAAACAAGGGATCTGCCAGGGAAAACAAACACATTGACAGCACAACTCGACATGGAAAAAATAAGGTGGCCGGGGCATCTTTCTTAATAGAAGACTCAACAAATTCCTATCACATCACAGGCATGAATAAAATAATACATATAAGTGATGTGTATAAAGTACACACCACCGTTTATATATGACATCCCAAATACAATGTGTATGTGATGGTGGATGGTCCAGGACAGAATACAACTATGAGAGAGCGCTAAGCCAGTGCGGCTACATAGCACCTGGAAGGGACATGACGATAAGGAGCTGTGATATGAGGAAAGTGAGATTAGATGATAAGGAACTGGTATGGGATGAGCGGAAGGTCCATGAAGGAGGGGGGTAGGATGAAGGAACGGTCCATTAAGACAATACCCACTATATATACACGTACACATTCAACATAAAGGTGTACACTGCACGGAAAAATAAATAATATTATCCTTTTGTTCTATAAAGAGACGATTTTCATAACATCTTTTAGGCTAAATTGTACACAATAGTTAAACAAAAAATATTTATTAATAACTATGACTGCTGCTTCAGGGCAACTCGCCTCTGCTCACCTTCCAATCTCAAAAAAATAAAAGAAATCATATCAATTATTACAATATAAATCCTAGGAAGAAACATGATACCAAATTACCATTGAGAAGTAAAGCCTTAAAATACACTTACCCTTAATTATAAGGAACAACGGAATATTAAGTTGGTGCCTCTGGTTCCTTGAGCCAAACAGCCCAAAGCCTGGAGTGTACAGGGAAATATGCACAACACTTATCTCGTCTAAATACTTATATATTTCACTTAAGGTCTTACTGAAAATGTGTTTAATTCTGTCCGGTATAGCCCCAAGGCTGTCAAAATGAAAATTTGGTTTTCTGCTACAGTGTAAAATTATAATGAAGTCTTCACATAACGTATAAAATAATTACTATAAAATGATAACGGAAATACTTATTTTTTCCGGAATCCATTGGCTATTAGATTGACGGAGGGGGGGGATTAATTCATTCATTAATCAGGGGAAAGCGCCAAGCTATTACGACTATATAGCACTGGGAAGGGGGTCAGGATAAGGATTTGGGATGGGGGGGAGGGGGAGGAAGGGTGCCCAACCAATTGGACGGTCGGGGATTGAACGCAGATTTACCTCATTTAGCATAGCAATAGGGAGCGTTGCGTGTGCCTCTCAGCACATATGACCAACCTCATAGACAGACGAGGAGCCACAATAACGTGGCTGAAATATGTTGACCAAACCACACACTAGAAAGTGAAGGGACGACGACGTTTCGGTCCGTCCTGGACCATTCTCAAGTCGATTACGAGAATGGTCCAGGACAGACCGAAACGTCGTCGTCCCTTCACTCTCTAGTGTGCGGTTTAGTCAACGAACCTCATAGTTACTGGTGGCTTTATTGACCAGAAATCAAAGTTGAGTCAACATGCCATAGGCAAACCGGTGGTGTAGTACCTTAAGGGAGTCTACAATGTTGTCACTGCGACCAACAAACACCAACTGCCGGCGACCTGACCTATGACCCCGACGTAAACACAGTTCGGGGTCAAGTGTAGCGTTAACAAGCAATTATACAACTGAAACGTTAGACGTAGTATTAAGGCCGAGTGTAATTATGGCTCTAATTTAATGACACATAATAAATTATGTCCGTTCAACTTGTATTTTATATCCGGGTGAAATAGAGAGAGTTTCTGTACATTGCAAGACGATCAGAGTCTCCAGCCCTCTGTGCAAGCCTGACCTTCCTCGCTCCCTGCAAGAATTGTTGTCTTATTGCCGTGCAAGAATGCCACAAAGCTGGCAATTAGGAAGTTTGGAGGAGAGAGTGCGGGACACCTTCCACAATAGCATTCTTGACCACAACTTTTCCTTTACCTCCTTCATTAGCACCTATTTATATCTACCCAAACATAACATCATCAGAATAAAAAACTTCAGGTTTAATGGTCCCCTACGCAGGCCCTATTGGTCCATACGAGGCAGGCCCTATTGGTCCATACGAGGCAGGCCCTATTGGTCCATACGAGGCAGGCCCTATTGGTCCATACGAGGCAGGCCCTATTGGTCCATACGAGGCAGCTCCTATTGGTCCATCCGAGGCAGGCCCTATTGGTCCATACGAGGCAGGCGCTATTGGTCCATCCGAGACAGGCCCTATTGGTCCATCCGAGGCAGGCCCTATTGGTTCATACGAGGCAGGCCCTATTGGTCCATACGAGGCAGGCCCTATTGGTCCATCCGAGGCAGGCCCTATTGGTCCATACGAGGCAGGCCCTATTGGTCCACACGAGGCAGCTCCTACTGGTCCACACGAGGCAGCTCCTACTGGTCCACACGAGGCAGCTCCTACTGGTCCACACGAGGCAGCTCCTACTGGTCCACACGAGGCAGCTCCTACTGGTCCACACGAGGCAGCTCCTACTGGTCCACACGAGGCAGCTCCTACTGGTCCACACGAGGCAGCTCCTACTGGTCCACACGAGGCAGCTCCTACTGGTCCACACGAGGCAGCTCCTATTGGTCCACTCCAACTCATCCATACCTAACCTACTCATGAAACCACCACTCGATCCCACATCGATTATCGCAGCCTTTAATTTGTACCATAAATCGACAGTCCTGTTTCCAAGCCAAATATATCCCCGGGTGTTAACTGAATCTAGTTTTCTTCCATGTAGAGTCACTATTTTGCGCTCTATAATGTATTGATATATTTGACACCTTACTTACGTTTTTTGTTGCAGGTTTTCCCTCTGTTGATATACGTCAATCATCCTTTATTCTAGGCACATACCTTTGTGCAATGGTGCTCTAAGTCACATGATTAAGAGCCTGGAACGCCTGTTAATCATTTTGTTTTACCTTTGTGGTCTATAGAGCTCTTGATGCTCTATGGTAGCGTGTGTACCTTGGGTGATTCGTCGATCCCCCTGGTGTTCAGTGAGGGGTCACTGTGGCCCACAGAGAGCCTCTGCTATTCCAGAAGGGGGCTCTATTGGTGATTCGCCGAATGCACATTACTCGATAAATCTCCCATGGTGGGCCATGGGAGATCCTGACAGCGCCAGAGAGGCAACAACCAACTCGCTGCAAATATTAGTTTGTTTAGCGGGGAGTGGGAACATGGCGACGAGAGCCGTAAAATGCAGATAGTCGCAATATTGCCCGATTTCCTGGGGCCATGAATATAACGGAGAGAGAGAGAGAGAGGCGTCAGCAGGGTACGAAAGCTCGCTCTGCCATCGTCTGCTGTTAGGGCACCTCACGTCTGTACCTCACACACACACACACACACACACACACACACACACACACACACACACACACACACACACACACACACACACACACACACATACACACACACACACACACAATGTTGTGGAGGAACGAAAGAGGAATATAGTTTCCTTCAATATTATTGTCCAGCAATCTTATGAGGCGATATTGCCATCATGTGTGTGTGTGTGTGTGTGTTGTGTGTGTGTGTGTGTGTGGTGTGTGTGTGTGTGTGTGTGTGTGTGTGTGTGTGTGTGTGTGTGTACAATATTGACATTAGTAATGGTTTTTGCAATTTGGATCCACTTATAATTCCTCGTTTACACGTTTAAGTGTTTGTGTGTACGTGTGTATCTGCTCACGTGTAAATGTGTGATGTGTATGTATAGGAGATAAGTATATTCATACACAAGAACATCGTGTTGGAACTTATCAAATTGTGCATAAGACAATAATTTTAGTTTCAGTGGAATATTTTTAAAACACTTGGCATGGCGATGGGCAATCCCCTTTCCCCAGTTTTGAGTAATTTGTAAATGGAGTTTTTTGAAACAAAAATCTTATCCAGGATTATCCCTGCTAGTGTAGTTTGGATTAGGTATGTCGATGATATTGTCTTTGTGGTAGAGTGACCAAGACCAAACAGTTTTTCTTAGTGAATTTAATTCTTTGGTCCTTCAATAAATCACATGTGAGAATGAAGAGAATGATGCAAAGCCGAGTCACTTTACCGCGTGATGCAAAGCCGAGTCACTGTACCGCGTGATGCAAAGCCGAGTCACTGTACCGCGTGATT
>WNGS01164437.1:53979646-54004646 GCA_020271785.1 Procambarus virginalis
AATATATATATAATACATCTTTTTGGAAAATGATTATTTTGTATTGTATTGGCGTCTCTATGTAAAAATAGAAACTGGATTTTTTTTAGAAGAAACGTGTTTACGTGCCCACACACGCACTCAGAAAGCCAAGTAAACACGCACTCAAGCAAATATATATATGAACATGAAGGGATACGTTAAGAAAGTTGAGAGGTTCGCTATCATACCGGTTCTAGAGTTAAAAGACATGAGCTACAAGGGGTAAACTGTAAGAACCTGTTGGGCCTCATAGCACTGGAGATGAAGAAGAGGAGGCATGTTCATGACGTACAAGATTCTTATTTGCATCAACCATGTTGTATACAGATATGATTGAGATGTGAAAATGAACTAGAAGACAACACTACATATTGTGTATAAATCTACTGGGATATTAAGACAAACTTCACCCTAAGTGTAAATAGATGATAGAGTGTACTAGGGAAGAGAGTCATGGAGGCAGACTTGAGACACCTAACTCTAAAGTAAATCTAATCAGACCCAAAGGGGATAAGACCCTAAGGTAAGTACACTCAATTACCCTCTACTCCTCCCCCCTCCTCCTCCCCTAAACACACTTACCAACACAAACACAATTACCAACGCACACACTTAAGTATAACCTATGATGATCACTTCATTTTGATCAACAACAAATTGCTTGACTTTTTTTTTGGACAAGGTAGAGAGAGAGAGAGGGAGTTGAAGCAATTTATATAACATATATTTTGTATATTTTGTGGTATGAATGTGATGCCTAGCGGCCTTGCCCTCCGCTATGCTGTGCAGCTATGTGACAAGGAAGCATGTGTGGATAGTGACCACTAATTTATATTTAATACACAATCATGTTTGTAAAAAATATATAATAGAAGTAATTATAATCATAATTTCATGACAGGTATTGCGTTTGTGTAGAAATAATACAGTAACATTTTTTCAGCATTGAGAAGCATCATTGACAGGTTCTAAACTTGAGCAGCTACCAAGATGGTGACAATTAGAAATTCGAAAATGCTTCGTTATTTTTTGGGTCATGGCTAACAATGAATGAACATCTGGAAACGTCTTCCTGACTGAAAATGCCCAGCCAATACCAGATGATTAGTTTTATGCAGAGATAAAAAATAAAAAAAAAATAAAATTGGAAGCGGTACTAGAGTGACAAGCGCGTATATATCGAACAGAAAAGTGGTATTTATTTTAACGAGTTAAATTAGTCCTTTAGAATCTTTTTAAGAAGGAACAAAAAAGGGGCTTTTTTTTTATCTTGAACGTGAGCATTAGTAGAGAAGATTTATGTTGTATTTGACAGTGACAAAACCTCAACTTCCGGCCAAACATCTAAGAAGACTTAAACTGTGTGTGAGACATTGTTCCCCCCTCATGGTATGAAATAAAAAAAAACGCTTAAACCTCTTAAATATATGACAAAACTGCAACCTTATTCATACTCATTAAGTGTTACATAGTGATCGGAAGAGTTATATATTAAAAATTCGTCTTGGCCAAAGTAATTACCCCTCTGGGCTCAGGCCACCAGCTCACCTTGGTCAAATAAGGACAAATACCAATAGCCGCAGGAGACGCTATGGGGGGCCAGCGAGCCAGAGAATAATAGCTGTTGCTGCCTCTGATCGCTTGTGATAATCAGAATCTGAGCCATTAAGCGTTTGTGTGCGTGTGGTAGCTTCTTGGCGTGCTTGTGTATTCACTTAGTTGTGCTTGCAGGGGTTGAACTTTGGCTCTTTGGTCCCCGCCTCTCAACCAGTCAATCTACTTGTGTATAGATTCCTGAGCTTCTCAAGCTCCATCATATCTACATTTGAAACTGTGTATGGAGTCAGCCTCCACCACATCACCTCCTAGTGATGTATATGTGTGTGTGTGTGTATGGATACATGTGTGCAGGCTTGCTATTCTTCTGTGCGTGTGCTCCTTTGTGTGCGTGTGTCCACGTTATCTAGTTGCACTTTCCTAGTTATCTTTGTGAAAGTTGGACTCCATTTCCCAGGACCCACCTTTTAGCTGTCGGTTAAATGGTCTACCGTTTCCGAACCTCTGACTTAATATAAAGAATAGACTCATCTACTTCGTCTTTCCCGGCCAAGTATATTCCAATTATTATCTACCCGTACGATGAAGATATACTCTATTGTATATCTACTCTGAAAAGGTAGATAAGAGTACTCTGAAAAGAGTGACAAGAATCTAAGTAGATGAACATGCCAATTATTCGTAGGCAAAAGGTGTAGGTAGATGAATATGCAAGTAGATTGAGAGGTAAACTGCTCACTGGTAGACAGAAGAAAATTAACGAGTTTGGAAGCAATATAAGATTTCTTTCTGGAAAATATAAGCGACAAGGTTGAGCTGGTCGGAGCTCGCTTAATTGAGCTGGGCGGATGTGGGCGGATGTGGGCGGATGTGGGCGGATGTGGGCGGATGTGGGCGGATCTGGGCGTGGGCGCAGCTGAGTTAGACTGAGCTAAGTTGGACTGATTGGGTTAATCTCAGTTGGGCGGAGCTTTCGGGGATGTGTTGGGCTGGCGTTTGCTTGGATGAGTTGGGTTTGGATTATCTGGGCTTGGCTTAGGTTATCTAGGCCGGGCAGGGCTGGGCTGTAGATGGCTAGGCTGGGAGGAGCGGGGCTGGGCTAGGCTAGGAGGAGCGGGGCTAGGTCTGTGTGACGAATTAACACATTAACAAGGTCTTTCGTTGCACGAGACAAAACTGCTCCAATCACCTAACCTTTCAAGTGGCAATTAATTCACAGTAATAAATCCTTTTATACCGAATGAGTTTGACTTTGGGCGATCAACTCCCGGTCATAAAAAGTCTCATCATGAATATTAATGCCAATACCAAGATAGCTTTTTTATATGCTGATGGTACGTTCACAACACGTAAAAGCTGTCGACTGTGACAGATTTTAGAAGAGTTAAGAGGTGTGAGTTATATTTATTGAAGAGTAATATTGAGGTTCCAGTACTAAGACCAAGAAATTTTTGTTTTTTAACAGGAGAAAATTGTAAACAGGTTCTTTATGTGCGTAAGACCAAGCCACCCAATAATATTGTGCTGACATCATTAATAACTAGCGAGGTTTCCGTTGAGCAAACATTATACAAGCAAACTGATAACGATTAATAGCAGCAACTATTATGAGGAAATTAATTAATTGCTCGCAAAGGTATGCTCAGTATCAGCATCGGTAACTCAACACCAGGTGAAGTACTTTCACCAGACCGTTTGTTAGCATATGATTATTAATTTTAGGCAGAAGTACAGTCCCCCCCCCCCCCAATAAGCATTTTTGAGCAAAGGGAAAACATTTTATCCATTATCATCTCATTCGTCATTAGCAATCTTTTATTTTTTAGTTAAGGTGTTTGTGTGTCTGGAACTGTTATCTCCTGAGGGTCGAATTTCAATAGCCAGAGTCTCAGCGGTCCTTTTTCAAATATTAATTTTAATATTCTATCTAATGACTCCATTCTGATCATGTTGTCCAACATCTCACCACGTGTTATCTTGTTGAGTATTAAGAAGCTCGCCGCTCAAGGGTTATATCACCCCCTACTAGCGCACGTTAAGTAACGCCTCGTTACCTTGTTCTCAGTGAACTTCCACCTCAATCACATGCTCAATTTGTCACTGTCCTTCATACGTTTCAGATCGATGGTCAGTGTTAGTTTCTGTTAAATTTTGCAAGGTTTAAGCGCCATTTTTTTGTTCTCAGCTATGTCACTGTTCAGTGTCTCCTGCACTCACATTGGGAGCCACTGCCCGAGTCTTTTCACTAGCAGAGTTGCGTGTTGCGTCACGCACTCCACTGTGTAGTGCAGCACTTGCTTCAGTGTTGACCAGACCACACACTGGAAGGTGAAGGGACGACGACGTTTCGGTCCGTCCTGGACCATTCTCAAGTCGATTTTTATCGCCTGCTTGCTTCAGTGTGCCGGGTCAGATACACTGCCACGAAAATTTGTCCTGGGTAATGAATGTTATTTCCCGATTGCTTATGCTTTCAATGTTAGGAAACGGCCGTCATTCCACTCAAACTCTGCTGTGTCCCTTGTCTCAAACAACTTAGGGAAGACGTATTGAAGGTTATTAAAGACTGCCGACTCCTTATATAGAGCTGTAACAAATTGTTTTATAAGTTGGCAACCTTCAGGTATCCCTTAAGGCATCTTCCCAAAGCTGAGGTAATGGGGGCTTCCAATTGGACTTCCTTCGTGTCAGACTCGTTCAGAGTGAATATCGGGTCATATCTAGCTGGTTCATCATTATTTTTCATTCTTGTAGGTCACCTGACATGTTGGCTTAGAAGGTTTCTTGTTGTCATGTTCAATAGTTTAGCTCTTGGCGTATCTGTACCGTCGTGTGGTTCTCCGCTCTCCTAGTCTGTCTTTCTATGCTTGAAATTCCCAATGAGTAACAGTCTGGTCCATCCCTGCAGGCGACGGAAGCTGCCCTTTCTATTATATTAATGGTGGCCATGTTGCTTCTATCATCCTTCGTCTGTCTGGGTCTTCTGCCATTTGGTGTCGTTGGGGGGGGGGGTATGTATTACGATTAATCTTATCTTTTGTTCCTACCATTGTCCCGTACCTGGGACAGCCCGGGACAGCCCGGGACAGCTATCACTACGAAGCTGGGTCACTTCTCGTCCTCTCCTCCCTTCCCTTGCTATGTTAAACTCTTTGAACCCTACGGAAATATTGCATTTGTTATGTGCGCTTGGGCAATTTTTTTTATTAATATACCTGTTTGTGCCTGTTGGGCCGAGATGGTAGCTCTTGGACCCCGCCTTTTTAACAGTTGGTTGTTTAACGTATTGACATCCGACCAATGTTTCTGTCATATCTACTGTGTATTTCTGTTTCTCACACACATAGACAAACACAAACATATTCGCGGGATGGCGTCCGCAACAGCTGTCTGACTCCCCGGTTCTTACGTTACTGCTAAGTAAACAAAGGCACCAGATGAAAGAAACTCTGCCCGATTGTTTCTGTCTCGTCCGGGACTCGAACCTGGGTCGATGGATTGCAAGTGTGTGTTTACTCACCTAGTTGTGCTTGCAGGGGGTTGAGATTCGGCTCTTTGCTCCCGCCTCTCAACTGTCAGTCAACTGGTGTACAGGTTCCTGAGCCTGATGATGTGTGTATTTATTATTTGTATTTACCATTTGTCTCTGCAGAATCTAACTATTAGCTCTTGGACCCCGCCTTTCTAACCAACCTATTTTTACTCTATTATATCTACTACATATATATTTCTCTCTAACACACACACACACACATCCCCAGGAAGCAGCCCGTTGCAGCTGTCTATCTCTCAGGTACGTATTTACTGCTAGTTGAACAGGACATCAGGGTGAAAGAAACTTTGCCCATTTGTTTCAGCCTCCGCCGGGAATCAAACCCGGGCCATTAGGACTACGACTCCCGAGCGCTATCCACTCAGCCGCGAGGCCACCGTGTACTCACCTAATTGTACTCACCTAATTGTGTGTGTGTGTGTGTGTGTGTGTGTGTGTGTGTGTGTGTGTGTGTGTGTGTGTGTGTCTGTGTGTGTGTGTGTTCACCTAGTTGACCTAGTTGTATTCACAGGCTACCAGACTACCAGGTGTGTGCATGTGCGAGTGTGTGCGTGCGTGTGTGTGCTCGTCGCTGGTGGCGTCACACAGGGAACGGACAGAATAAAAGGCTGTCAACCAATGATTGATCTCCCGAGCATGCAGCCTCGCCACCACACACCTTAGGGAGGTCTCATTCTTCACTTGGCTAGTGATGAGTTCTCGTATTACCATTATGATGATCAGCCCTAAGTAGCCTAATTTACACAATAACCCCCCCGTAATCATCACACAGTCGGCTTTTTCCATGGATGATTAATGGCGGCAGTAAGGACCGCTAATAGGCGCTCGAGTTGACCACCCATACAGAGAAAAACACAGCGAGGACTTGCGGCGCTTCTTGCTGGTTCTCGGTCGCTCCCAGAGTAGCTAAGTGGCTCCTCGTCACTTCGCTTCCCTCCTCACGATCTCATAAAAACACAGAGTGTGTCTCGGGGTCTGCGTAAGCGCCGACTGGTTAGACATGGTGTTCCGCTTGACGGCTTCTGTGGTATCGCCTCAAACCTCTGTGCATCAAACTCAACAGGGTGTTTAAACGAGAGTTGGGGAGGGGGATGGTTGGACTGATCACGCGGTCGAAGCTGTCTCCTTAGTGTCACACTCTGTTATTGGTGTTGCTCTGACCCACTCATCCGGACGGTCTTCGGAGCTCCGGTTATTAGGTCCTTCTGCCCGCTAAGCGGATTGAAGTACCACTCACCAGGCTTGTACAACCACATGGTGATTAATATGGGTACTCAGCTAGTTTTATTCATCTAGTTGTGTTTGCGCGGGTTGAGCTATGGCTCTTTGGTCCCGCCTCTCAACTGTCAATTTTCTGGTGTACAGGTTCTTGAGCCTACTGGGCTCTGTCATATCTACATTTGAAACTGTGTATGGAGTCAGCCTCCACCACATCATTGCCTAATGCATTCCACCTGTTAACTACTCTGACACTGAAAGAGTTCTTTCAAACGTCCCTGTGGCTCATGTGGGTACTCAGTTTAGACCTGTGTCCCCTTGTTCGCGTATCACTAGTGTTAAACTGTTTATCCTTATCTTCCCTGTCAATTCCCCTGAGGATTTTGTAGGTAGTGATCATGTCTCCCCTTACTCTTCTGTCTTCCAGTGTCGTAAAGTGCATTTCACGCAGCCTTTCCTCGTAATTCTTTCCTCTTAGTTCTGGGACTAGTCTAGTGGTATATCTCTGAACTTTTTCCAGCTTCGTCTTGTGCTTGACAAGGTACGGAACAAGAAAGTTCTCATCAGCGTGGGTGTAATTTTCTGAAAAGGTGTTTCATTAGCAGTGACAAGGAGAATACTTACGCGAATATCCAATGAAAATCTTACCGACTTTCTAATTCATAAAACCTGAAAACCATAAAACCTAAATTCATAAAAAGACCTGAAAACTGTACCACTAAACATTATGGTAAATACCGTGAGGAGACATTATGTGGAACTTATAGAGCAAGAACTCGGCCACGTGATGTTATAGTGGCCAGAATACGCCTGGGGAAATAGACATATATCATGACCAAACCACACATCAGAAGATGTGGAAACGATGATGGTTCAGATCAGACCACACACTTGAAGGTGAAGGGACGACGACGTTTCAGTCCGTCTTGGACCGTCATCAAGTCGTATGTGACATATACCTCTCACACGACCTGATAATGGTCCAGGACGGACCGAAACGTCGTCGTCCCTTCGTCTTCTGATGTGTATAGTTTGGCCATCATGTCTTCAGCCACGTTATTGTGCCTCGTCGTCTGCATAGACATATCTGGCAGCTTTCTCAAAACCTATATGTCGAACACACTATGTGTCAACTTTGTGAAAGAGAGAACATTCACTTCCTAGAGCATTATATAGTAGCATGACTTTCATTATATTGACTGACATTATATTGCCATTATATTGGCATTATATTAACTGACTTTCATCCCCCCCTTTTCCACTAGGCTGAGTTAGGCTGAACTCTAAATATTATCTGAATACTGGAACACTTGATGATATATTGGACTTGTGCTAAAGATTGAGTGTGTAATGCATCAGTTAGGTGAAATATGTGATGTAACTATAATTTGTGCTTGTAAAAGTACTTTAATCCCCATCTGTGGTTAAGTAGTTAGTAACACAGTAGTTTCTATAGCAGCTATAGAAACTATAGTACTTTCTATTTCTTAAGCTGTCAAAGTATGGGACACTTAAATATATATGTGTCTGTATATATATATATATATATATAATATATATATATATATATATATATATATATATATATATATATATATATATATATATAAATATATATATATATATATGCATATATTTAACCTGTTAAAATTGTATTTCACTTTTGTAAACACACATTAATCACATTATGTGTAAAAGTGATTCCCAATCANCCGTCCCCAAACCTTTTCCCAAGCCCTTCCCCAAGCCCTTTCCCAAGCCCTTTCCCAAACCCTTCCCCAAGCTCTTCCCCAAGCTCTTCCCCAAGCTCTTCCCCAAGCCACACTATATAATCAATAACGATAAACATTAAACATATCAAATTCGACGATTCATATCGAAGGCCATAGAGGAATTTCATGCAGATATATTTAATAACTTATTTGCGCTGATCGTCTTAAAGATTAGCATCTTTGAAATCAGCAGAAATGTAAAGGGCTGTGTATCCTCTGGCTACGTGTTTTCATATATATTCTGTATGTACCAAGAGTCGATTATACTGATCTGTTTACCAATATTATTATTATGCTTGATTATATCGCCTAGTTTGGCTATATCGTCCAGCCGGACTGCACGCTTCATTACGACAAAAAACTCCCAAGCCTTGCAGGCTTCATGTCGCCGACCTGTTCAAGAGACTCAGATCATCATCCATAGATCATCATCCACAGATTATCTCTTACTGATCATCCTCCCTTTCTCTCTCTCGCTCTCTTTCTCTTCTCTCTCTCTTTTCTTCTTTCTTCTCTCTCTCTCTCTCTCTCTCTCTCTCTCTCTCTCTCTCTCTCTCTCTCCTCTCTCTCTCTCTCTCTCTCTCTCTCCTTCCGCTTTATGCCTACCTTCCTCCTACTTTGTTTTTCTCCTCTTCCATTGTTCTACTTTCACCTTGCCCCTTCCCTTCCTGCTTCTATCCTTCCCTTCCCTCCTCCCCCCCTCCCTCCCTCTGTTTCCCCCAGGTCTCATACTACCAGTGGGCACGACCACCCATACGTTACTGTGGCCGTCTTGCCACTTGCAATAATGCTATGCCAACTAGCTTTTTATGCGCGACAAGTGCCTTCAGCCTGCCTCGCCATCTGTCATTAGGACAGTCGTGTTGTGGCCCACGTGGCAATTAAGCTGGTGGACAGTGTTATTAAAACTGACGGAGAGATGACGTATCGCCGCCAGGAATCAAAATTTGAAGTAGTGCGTGAGGTTTGTGTGGGAGCGACTTCTCTGGCCTCGGGGTTAGCAGGCAGATTATAGGTCATCTGGACTCCATATAGTGGCCACACATGGCCAGGTGTGGCGGCTTCTCGGTTAATTAAACGTTGGATAAAACGGGTATGTAAAGATAAAGGCGCGCGCGCTCACACACACGCGCTCACACACACGCGCTCACACACACACACCACACACACACACACACACACACACACACACACACACACACACACACACACACACACACACACACACACACACACGACTGACAGTTTTTTGGACTGTCGGAAAGCTTTGACACAGTACCCCATAAAAGGCTGATGCATAAGCTGGAGAAACAGGCAGGAGTAACTGGTAGGGCGCTCCATGGATAAGGGAGTACCTAAGCAATAGAAAGCAGAGAGTTACAGTGAGGGGTGAGACCTCAGAATGGCGTGAAGTCACCAGTGGAGTCCCACAGGGCTCTGTACTCGGACATATCCTGTTCTGATATACGTAAATGATCTCCCAGAGTGTATAGACTCATTCCTCTCAATGTTTGCTGACGACGCCAAAATTATGAGAAGGATTAAGACAGAGGACAGCTGAGGCTTCAAGAAGACCTGGACAAACTGCAGGAATGGTCGAACAAATGGTTGTTAGAGTTTAACCCAAGCAAATGTAGTGTAATGAAGATAGGTGTAGGAAGCAGGAGACTAGATACAAGGTATCATTTAGGAGATGAAATACTTCAATAGTCAGAGAGAGAGAAAGACCTGGGGATTGATATCATGCCAGACCTGTCCCCTGAAGCTCATATCAAGAGGATAACATCAGCGGCATATGCCAGTTGGCTACATAAGAACGGCCTTTAGAACTTGTGTAAGGAATCTTTCAGAACTTTGTATACACATGCTCCGCTCCTCTGTTTACTATCCATACCTTCTGCTCCCTTTGGCAAGTCCGCTGCTACTCTCTCTCCTGGTATTTGATATCCAGGCTTGTGATAAGGGCCAGTAGTTGTTACTCCTGCTTCTATTCCTTCTTTCTTTGTTTTTATCTTTGATTCTCCCGTTTGGGGTCTTACCTCTTCTTTCTCTTTCTCTTCCCTTATGCGTGTCATTAATATTTTAAGAGTTCATATATTCGTGAATATAAAGCGCGGTATATGAGGCTTTATAGTTAATTTATCTTTCCTTCACCACCAATTTGTATATATAAGTGCTGCCACAGCAGCCCCAGCAGACCTCCCAGAACACTACCACAGCAGCCCCAGCAGACCTCCCAGAACTCTACCACAGCAGCCCCAGCAGACCTCCCAGAACTCTACCACAGCAGCCCCAGCAGACCTCCCAGAACTCTACCACAGCAGCCCCAGCAGACCTCCCAGAACTCTACCACAGCAGCCCCAGCAGACCTCCCAGAACTCTACCACAGCAGCCCCAGCAGACCTCCCAGAACTCTACCACAGCAGCCCCAGCAGACCTCCCAAAGCACACTACCACAGCAGCCCCAGCAGACCTCCCAGAACTCTACCACAGCAGCCCCAGCAGACCTCCCAGAACTCTACCACAGCAGCCCCAGCAGACCTCCCAGAACTCTACCACAGCAGCCCCAGCAGACCTCCCAGAACACTACCACAGCAGCCCCAGCAGACCTCCCAAAGCACACTATCACAGCAGCCCCAGCAGACCTCCCAGAACACTACCACAGCAGCCCCAGCAGACCTCCCAGAACTCTACCACAGCAGCCCCAGCAGACCTCCCAGAACTCTACCACAGCAGCCCCAGCAGACCTCCCAAAGCACACTACCACAGCAGCCCCAGCAGACCTCTCAGAACTCTACCACAGCAGCCCCAGCAGACCTCCCAGAACTCTACCACAGCAGCCCCAGCAGACCTCCCAAAGCACACTACCACAGCAGCCCCAGCAGACCTCCCAGAACACTACCACAGCAGCCCCAGCAGACCTCCCAGAACACTACCACAGCAGCCCCAGCAGACCTCCCAGAACTCTACCACAGCAGCCCCAGCAGACCTCCCAGAACTCTACCACAGCAGCCCCAGCAGACCTCCCAAAGCACACTACCACAGCAGCCCCAGCAGACCTCCCAGAACTCTACCACAGCAGCCCCAGCAGACCTCCCAGAACTCTACCACAGCAGCCCCAGCAGACCTCCCAGAACTCTACCACAGCAGCCCCAGCAGACCTCCCAAAGCACACTATCACAGCAGCCCCAGCAGACCTCCCAGAACACTACCACAGCAGCCCCAGCAGACCTCCCAGAACTCTACCACAGCAGCCCCAGCAGACCTCCCAGAACTCTACCACAGCAGCCCCAGCAGACCTCCCAAAGCACACTACCACAGCAGCCCCAGCAGACCTCCCAGAACTCTACCACAGCAGCCCCAGCAGACCTCCCAAAGCACACTACCACAGCAGCCCCAGCAGACCTCCCAGAACTCTACCACAGCAGCCCCAGCAGACCTCCCAGAACTCTACCACAGCAGCCCCAGCAGACCTCCCAAAGCACACTACCACAGCAGCCCCAGCAGACCTCCCAGAACACTACCACAGCAGCCCCAGCAGACCTCCCAGAACACTACCACAGCAGCCCCAGCAGACCTCCCAAAGCACACTACCACAGCAGCCCCAGCAGACCTCCCAGAACACTACCACAGCAGCCCCAGCAGACCTCCCAAAGCACACTACCACAGCAGCCCCAGCAGACCTCCCAGAACTCTACCACAGCAGCCCCAGCAGACCTCCCAAAGCACACTATCACAGCAGCCCCAGCAGACCTCCCAGAACACTACCACAGCAGCCCCAGCAGACCTCCCAGGACACACTACCACAGCAGCCCCAGCAGACCTCCCAGGACACCCTACAACAGCAGCCCCCAGCAGACCTCCCAGGGCACACTACCACAGCAGCCCCAGCAGACCTCCCAGGACACAGTAATAATAGGCGTAGCCTATTATTCTGAGCTTTGAACTATCTCGTCATTGTCAATCACTCAAGCACTAATTAAATGATTATCTCGGGATCTAAATTACCGACTTGCGTGGGTTAGAGATGACGGTAATGAGCTGTTGATGGCAGAGTTGTCTCTTCTAATGTTAGTCACCAGGTTGACGAGGAAGCTTTTTTTGTGTGTGTATAGGTCAACCACTAATGACTCTATTGTGTCTTACCAATTTCCAGGCGGATTTTCCGCCCTATTTTTTGTCTTATATTCTGCATACTTGTGCATCCCTATATTTCATTCAAATTATACAAATATTGGATGTACTGAGTGAAATATGATCTTCTATATATAGCTAAAATAATTTGTTTTTGTTATTAATAGGAATGATATGAGTAGTAATAGTAGAAGTAGTATAATTTTCATCATTATACAGACACAGGATGTTAATAATGTACAGGCACCTAGGAATGTCTTGAGGAGTGTACACACACAGTACAGAGAACACGACACAGAGGGAGACAGAGAAAGATGAGTAGATGGATCGACGAATAGACAAATGGATAGACAGAGGGATAGATGGATAGATAGTCTCAGGCTGCAATGATGGCCGGAGTGGCCAGTCTGTTAGTAACATTGTGGGAAGCTCTCGCACGACTGTCCCACTTACGAAGAAAACATCATTACTTGGTGTAGCCAGCCTGAAGACCCATCACAAGAGCAACTACCTGCAGAAGCATCTCTGATGGAGAGTATGGGATGTTGGAGCCATCTGTGAGCTAAGATTTAGGGTCAGTCTATTTCATTTGTGGAAGAACTAATTGTGTCAAGAAAATGTTTCCAGTGCGCGACGCGATAAATTAACTGCTGCAGTGATATTTTGGAGTTCTGTGTGATCTGAGTGGACCAGCGATCGAGTGAATTATTGTGATGCAATAGTCGCGTTCTGAATGTCCACGGTGTTATGTCAAGTGTTAGGCCTTCAGAACGCTGTCCATGGGACGTCATATTAAGGTCCCCGACTTCTTTTCAGTGGTGAATTCTACTGAACTGGCAATTTCCAGCTGAGGTTGTAAAGTTTTGCAGCCGCTGCTGTCGAGGAGACGGTATAAAGCATGCCTTGATGAGCTGTGTTTCTTGGCTGTCGTGTCTGGTTACACACATGCGGTTCTTCGTGGTCAGGAAAGACTCAACTGTTGTTCCTTGCAGTAGCGCCAGACGTCTTTGCAACAGAGGTAATCTGTCATCGACTGCTTGACACAGGCATTGATAGAGGGGTTGCTGAAGTACTCTTACAATTCCGTATCGCTTTTGTCGCTACTACTGCTTCCCCTCTTCCTTCCCATCCATGCCCTGTTCGCTCATCCTTCCCACTGCCCTTCCCACCGTCCTGCCTGTCCCCGGGCTCGCTACACCGCCCTTCACCCCTTGACATATAGGCTGACTTCTGTACAATGCAATTACTGTGTGGTAATGGCTGGTGGGTTCAGTCCCTGCTCCTCCACCCTCCTGACTGCCTTCCAGTCTGCCTTCTACTCAGTCTAGCTGCCCTCCTTTCTTCTTCTTCCCACTTCACCTGCCTGCCTTCTTCCCAGTTTACTTGCCTTTCTTCTCCAGAGTCTACTGTCTTCCTTCTCCAGAGTTTACTTGTCTTCCTTCTCCAGAGTCTACTTGTCTTCCTTCTCCAGAGTCTACTTGTCTTCCTTCTCCAGAGTCTACTTGTCTTCCTTCTCCAGAGTCTACTTGTCTTCCTTCTCCAGAGTCTACTTGTCTTCCTTCTCCAGAGTCTACTTGTCTTCCTTCTCCAGAGTCTACTTGTCTTCCTTCTCCAGAGTCTACTTGTCTTCCTTCTCCAGAGTCTACTTGTCTTCTTTCTCCAGAGTCTACTTGTCTTCCTTCTCTCCCTATTCTACCTGCCTTTTTTTTCATCACAGTCTAGCCGTATTCCAGTTTACCTTCCTACCTTCCAGTTACCTGTGTCTCAGTTTACCTTTCTGCCTTACATGCTACCTTCCTTTCTTCCTTGCAGGAAGTAAACATCAGCTTGATGAGTTATCTTCAGACACAGTTTGAATTACAGAAACCAGAAGACAAAAGATCAAGTGAAGCTTTTAAAGAAATTACCGCTAGCATGAGCAGCAGCCAAACTACTGTCAACAGCAACAGTAGCAGTAGCAACAACAACAGCAACAACAGCAGCAACCACGTGATACATACTCACTGCTGAAACAGCAGAAATGCAAAGCAAGCGGGAATAGCAGGAGCTGCACCGGTCTCTGCCCTGCTAACAGCAATACCATAGTGGGAAATACCGTGAGACGATGCGATGTGGCCCAGAGCTCCACAAGCAGCAGTGGTGTCATCAATAGTGTGATGAGAACCCAACTTATAAGGTATGGTGATCAAAATGCTTGCAAGAGTTAACATAGGAATTAACAAAAGTACCCACAAACAGTAGTAAGAGGAACAACAGCTGGAACAAAAGTACCCACAAACAAAGGCAGCCTTGCCCTTACCTGGACTAGTGGTCTGCATGCCCAGAGGCGCCTCTCTGCTCTCACTTATGAACGGCACTTTCTCTCCCTCACTCTCACTGTCTCACACATATCACACGCTCTCTCTCTCTCTCTCTCTCTCTCTCTCTCTCTCTCTCTCTCTCTCTCTCTCTCTCTCTCTCTCTCTCTCTCTCTCTCTCTCTCCCCCCCCACATGTATGGAGTGTGTCATGTGTGTTCCAAGCATGTGTGTTCCAAGCATGTGTGTTCCAAGCATGTGTGTTCCAAGCATGAATGCGGTGTGTATTCACCTCTAGTTGTATTCACCTAGTTGTGCTTGCGAGGGTTGAGCTCTGCTCTTTCGGTCCGCCTCTCAACTCTCAATCAACTGTTACTAACTACTAACTATTTTTTCCACACATACACACACACACGCAGGAAGCAGTCCATAACAGCTGGCTAACTCCCAGGTACTTGTTTACTGCTAGGTAACAGAGGCATCAGGGTGAAAGAAACTTTGCCCATTTGTTTCTTCCTGATCCGGGAATCGAACCCTGGCCAGGCTGCTTCCTAGGTGTGTGTGTGGAAAAAAAAAAGTTAGTAATTCATAACAGTTGATTGAGAGTTGAGAGGCGGGCCGATAGAGCAGAGCTCAACCAAATGGGGGGGGGGAATACATTTATACAATTGTTTAATTATCCAGATTATTGTGTATGCTTAATGCATCATGTATGACAGGGGATAAAATGCTGTATAATTGAATACATCAACATTGTATTCGTGTTGTTTATGTTTGAGAGTAAATGGTAATATTTTCTATGGCCACAACAATCAGGTCAGCCTCAAGGAAGGGAAGGGAAGGGGATTATCAGGGGATAACGCCAAGCCGTTACGACTATATAGCACTGGGAAGGGGTCAGGATAAGGATTTGGGATGGGACGGGGGGAAGGAATGGTGCCCCAGAGAGTGATGGCCACCCACACCTCCCTCTCTCCCTCCCAGGCTGCACATGTGGCTCACCATAGCCCGTGCTTCTTGCCCCGCTCTTGTGCCAGGTAAGTTACGGGCTCACCATAGCCCGTGCTACTTGGAACTTGTTCCGAGTAGCTGAATCTATAACAACAACATCCCAGGCTGATCAATCAGCGCTGATCGAACATTGCCGCGTGCATTACATACCCGAACTGGCCAATTGGCAGAGGCGTGAGATACATCACCCAGCATGCCCCCCCCCCTAACTACCTCCTGGCTGATAATTGCCTCGTCTTCTAATCACTAGACCGCTGGCAGATAGTGTCACACCCAGACTAACACACAGTCAGGGGGACGGAAACAAGTTTAAGAAGGAGATAGAAATGGCACTTTAGTCGTACCTAAGTGTCATTATCCTAACCAACCAGAGGACCCACGAACAGAAAACTGGACAGTATGTCAATTTTACGAGCCGCTACCATTTTCTAGTACGACAATGTTTGGCCTTAGGTAGAGTATACGTCACAATGCGACGTTTTATTACAAGGACGAATTGTCAATACACAGGAAAGGGAAACGTAGACGCAGGAACATTGAGCCGAGAGTGACAAAACATATATAAGGGAATGATGAAAAATAATAATATTAAACTGGAGTTAAGAGAGGCAGGAGAATGGAGAACAAACCAAATAGAAACAAAACAAAAATAGAAAGAGACAACAAATGAGAGGGAGAACAAAGAATACGAACGTGTAGGGTGAACCAACCTATTCAAAACGACGGTAACGAATTGAAAACAGGGATGAAAACAGGGATGAAAACAGGGATGAAAACAGGGATTGAAAACAGGGATGAAAACAGGGATGAAAACAGGGATGAAAACAGGGATGAAAACTGTTATGCTCTTCGGGAACTGTTGCCAGTTAGGGAATCCATTAATTCCTGACTAACAGCAAAAGCCACAATAATTGAGGGCAGACCCAAATTGAAAGCTTGCGTGTGAGTGTACTTTGTAAGATTGTGAGTGCGTCTGAGGTACTCTGAAGACTATTCTGTACTCACCTAGTTGTACTCACCTAGTTGTGCTTGCGGGGGTTGAGCTCTGGCTCTTTAGTCCCGCCTCTCAACCGTCTGTGTGTGTGTGTGTGTGTGTGTGTGTGTGTGTGTGTGTGTGTGTGTGTGTGTGTGTGTGTGTGTGTGTGTGTGTGTGTGTGTATGTGTGTGTGTGTGTGTGTGTGTGTGTGTGTGTGTGCGTGTGCGTGTGCGTGTGTGTGTGTGTGTGTGTGTGTGTGTGTGTGTGTGTGTGTGTGTGTGTGTGTGTGTGTGCGTGTGTCCCAGAGTACTTGTTGCCTTCTGTAACTCTGTAACTCAAGGGCTGTGTTTATATAGTCTAGTATTGGACTTTCTCTTAACACAACAGAAGCCACCACACACACACACACAACAGAAGACACCAGCCACACACACACACACAAACACGCAAGTTGATTGACAGTTGAGAGGCGGGACCAAAGAGCTAGAGCTCAACCCCCGCAAGCACAATTAGGTGAGTACAGTTAGGTGAGCACACACACACACACACACACACACACACACACACACACACACACACACACACACACACACACACACACACACACAACAGAAGCCACCACCCACCCTGCAAGCGAGCCCTCAGTTGCTCTGCCCACGGAGATATTTGTACTTTGTCTTGATCGTCTAAATTAAAAGTTGGAACAAGCTGGTCTGAGAGCAATATATATGAGAAAATATAATTGTTGAAGCAAGCTTCTAAACCCGGGGGTTATATATAGTATAGCTCTCGAAAGGTAATCTTCACTGCTCCCTTAACGGCCTTCGTGCATCTAACCTTCGGAGTTTTTATTTAAACAGCTGAAGATCCTAGTCACGAGCGTGCAGAATCAATTGCAAGGTTCAAGCTGATGAGGGTTCTCCTGGTGGCGCTCGCTCCCCCGCTGCGTGGGTCGCGGCTGGGGGCCCCTGGGGCTTGGACTATGGCTGGGATAGTAGGGAGGAGAGGTCTGGGGGTTGGCTAGGACAGGTGTTCTCACGGCGCGGGCTGCTGAGGCCACCAGGTTAATTCTGGTTATAAGCCGGCTACTACAAGGGAAAAGGTTAGACGCAAGTACAGGGTGGAGGATCCTGGAGGCTATGGCTACTGGTGGACCTGGAAAGTTATCCTGGAGGCTATGGCTACTGGTGGACCTGGAAAGTTATCCTGGAGGCTATGGCTACTGGTGGACCTGGAAAGTTATCCTGGAGGCTATGGCTACTGGTGGACCTGGAAAGTTATCCTGGAGGCTATGGCTACTGGTGGACCTGGAAAGTTATCCTGGAGGCTATGGCTATTGGTGGACCTGGAAAGTTATCCTGGAGGCTATGGCTACTGGTGGACCTGGAAAGTTATCCTGGAGGCTATGGCTACTGGTGGACCTGGAAAGTTATCCTGGAGGCTATGGCTATTGGTGGACCTGGAAAGTTATCCTGGAAGCTATAACTTCTGGTGGACCTGGAAAGTTATTTTGGAAGCTATAACTTTTGGTGGACCTGGAAAGTTATCCTGGAAGCTATAACTACTGGTGGACCTGGAAAGTTATCCTGGAAGCTATAACTACTGGTGGACCTGGAAAGTTATCCTGGAAGCTATAACTTTTGGTGGACCTGGAAAGTTATCCTGGAAGCCATAAATTCTGATAGACCTAAAAGGGAATCCTAGAGACCCTAATTACTGCGAGACGTACCTAGGGAAGAGGCGGAACTAGTGAGGGATTATGGAGGCTATTAACTAAGAACACTTCGAAAAGATTCCATCATCCTTCCCTAAAAAGACGTCTTGTTAAGGGTGTAGTCGGATTTAGGGTTCACTCTGAACGCACACACTGTATGCATACATACTTGACCTCTACGTGATAATGGAGGCAGAGAGGAAGCGTACTGTAGTTGAATGACTATAAAGTTAACAGCGTGGTCGCTAATGACCACTATACAATCTAGGTCGCTGGTACAGGCAGTCACCACCTTCACGTAATGACGATCTACAGGGCGTGTTTGCAAGGCCCAGCAAGAACTTCCCAGTTTGGCACTCCTGGACTCCTGCTTCGGAATTATAAGGATTTGTTTTGGGGTCCTTGTAAACAGATCTTCCTCTGGGCCCCCCCCCCCTGTAAACACGCTCTGATGTACTAGGTTATCCGAGTGGTACAGTTTTGTTCGTGTTCTGTGTTACCAAAATGTGTTTTTGACTAAATATAGGAAACAGGAGTCACAGACGAGGAGACACAATAACGTGGCTGATGATATAAAGACAAAACCATAAACTTATTAATTATGACCTGGATCATAATCAGGTTGTGTGCTAGGGTGAAAAACTGTCCATGAGAGAGAAACTGTCCATGAGAGAAAACTGTCCATGAGAGAGAAACTGTCCATGAGAGAGAAACTGTCCAAGGAATGTGTGTTTTCAAGTATACGTCCAGTAAGAATATTATTTTTAGTAAGGGATTGTTTAATGTAATAATCTTTATCTGAATGATTCTATATCATTATTGTTAATATATTTTAAAAATCGTTGTTGTTACAAACATTATTATTATTATTATTATTATTATTATTATTATTATTATTATTATTGCTGTTATCATTTTAATTATGTTATTATTATTAAAATTTAAGATAACTCTCAGAAGAAAGAACTGTCAGCATAACTATATAACACATGGAAGAGATATGAGGACAGAATTATCAGTAAATTAATTCTCATTGTTTTAATATTCTAATTATTATTATTATAAAAATGTGTATAATTATTATTTTAATTATATATGATTATAATTAGAATGATTAATATTACTGTTATTCAGTGGACTTTCTCACAGTATTATAATTAATATTAGAATCATCATTAGAGTTTTTGTTGAAGTTGCAGTCATGAACGTCTAAATTAAAGGTGTTTCGCAAAGGTTGTGGCACCTGTAGTGCCGTGTAGGGTGCCAGGCAGCCTCGGTGGACCGCGGCACTATTTTGAAGAGTCAACAGAAATTGATCTTCAAAGGCCTAGGTAACCCCCTCGTCCTCGCCAGGTTATTAGCGGTGTTGAGGGCTCTGGAGCTCTATACAAAGTCCTTTGACGAGTTTTCTAATTGGTTTCCTGCTCTAAGGGAAAGGAATTCGTAATGTAAAAGTCAGCATAAGTAGGTTTCAAACTTTATTTATCTAACATTTGGGGTTGAATGTCTTTTGTATAGAGCATATACTTGCTAGAACAGGTTCTTAACACTATCTTTGGCTTAGGTAGACTCGAGGGCTTAAGAGTTAATACTTTGTAATTGATTCCATAAGGTGAAGAATGAGGCGCGGTGGTGTAGGATCGCTGCCTGCCGCAGCAGCAGCGGTCGTCTGCCACGAGCATTGGTGCTGCCACTCCTGTAGCAGGCACGGCTACCGTCTGACATTCCTGCGGCAGGCACCGCTACCGTCTGACATTCCTGCGGCAGGCACCGCTACCGTCTGACACTCCTGCGGCAGGCACGGCTACCGTCTGACACTCCTGCGGCAGACACGGCTGCCTGTCTGACACTCCTGCGGCAGGCACAGCTACCGTCTGACACTCACGCGGCTGTCACTACAGGAAATATCATTGTCGCCTGCAACAAGTACCACAAGCGTCAACTCTCACCAGTGCAACAGACGTCACTCTCACTAGTGCCATTGACGTGACTCTCAAAAGTGCCATTGACGTGACTCTCACCAGTGCCACAAACGTCACTCTCACCAGTGCCATTGACGTCACTCTCACCAGTGCCACTACTACTGCACGCGTTTACTCTCGTCCAACTCCATCACAGCCTCGTGGAGCTTGTTACCCTGATAGCGTATGACACTGTTCAGAATGACACAGACGGAGAGTTGTGATCCTGGCACTTGACACTTACACTCAGTGTTAGGCAGGACGAGTCAACAGGGTGCCTGGCCGGGCACTCGGCTTTGAATATTTTATTGCTATAGAGATTCTTTTTTTCAGGTGAGTAGATCTCTGCAATTGCGAAACAATGTATATTAGTTATAATATTTAACATTTTAATATATATATATATATATATATATATATATATATATATATATATATATATATATATATATATAATATTTATATATATTGCAGAGTGTGTGTGAATTAATTCAATGTATATAATGATCAGTATTTACTGTACTGTTGAAGTCACTCAAAGGTTGAGTTGTCATCTCACCTGACTAGATAATTAAGACGTGGCTGTTTGGCGCCGACACCTGATGCAGGAGCTCGGCCAGGGCACCTTGTGGAGGAGCTCGGCCGGGGCACCTAGTGGAGGAGCTCGGCCAGGGCACCTAGTGGAGGAGCTCGGCCAGGGCACCTTGTGGAGGAGCTCGGCCGGGGCACCTAGTGGAGGAGCTCGGCCAGGGCACCTAGTGGAGGAGCTCGGCCGGGGTACCTAGTGGAGGAGCTCGGCCAGGGCACCTAGTGGAGGAGCTCGGCCAGGGCACCTAGTGGAGGAGCTCGGCCAGGGCACCTTGTGGAGGAGCTCGGCCAGGGCACCTAGTGGAGGAGCTCGGCCAGGGCACCTAGTGGAGGAGCTCGGCCAGGGCACCTAGTGGAGGAGCTCGGCCAGGGCACCTAGTGGAGGAGCTCGGCCAGGGCACCTAGTGGAGGAGCTCGGCCAGGGCAGCAATATATGTCTGGGCCATCTGCAGGGTCTCGAACTTGGACAGTTTCTGGTCACCACTGAGAGCCGGGATCACTTCGCGTAAACGGTCGAAGGCGTCGTTTAATCCATTCATGCGGCGCCGCTCGCGCGCGTTAGCCGCGAGTCGTCGCTTCTTCAGCACGTCCCGACCAACCGACTTCGGCGGCTTCCTTCTGCACTTGGCCTGGCGGCACGCTGACGGCACCGATGATTCTGACGAGGTGCTGACTACTGCCGCGGCGGCGGCGGCCAGCA
Source organism: Procambarus virginalis (assembly GCA_020271785.1). NCBI lineage: Eukaryota > Metazoa > Arthropoda > Malacostraca > Decapoda > Cambaridae > Procambarus > Procambarus virginalis. The sequence goes on from WNGS01164437.1 coordinate 54,001,148, forward strand.
GCGGGTGGGTAGTGCCAGGGGCGCCCCACGACCATGACGCGGGGCCGCTAACTGTCCAGGAACGAGGTGATCCGACTTCGAGACTCCCACAGCTGCTCATGGGAGAGCAGGACGGACTCGGACGGCCTTCCGAGTATGTGGTGAGTGAGGATGACCATCCGGGCGAGGCTGTGAGTGGCGGCTGGCACTGGGGGCTGGGCGTGGCAGCCGGGCTGAGGTGCCCAGGAGCAGGGAAGGGTGCCGGGTAGTGCGGGTAGGTGCCCGGATGGGCCGCTGGGTACAGCCACTCCGACACTGACATGTTTGTGTTGTAAACTGTTACACACACCTCAGCCCGCCTGCTTATATGTGCTCGGTGTTGGTCACGTGATCGCCGCAGCCAATCAGGGTACTGGTGGGCAGGAGAGGGCGGGGCTGACGGGTGCCCGAGGTCATTCTTGGGCTCCTGATACCCCAATATCCCCACTCCCCCCCCCCCCTCAACCCTTGCCCACTTCCTATCCTCCCTCCATCTTCCTCTCCACACCTCTCCCTCATCCCTTCCATACCTCTCCCTCATTCCCTATATACCAACGGCGTTTACCTGGGGTTCTACTCCCCCGAGCCCGACCTCATTCCAGGCTCGACTTGTGATAACTTGGTCCAACAGGCTGTTACTTGGAGCGGCCCGCAGGCCCACATATCCACCACAGCCTGGTTGGTCCGGCACTTCTTGCAAGAACTTAATTGTTTCAAGGAGGAAGCCACTTTTGTTCCAGCAATATTTCTTTCAAACCAGTATGCTGTTATTTTACTGTGCAAATTTGGGACCTGACCTTCCAGGTATTATATGACATCTCTCTCGTCTCCTTTCCAGAAAGTTCATCCTGAGAGCTTTGAAAATATCCCAATAGTTTAGGTGCTTTATCGTGTCTATGCTGCGTGTGTTCTCTGTATTCCCTCTATTTCAGCAATCTCTCCTGCTCTGAAGGGGGAAGTGAGTAGCGAACAATACTCAAGACGGGACGGCACCAGTGATTTGAATAGCATTAACTTTAAACTGGGATCCCTGGAGTTGAAGGTTCTCGTAATCCATCCTATCATTTTCCTAGTTGGTATTAGGTTCTCTTCGTTATGTTCACTAAACGTCAGGTCGTTAGACATCATTATTCTCAGATATGTTGCATGTTGTTTTCCTTCTGTGAGTAAATATGATTGTGTCTTGAGCCATGTATTTCGCGTAGGTTCTTTCTTTCTAACATTCCTTAGTACATGGAAATTATTACTGTTGAAGTCATATTATTTTCCGTTGTCCAATTGAAGACTTTGTTAAACCAGCTTGTAGTTTATCAATGTCTTCTATAGAAGTAATTTTCATTCTAATTGTTGTATCACCTGCAATGGATAACACGAAGCTGTGACTTGTATCTGTGTGTGTATTTAATACGAGAATGATAAATATCAGTGGTGCAAGGACTATGCCCTGATGTACAGAGCTTGTCACTGCGCTGGGACTTGATTTTAATTGATTATTTATTAGTGTTTGTTTTTTGTTTGAAAGGAAATTCTAAATTTACCGGTACACTTTCCCCGTTATTCCTACTGATCTCATTTTATGGGCTATCACTTCATGGTCTCACTTATCAAACACCATTCCAAAGTCAGTGTAAACAATATCTGCATTTTGTTTTCTTCTAATGCTTCCGTGACTTAGTCATATGCGTTGAATAGCAGTTTTACAGACAGAAACTTTTCCCTCTAAATCTATGTTGACCTTTGTTGTGAAGTTCACGATTCTCCATAAAACTGGAGATTTGACTCCAAAATCACCCTTTTTCAAAAACTATAATTATGTGTGTGATGTTAATGCGAGCGGTCTGTAGTTTTTAGCCTAGGCTTTGTTGTCACCCTTGTTCAGGGAAGCTGTATCTGCTAGCTTTAAGTGCTTCTGGTATCCCAGATTACACTCACTCCAAACATATACCACCTCCGGGTTACTCTTCCCCATAGATGGCTTAATCAATCTTCATCAATCAATCAGTCTTCTCGTATCTCCATATTACACTGATCTTGCTACCGGCACTTTATGTTTCTTTATCAGAGTTGACTTCCAGAAGTCAAAAGACCTGGATTGAGTGCATGCCCATGCTGTCAATTTATCTTTTAAAGTTCGCTGTTCTCATCCCTTACATATCCCTCACTCGTCACCACCACACATCCCTTACTCATCACCTCCACACACCCCTTACTCATCCTCTCCACACCTTCACACCCGCAAATCCGGCACTTGAAGACAATGAGTCCCGTTGTTCAACATGTCATTTGACATAGATCCTCACTTGTTCATCCGCATGGCACGGTCATCACATTCGTCCGGTCACCTCATTCGTCCGGTCCCTTTATTCTTATTCACAAGTTTTCAGGCGATGTCCGGTGACATCGGGTCTAATGATATGGGCCTAGTTCATCCCTTCCCGGTCATGTGGGCGGGTCCCTCTCTGGGGTCTTATGAGCAGGTCCCTCTCTGGGGTTTTATGAGCGGGTCCCTCTTTGGGGTCTTATGAGCGGGTCTCTCTCTGGGGTCTTATGAGCAGGTCCCTCTTTGGGGTCTTATGAGCGGGTCCCTCGCTGGGGTCTTATGAGCGGGTCCCTCTCTAGGGTCTTATGAGCGGGTCCCTCTCTAGGGTCTTATGAGCGGGTCCCTCTCTAGGGTCTTATGAGCGGGTCCCTCTCTAGGATCTTATGAGCGGGTCTCTCTCTGGGGTCTTATAAGCAGGTCCCTCTCTGGGGTCTTGCGGGCACTCAGCCCCTCTTAGCGAGACACTGCCCGTCGCTCCCGCTACTGGCTATTAATTACTTTTTTGGTTCATTATCATGGTATGGAGGGTCCTGGTGAGAAGGGTGGAAGGGGAGGAGGGATGGGTCGCAGGAAGACCACCCCTCCACCACTACCTCCTTCTCTGCTCTTATTTCCTTCCCTTCTCTCTGTCTCATCTTCCTTCGCCCTTCTTCAGCCCCAAGTTCAACACCCTGCTCCGACAGATCACTCTGGTTGAACTTCTCCTCGTCTCCCAGCTCCTGTTCAAGCTCCCAGGTCTCCTCCTCCTCGTGAGGCTTGATGCTCCTCTCCCGTCAGCCCTCTTCCGCCGTCATCTCCAGCAGCCGCAGCCTCCTCCTCCTCCTGCAGACTCTCTCACGCTAATCTTCCCTACCCCCTAATTCCACCCATGTAGCAGATGCTGCTCTGAGCGCCCGCTCCTATTTCCCAGCCACGGTGCCTTACGCCAGTGGGAGAGCTGCGTCTCGCGTACGTGAAGTTCAACTTGGCTTCATTTACGGGAAGTTAAACTTGGCTTCATTTACGTGAAACTAAACTTGGCTTCATTTACGTGAAGCTAAACTTGGTTTTCAGTTACGTGAAGCTAAACTTAGCTTCATCTACTCTTTTGTTATTCCTAAGTTTAATTATTAAAATTGGTTCCGCCGTCTCGTTAACTAATTTTCAAAGAGGATTTTTTTT
>WNGS01164437.1:54007146-54017146 GCA_020271785.1 Procambarus virginalis
GAAAGGTCTAATAACTGGTAATAAGCAACCCGTCCTCGCAAATTTAATAAGTCAATATTGACTTATTAAATATGTGCATAGGTGACATACTTAACATAATAGCTTCCCTTGAAAATCTTCATAGAAAACACCGACCTTACCTAACCTTGTTATTATGTTAAGATAAGCATCTTAATGCTTCGTAATTACAATTATTACCTAACCTATACCTATAATAGGTTAAGTAACAATTGTAATTACGAAGCTATAAGATGCTTATTTTAACATACTGACAAGGTTAGGTAAGGTTGGTGTTTTCTATGAAGCTTTTCAAGGGAAACTATTATGTTAAGTATGTCACCTATGCACGCAACTAATAAGTCAATATTGACTTATTAGATTTGCGAGGACGGGTTGTAATAAGTGCGACTTGTGTGAAAATCCAGGGGGTCGCCACACACGGTTTGGCAGTCCGCCGCAGGTGATCTCCGCCTGGGTAATCGCCGGACACATGGACCTCTTTATTGCGTTCCTTTTGTTCTCTCCTGTACGATAACTTTGACCCTGCTGCCGCAACTCCACAAAAGCGGCATAGTTGCCTTTTCGCCCATATCTTAGATTTGAAGTGGAGCTTCGTTTCTGCATTACAATATACGAGTTTCTTATAGAATGAGCGATATAATTGGAAGCCCTAGTTACCAGGCGCCGCCCGAGGATATGTCTGATGGCTTCGTTTAGTGCACCAGAAAGCTGATTGTATAGATAGTCTATTAGAAAGAGAACATAAGAACACATTTCAAAAGGGGCAGCATCAAAGTAACTTTGAGAAGAGTGTGAGAGGTGGAACGGAGGTCATATGAGACAAGACAAGGAGCTGGCGTCTGCCCAAACGATTATTCTCAGGCCAAGGGTCAGCCTGTGAGTGGTTCAACCAGTTCCTCATTGTCTCCTCGGCCACTCTACACTGTCTCCTGGTTAATGTGGCCTCTCTACACTGTCTCCTGGTTAGTGTGGCCACTCTACACTGTCTCCTGGTTAGTGTGGCCACTCTACACTGTCTCTTGGTTAGTGTGGCCACTCTACACTGTCTCCTGGTTAGTGTGGCCACTCTACACTGTCTCCTGGTTAGTGTGGCCACTCTACACTGTCTCCTGGTTAATGTGGCCACTCTACACTGTCTCCTGGTTAGTATGGCCACTCTACACTGTCTCCTGGTTAGTGTGGCCACTCTACACTGTCTCCTGGTTAATGTGGCCACTCTACACTGTCTCCTGGTTAGTATGGCCACTCTACACTGTCTCCTGGTTAGTGTAGCCACTCTACACTGCCAAAGTAGTTATTGTGACTATATTGAGAAAAAAATAATTACAGTTATTAATAATAATAATTATTGTAAAACAAATATTATTTTAATGGTTTTGCATTGAATATTATTATCATCATCGTTATCAAATTAGGCACAAAAAGTCATATAAGTTATCAATAATTTAACAATGATCGTATAGCCGTCAACATCAGAGCATAACATTGTGTTCACTCCATTGGACGAGCAGTTAAGACTGACTATTGTTATTGTTTAAGATTCGCTGCCAGAAACAAAAGGTTCCAAGCAGCACGGGCTATGGCGAGCCCGTAGATAAAGATTGACTCTCTCCGAGTTAATTATGTGTGTTCGCACTGAGGTCATTATTGTATGTGTTAAAGCGTGTATAAATAATGAGTTATCATGGCTACACTAAAGCCTAGTCATGCAGGCTAACTCCTCAGCAGGTTATGTAGACAGACTCATCACTAGGTCAAGCAGATTAACTCATCACTAGGTTAATATGTCATTGTGCATAAATAGTGCGATGCTGATGTTGTTTCAGATTTAGCTACTCAGTACGAAGTGTCCATGTAACACTGGCTATGGTGAGCCCGTAAAAGAGCCAGTACGATGCTGTTGTTGTTGTTGTTATAGATTCAGCTACTCGGAAGAAGTTCCAAAGAGCACGGGCTATGGTGAGCCCGTAACTTACCTGGCACAGGAGCGGGGCAAGAAGCACGGGCTATGGTGAGCCTGAGTGCGATGCTCTCTCTCTAGCACTTATATACTCTAAGCTCGTTAGACTTGACGGGAACAAACGAACGCTTTCTGTGGTGTTCCTCAGTGATAGAAAACGGTGCACTGACAACGCCTTGAGAGAGGACTCTTTTATTTGTGAAGGAACTGAATGAGTTCGTACAATGCTATGCTTTACAAGAAGTCGGGTCCAACTCTTGGGGCCTGCCTCATAGCGATCAGGTAGCTGTCAAAATTATCTCCTCCCGAATATTTAGTGTTTACATACCTGTTCTTATATTAATTATTGGGGAGGGGGAGTATAGGGTGTTAGGAAACCTCTGCTCCTAATTCATTCCGGCCGGGAACATTTGAAACATACACAGTTTCCATTGTAAATATGATATAGCCCAGTAGGCTTAGGAATCTGTACACCAGATGATTGCCAGTTGACAGTCGGGACCAAAGAGCCAGAGCTCAACCCCCGCAAGCACAACTAGGCGAGTACTTACACAGGGTGATAGTGGGCGAACTTCCCTCCCTCACCGTCACAGTACGGGGTCCTTCCCTCCCTCACCGTGACAGTATGGGGGACCTTCCCTCCCTCACCGTGACAGTACAGGGTCCTTCCCTCCCTCACCGTCACAGTAAGGGGTCCTTCCCTCCCTCACCGTGACAGTACGGGGTCCTTCCCTCCCTCACCGTGACAGTACGGGGTCCTTCCCTCCCTCACCGTCACAGTACGGGGTCCTTCCCTCCCTCACCGTGACAGTACGGGGACCTTCCCTCCCTCACCGTGACAGTACAGGGGACCTTCCCTCCCTCAGCGGTGCACCCAGCCAGACCATAGAAGGGGTCCTCCTATTTCCATATGAAAGACCGGGTCTCAAAATTATCGGGTGGCCCTCACCGGTGATTATATGGCCAGCAGCCGGCCGAGATTAAATTATTTATACGGACCGCCATTCAGACCTTTTTTTGTATCAAGTTCTTAAGTCTTTGATACTCGTTTTATTATGGTCATGGGGGGTAATTAATGCCGGTCGTGCGTTCGTTTTTTGTGGCGAGTTAATGAAGAAGTGCGGGGTAAAGCTGTTATTACGTCTGTCTTATATGGGAGGCGCATGCTTTACTGCGCAGGCCGGTGACCGCGCAATACGCGACTAATGAATTCAGATATTAATTAAGAGAAGAGATGGGGATAAAAAGTGGAACGGTGGAGGTGGCCGGCGTTCGCTCACCGCCCCCACCCTTAGCGCCCCTGTGGAGGTAACGGCTGTCCTGACGCCCCTGTGGACGCAATGGCTGCCCTCAACGCCCCTGTGGTCGCAACGGCTGCCCTAAACCCCCCCTGTGGACGCAACGGCTGCCCTAAACGCCCCGGTGGACGCAACGGCTGCCCTAAACGCCCCGGTGGACGCAACGGCTGCCCTAAATGCCCCGGTGGACGCAACGGCTGCCCTAAATGCCCCGGTGGACGCAACGGCTGCCCTAAACCCCCCTGTGACCCTCCCTCCCTCAGACGCCCTCAACGGCTGCCCTCAACGTCCCTGTGGACGCAACGGCTGCCCTAAATGCCCCTGTGGACGCAATAGCTGCCCTCAACGTCCCTGTGGACGCAACGGCTGCCCTAAACGCCCCCGTGGACGCAATGGCTGCTCTCGACGCCAGGTAGAGGAGGTGGAAGGGGGATGGATGCCATCGACGCCTGTGGTAGGCGAGGGCTGCCTGGCTCACCGCCACACCACCCTCAAAGCTCCCACAACAACCAATCATGACCAGCTCAGAAAAGGCGCACGGCGCACATTCTCTTAAATTCAGTTGTAATGAAAATCCAATTAGAAGCTCTGCGCACTAAGCTTCCATTCTGCGCTTGTTACTTCTCGACCTCGAGCAGTTAAAGCCATAACTAGCTAACTGTCCAGACCCTTGTCCAGTCCCTTGTCCAGTCCCTTGTCCAATCCCTTGTCCAGTCACACCCAAGCTGTGTAAGTCAGCATCACACTGTGTAAGTCAGCACCACACTGTGTAAGTCAGCATCACACTGTGTAAGTCAGCCCCATAGTGTAAACTTGTTGTATTCTCTATATTTCAGCTGCAGTCGAAGTAAATTCCCCTCACTTTACATAAACAAATTGTATTCGATGTAAACTATCTTTATTCGCACTGAAACCCATTCCAGTTAGTACAAACCGGCTCCACTTGGTGTGAACTCGCTCCACTTGTTAAGAACTAGCTCCATTATATTTATATAATTGGTTTAATTATTTAATTGTAGCTCCTGTGGTATTTATCTGATGGTTAGTGTGGGGAGTCTGCGTGGGGGAGGGACGGAGGGGAAGGCTATGGGTGGTGGAGGGTTACTCGAGGCTTCCAAACGGGTTTTTCTGTCAGTGGAGGGGATGGGAACGGTTACCTCAGGCTTTCTGAGTGATTCGTCAGTGGTAGAGGTCAACCCCAGGCTTCCTGAGTGATTCGTCAGTGGTAGAGGTCAACCCCAGGCTTCCTGAGTGATTCGTCAGTGGTAGAGGTCAACCCCAGGCTTCCTGAGTGATTCGTCAGTGGTAGAGGTCAACCCCAGGCTTCCTGAGTGATTCGTCAGTGGTAGAGGTCAACCCCAGGCTTCCTGAGTGATTCGTCAGTGGTTGAGGTCAACCCCAGGCTTCCTGAGTGATTCGTCAGTGGTTGAGGTCAACCCCAGGCTTCCTGAGTGATTCGTCAGTGGTAGAGGTCAACCCCAGGCTTCCTGAGTGATTCGTCAGTGGTAGAGGTCAACCCCAGGCTTCCTGAGTGATTCGTCAGTGGTAGAGGTCAACCCCAGGCTTCCTGAGTGATTCGTCAGTGGTAGAGGTCAACCTCAGGCTTCCTGAGTGATTCGTCAGTGGTAGAGGTCAACCCCAGGCTTCCTGAGTGATTCGTCAGTGGTAGAGGTCAACCTCAGGATTCCTGAGTCATTCGCCAGTGGTGGAGGTCAACCTCAGGATTCTTGAGCGGGTTCCACCGTCACTATACAGTACTAGAGCACCAACTTGGCCACCGTCAGCTTTGATGAATATGCTCTTCAAGTTTGTTTACCTTTGAGCAATCATATAATTCCTTTTGCCTTGTCAACATTAGGGATTGAAGGATTACAATTGCTCCCCCTCTGTATTACTCTTATTTTAATTGCAACCGTTCGATATCGTTTCGCTTATTTCTCTTTGTTTATGTATATTTATTTCTCATTTCTCCATCGTCCCATTTTCTATCTCTATTTCTACCTTTATACAACGAAAGATAAATATGAAATAAGGAAATAGTTTCCCCATTTTGAAGCTGTTTCCTATTATCATAATGTCATTATTAAAAATGTTAGCCTCGTAGAGACGGCCGATTGACGAGTAAACTTGATCTTGTAGAAGCTGATCCACTGAGGTACAGACGTCCTTATGATTTGCCACTCCGTAAAAGATGCAACTGTTTCGCTTAACGAAAAAGGAACCGGTTATGGCGGGCCACACGTGAGGCCAGGGGCCGAGGGCCACATGTGAGGCCAGGTGCCGAGGGCCACACGTGAGGCCAGGTGCCGAGGGCCACACGTGAGGCCAGGTGCCGAGGGCCACACGTGAGGCAGAGTGCCAAACCACCTCGATATTCTCCTCCAGCTCAATCTATCGAGCAGATATTATTTTCCAGCACAACAAACACACCTGTGTAATAACGCCTATCATAGTTTAATCCCTCACCTCTCTCACTTCCCTCATCACCTCCCTCATCACCTCCCTCACCACCTCCCCTAAGGAGGGAGTAGACTCAGTCAGCATAGCAGGAACATCTGTGACTAAGGAACCCCCCCCCCCACTATCTAACCATCATATATGCAGTGGGGCACAATTTCTTGATGTTATCTCTTGTTGGCTTCAGCTTAGGGGTGTGTGTGAGGGGGGGAGCGTGGGTGTGGGCGTGGGAGAGGGGGGTGGGGGGGTGTTAATGAGGGGTGTTAGCACAGCGGCGGGAGCAATGAGGTGGTTTGCCTAGCAGTGGTGAGGTGGTGTGAGCATTTGGCTCCGTAGTAATAGGTGTTTTGTTTGTCGGCTTCAGTCAGGGGTGGTTGAGGGGGGAAATTGGTTGTTCCAGGCGCTGGTACAACCAATTTCAAGTTGTACCGGGGTAATAGTGGCAATTTGTGCTAGTTGGTGAATTGAGCTGCTGGTAATGGCTGCTGACAGCTGCTCTGATGACTGGTGTAATGAGCTGACAATAATTGGCAGAGGCCGTTACAAGGTAACAAAGACTGGTTGAGGGGGGGGGGTGAGGTGGTTGGTAATGTTGTCAGGCTGGAGAGCTCCTCCAGGTCACCTCTAGCCCTGATGTACCGGGTCAGGTCAAGATGTACAGGGTCAGGTCAAGATGTACAGGGTCAGGTCAAGATGTACAGGGTCAGGTCAAGATGTACAGGGTCAGGTCAAGATGTACAGGGTCAGGTCAAGATGTACAGGGTCAGGTCAAGATGTACAGGGTCAGGTCAAGATGTACAGGGTCAGGTCAAGATGTACAGGGTCAGGTCAAGATGTACCGGGTCAGGTCAAGATGTACAGGGTCAGGTCAAGATGTACTGGGGTCAGGTCAAGATGTACAGGGTCAGGTCAAGCTGTACCGGGTCAAGTCAAGAAGTATCAATAAGTATCGGATCTGGTTAAGTGGTACCAGATCAGGTCAAGATTTACCAGGTCAGGTCAAGAGGCACCAGGTCAGGTCAAGAGGCACCAGGTCAGGCCAAAGAAACATACAACACATAAACCAATGCTCCTAAATAAGCAGGTGAAACCGGAGGAAACTTTGAAACCTTAAATCAACTCAGGAATTCATTAATTCCTTCCTCATTGACGCCGTAGAAAACTGTCGTCAATTTTACTAAATGGTAGCTACAAATTATTCTGGGTACATCAATTGTCCTTGCCTCACCCGTCACATCAATGTCGCTTTGTGTACTCAACGTGGCTTGGTCTTACGCACATAAAGAACCTGTTTACATTTTTCTCCTGTTAAAAAAAAAAACGTTTCTTGGTCTTAGTACTGGAACCTCAATATTACTCTTCAATAAATATAACTCACACCTCTTAACTCTTCTAAAATCTGTCACAGGCGACAGCTTTTACGTGTTGTGAACGTACCATCAGCATATAAAAAAGCTATCTTGGTATTGGCATTAATATTCATGATGAGACTTTTTATGACCGGGAGTTGATCGCCCAAAGTCAAACTCATTCGGTATAAAAGGATTTATTACTGTGAATTAATTGCCACTTGAAAGGTTAGGTGATTGGAGCAGTTTTGTCTCGTGCAACGAACGACCTTGTTAATGTGTTAATTCGTCACCAGCCTAGCCCCGCTCCTCCCAGCCTAGCCATCTACAGCCCAGCCCTGCCCGGCCTAGATAACCTAAGCCAAGCCCAGATAATCCAAACCCAACTCATCCAAGCAAACGCCAGCCCAACACATCCCCGAAAGCTCCGCCCAAGTGAGATTAACCCAATTCAGTCCAACTTAGCCCAGTCTAACTCAGCTACGCCCAGCCCAGATCCGCCCACATCCGCCCACATCCGCCCACATCCGCCCACATCCGCCCACATCCGCCCAGCTCAATTAAGCGAACTCCGACCAGCTCAACCTTGGCGTATATTTTCCAGAAAGAAATCTTATATTGCTTCCTAACTCGTTAATTTTCTTCTGTCTACCAGTGAGCAGTTTACCTCTCAATCTACTTGCATATTCATCTACCTACACTTTTGCCTACCAATAATTGGCATGTTCATCTACTTAGACTCTTGTCACTCTTTTCAGAGTACTCTTATCTACCTTTTCAGAGTAGATATACAATAGAGTATATCTTCATCGTACGGGTAGATAATAATTGGAATATACTCGGCCGGGAAAGACGAAGTAGATGAGTCTATTCTTTATATTAAGTCAGAGGTTCGGAAACGGTAGACCATTTAACCGACAGCTAAAAGGTGGGTCCTGGGAACTGGAGTCCAACTTTCACAAAGATAACTAGGAAAGTGCAACTAGATAACGTGGACACACGCACACACAGGCGCACATGCACAGACGAATACAAGCCTGCACACATGTACACATACACACACACACACACACACACATATACATCACTAGGAGGTGATGTGGTGGAGGCTGACTCCATACACAGTTTCAAATGTAGATATGATGGAGCTTGAGAAGCTCAGGAATCTATACACAAGTAGATTGACGGTTGAGAGGCGGGACCAAAGAGCCAAAGTTCAACCCCTGCAAGCACAACTAGGTGAATACACAAGCACGCCAAGAAGCTATCACACGCACACAAACGCTTAATGGCTCAGATTTCTGATTATCACAAGCGATCAGAGGCAGCAACAGCTATTATTCTCTGGCTCGCTGGCCCTCATAGCGTCTCCTGCGGCTATTGGTATTTGTCCTTATTTGACCAAGGTGAGCTGGTGGGCCTGAGCCCAGAGGGGTAATTACTTTGGCCAAGACGAATTTTTAATATATAACTCTTCCGATCACTATGTAACACTTAATGAGTATGAATAATGGTTGCAGTTTTGTCATATATTTAAGAGGTTTAAGCGTTTTTTTTTTATTTCATACCATGGGGGGGGAACAATGTCTCACACACAGTTTAAGTCTTCTTAGATGTTTGCCCGGAAGTTGAGGTTTTGTTCACTGTCAAATACAACATAAATCTTCTCTATAATGCTCACGTTCAAGATAAAAAAAAAAAACTTTTTTGTTCCTTCTTAAAAAGATTCTAAAGGACTAATTTAACTCGTTAAAATAAATACCACTTTTCTGTTCGATATATACGCGCTTGTCACTCTAGTACCGCTTCCAATTTTATTTTTTTTTATTTTTTATCTCTGCATAAAACTAATCATCTGGTATTGGCTGGGCATTTTCAGTCAGGAAGACGTTTCCAGATGTTCATTCATTGCTAGCCATGACCCAAAAAATAACGAAGCATTTTCGAATTTCTAATTGTCACCATCTTGGTAGCTGCTCAAGTTTAGAACCTGTCAATGATGCTTCTTAATGCTGAAAAAATGNTGTTAGCAACAATGCAATTGCAGATTTTTTTAATGTTTCCAAACAGCCTGTAGCATAGAATATCATTAAGATTCGAGAATGTATATTTGGTAGAATGGGTTTAGTCTTTCAATGTGCGCTTTCAAACACATTAATAATATTACCTGGTTGATTACCTGGTTGATGGGTTCTTCTACTCCCTAAGCCCGGCCCGAAGCCAGGCTGAGTTTGGTCCACTAGGCTGTGCTTGGAGCGGCCCGCAGGCCCACATACCCACCACAGACCGGCTGATCCGGCACTCCTTGGAGGAGTGTTGTTGTTGTTATAGATTCAGCTACTCGGAACAAGTTCCAAGTAGCACGGGCTATGGTGAGCCCGTAACTTACCTGGCACAGAGCTGGGCAAGAGCACGGGCTATGGTGAGCCCGTAACTTACCTGGCACAGGAGCTGGGCAAGAAGCACGGGCTATGGTTAGCCTCGTGGACAGGAGATGTCTCCCGTGTTGGAGGAGTGGAGAAGTGCACTATTTATTTGTGTCAAGTGACCATTACCAGTGACGTGGGTTTCCCAACGTGTGAATACAGTGAGGGATAGTGACCACTTAATGAACCATGTTCAATCATGCAGATCTGACAGTGTGATTTAGACTTCACTGTCAGTAATATACCATTGCTACTAGTCATGATTCAGAGACTCTTAGTCGATGGTACATGTATACACATCTTCATGTAATATACAACATTCAATTACTGTATTTTGTATTTGTACTCTTGCTTTGTTATTGATTATGTATGACCCTAATGACAAGCTTACACTCTCTATCCAACCACTTGGGCTGGACGGTTGAGCGACGGTCTCGCTTCATGGAGGTCGGCGTTCAATCCCCGATCGTCCAAGTGGTTGGGGTACCA
>WNGS01164437.1:54022146-54029414 GCA_020271785.1 Procambarus virginalis
TGCTGGACTATTCAACCAGGCTGTTGGACGCGGCTGCTCGCAGTCTGACGTATGAATCACTGGAGAGGAAGAGAGAGAGCGGGAGAGTATCCCTCAGCCCGTTGCTTGTAAGAGAGAAACCAGAAAACTCACTAAGTAGGTCAGTCTGAAGGCTCCCTGGTGACCCAGAATGCCTCTAAAGGCTGAACCATTCAAGCGGCTCTTCACTATACTCTCCCACCAAACAATTAAAGTACCCCCAAGCTGGCTGAAGTGTAGAGAGACACCGAGCTCTATTGTTTCCCAGGAACCTGACGAAGGAGTCCAAGCCATTAAGTCATTAGTGACCTGGATCCTCCTGGCGTCTCGTCTATTGGCAGCTCTTAGGGCTGAGGTCTCCCGCGTGCTGCTTACAATATCTTGGTCCACAAGTACTTCAGTTCTCGGTTATGCTGCCGCTAGGGAGACTGAATCTGAAGCGCTGGATCTCTACTGATACTTGAGCTCAAGCACCAACTCGCTGCAGGTCCTTGAGCTGAAGCACCTTGAGCACCCATTTTATATTGGCACTTAAGTTGAACCACTGACTCTCTTTCTCGTACTTCAGGTGAAGCACCGACACCTCTTCTGGCACTTGAGCAGAAGCACTGATTCTCTGTAGGCACTTGAAGAAGCACCCACTCTTTTTGATGTTGTTGTTTTAGTTCCTCTACATGTATTCAGTGTATATTCGCAATGAGAATACTTTTCTTGCTAAAGTTGCAAGAGCTTGCAATATCCTCAGACTCAAGCCCTGTCGCCTCTTGAAACTGTTTCTATCGTCAGTGCATGTTCCTCGCTTACCTGTCAAGTAGGCACCTATTTGTGCTTGCGGGGGTCGAGCTCTGGCTCTTTGGTCCCGCCTCTCAACTGTCAATCAACTGGTGTACAGATTCCTGAGCCTACTGGGCTCTATCATATCTACATTTGAAATTGTGTATGAAGTCAGCCTCCACCACATCACTGCCTAGTGCACTCCATTTATTAACTACTCTGACACCGAAATAGTTCTTTCTAATGTCTCTGTGCTCATTTGGGTACTCAGCTTCCACCTGTGTCCCCTTGTTCGTGTTCCACCCGTGCTAAAGAGTTTGCCTTTGTCCACCCTGTCAATTCCCCTGAGAATTTTGTAGGTGGTTATCATGTCTCCGCTTACTCTTCTGTCTTCCAGGGACGTGAGTTTCAGCTCTTTTAGCCTTTCCTCGTGTTTTATCTCTGAAGGGGGTGAGAGTAAGGTGTAACCAGTCCTTCTGGTAGAGAGGATATACGTCGCATTTTGACGTCGCATAAATACGTCGCATTTTGACGTCGCATAAATACGTCGCATTTTGACGTACACACAACCTAAAACCCAAAACTGTCTTACTAGAAAATGGAAGCGGCTCACGAAACTGACATACTAGTGTCCCGTTTTCTGTTTGTAGCCCTCCGGTGAGTAGTTGACAAATGGAATGCATTAAGCAGTGATGTGGTGGAGGCTGACTCCATACACAGTTTCAAGTGTAGATATGATAGAGCCCAATAGGCTCAGGAACCTGTACACCAGTTGATTGACAGTTGAGAGGCGGGACCAAAGAACCAGAGCTCAACCCCAGCAAGCACAAATAGGTGAGTACACACACACACACACACACACACACACACACACACAATATATATATATATATATATATATATATATATATATATTATATATATATATATATATATATATGAGCTTGACAATATGACTGATTTATAGCTGCATTATTAATATTGACACAGCACCACGGTCTGCTGCCCCCGATTAAGCAACATGTCATCAGTAATGGTGTAGATGTATGGTAAATACACAGTTTAGGCGGCAGCACTGAGACTCGGTTATGGGCCGGGCAAGGTCACGCGGCCACCTTCCCACGACTTGGATCCCGCTATTGCTGCTCCTGTTGCTGCTCCTGTTGTTGTTGCTGCTGCCCTGTTGCTGTTGTTGCTGTGTTGCTGTTGTTGCTGTTGTTACCTGACTCCGGAATGTATATAGTCTGTCACCGTTGTCTGCTCTTCTCATTGCTAAGTCTCGTCTTAAATTAGATACAATCTTCAGGTTAAGTCAATATGGTTACTCGTCTGTCTTCACTATTTATTTAACGTTCGTTAATTGGTTATTGCAGTGATGGGGGCTGGCGCAAGGCCCAGCTCCTGAGACTACGAGAGGCAGGAGAGGCTGGCTCTACAGCCTCAGGGGGATGAGTGGGAGTCCCAGACAAGCCACTAGCTTAAGGCTCTCTGCCTCTCACACATCATCCACCAATATTCCTGTTTGCTTTGTTGGTGTATTGTAAATACAGCTGTAGGCGGGAGCGCGCACTCACTCAAGCAAATAAATGGGTGTAAATGTAGCCTTTTTTTGGGCGGGGGAGGGGGTTGCTTCGTGGTTTGAGTGTATTGTATTCAAAGGTTTATCATGGTTCGAATCCACTTGATATGTTGGAGTATATTCATTTATTTCTGGTGCGGTTTGGGAGGAGGAAGGTACCTAGCGGGTACTTCTGAGAATACCAGCTTGCTAAAAATGGATAATTGATGTCAGTTATTTCAAGCAAAGTGCCTTCTTTGCTCCTCGTAAGCTTATCGTAAGTTGGAGTTGTGCGCACTTACGCTCCGCGTAGTGTGAGCAACCCGTACTCCTAATAGAGCGTCACATTTTGACGTATACTCTACCTAAGGCCAAAATTCGTCGTACTAGAAACTGGTAGCGGCTCGCGACATTGGCTTACTGTCCCGTTTTCTGTTTTGGGTCCTCTGGTAGCTTAGGATAAGAGCACTTTAGTACGACAGTTTATTGACGTTGGGGAACCTTATAGGAGGGCGGGCTGGTGTACTAGAGAAACTCCAGGCGTATTAGTAAGGCTTCAGGAGATCACTGAAGCTTCAGGTGTAATTGACTATAACTAGGAAGGGAAGAGTGGGGGGGAAGAACCACCAAACGAAACACTTACATCTCGGATCTTAAGGCCAACTAATAAGCAGTCGCGTGCTGCAAAAAGATCACGTAAACTCCGAGTTTACTAAACTGCGTCAATGCGACACGCACCACGTCCTTGTATACGGGCTCGCCATAGCCCGTGCTACTTGGAACTGTTTGTTCCTAGTAGCTGAATCTTAAACAACAACAACAACAACAACCACTTCTTGCGAATGGCACATATATACACACACACACATGTGAGAACATACAAAGAGATATTACATCAACGTGGATGACGCATAATACCCAGTGCTTGTACCACGAGGGGAACAAGCACTAATGTGCCCCTTACTCTAACCAACCAGAGGACCCAAAACAAAAAACGGGACAGTATGTCTGTTTCGCGAGCCTCTATCATTTTCTAATACGACGATTTTTGCCCTTTGGTGGAGTATACGTCAAAATGCGACGTTGTATTAGGAGGACGGGTTGAATATACACTCGGGTTATCAGGACAAATGAGTATGGTTGTATATGATACATGTAAACATTGTAGCAGTGTCATTATTACTCGTAGTGATGGTTATTAAAGCAAATGGAAGGATGATGTTGATAACATCAGCAAACTGGTTAACTTCCATATACAGACAAACAGATCCCATTCGTGGGAGATATTTGATCAGGGGAGCCGGTCGGCCAAGCGAACAGCACGCTGGACTTGTGATCCTGTGGTCCTGGGTTCGATCCCAGGCGCCGGCGAGAAACAATGGGCAGAGTTTCTTTCACACTATGCCCCTGTTACCTAGCAGTAAAATAGGTACCTGGGTGTTAGTCAGCTGTCACGGGCTGCTTCCTGGGGGGGGAGGCCTGGACGAGGACCGGGCCGCGGGGACACTAAAATCCCCGAAATCATCTCAAGATAACCTCAAGATAAGAAGGGGTCCCAATGGGCGATGAATACAACCTCATGGTGATTGGTTCTGTTGACGGAAGCAGCCTGTATTCACCGAGTTGTATTCACCGAGTTGTATTCACCTAGTTGTGCTTGCGGGGGTTGAGCTCTGCTCTTTTGGCTCCACTCACAACTTCTCAATCCATCAGCTGTTACTAACTACTAATTTTTTTCACTTGCTTTAATAATTTGCCTGTTGCTTACTGCAGATGTTGGTATGGCTTCGAATTAGTCTTAGTTGCAGGTCAGTGACCGTTCTCCTACGTTATGCTAATTCTTTCTGTTTCCTGAAAAAAATTACATTGGATTCTCCATTTTGTTAATCTCGTGATAAATTAATTTCCCCTGCTAGTTATGACTGCTAATACAAGCAGCTACAGTGGATTTGATACTGTAACTAGCACTTCTATATTAACTACTGCTTAATACTGTTGTTGAACCATCTGTTACTGTTAGTTGTGCTCCTGTTAGAGGTAATTGCGGTTCTGTTGATGTTCGTAATGTTTGCGTCATCGCCGTTTATGATAGGACAAGTGAGCAGCATCTAGATACAGTTGGATGACAGCTGACCAGACCACACACTAGAAGGTGAAGGGACGACGACGTTTCGGCTTGAGAATGGTCCAGAACGGACCGAAGCGTCGTCGTCCCTTCACCTTCTAGTGTGTGGTCTGGTCAACACACTTTAGCCACGTTATTGAGACTCATCGCCTGAATTTGAATGACAGTGTGGAGGGTGTGGCGTACCCTTACATGTGATGACAGGTGAGGTGGCGGGTGAGGGCACGTGAAGTGACGGGTGATGGCAGGTGAGGTGGTGGGTGAAGACGGGTGAGGTAGCGGGTGACTCGTAGCCCTGAGAAATGATGGTCCGTAATAATGTAAATCTTTCCCGGCCTGAGACATATACCAAGGGCATCCGGGCGACCTGGACGAATCTGAACTGTGGCCAGCTATAGGCCGGCTGGCGGTGATGTGGGCTGACGAACGCGTAGCGGACTCACGAAGCTGTAGTTGGTCGACGCCGGTAAAGTGGACTGATGAAGGCACAGCACTCAAGCGATCCTCAAGATGCCAAAATGCGAGCATTAAGACATAAATAGTGATCCCAGAAAGAGTCTCAGTGGTGTAGTGGTAAGACACTCGCCTGGCGTTCCGCGAGCTCTATGCCATGGGTTCGTATCCTGGCCGGGGAGGATTTACTTGGCGCAATTCCTTAACTGTAGCCTCTGTTTAACGCAACAGTAAAATGTGTACTTGGATGAAAAAACGATTCTTCGCGGCGGGGATCGTATTCCAGGGACCTGCCCGAAACGCTACGCGTACTAGTGGCTGTACAAGAATGTAACAGCTCTTCTATATATCTCAAAAAAAAGAGTTGAATAGGACCCCAAATAGTGATCACAGAGAGAGATGAACACGTCAACAGGTAGTGATCACAGAAAGAGTTGAACACGCCAACAGGTAGTGATCACAGAGAGAGTTGAACACATCAACAGGTAGTGATCACAGAGAAATAGAGATAAAAAAAACACAGGTTTTGAAGATGCATTAAAAACTGTACTCATCACGTGCCCTGTGTATTAAATTTAATAGATAAATCATCATTTCAATGAGGAGTATCTTCAATTAACTACAAAGCTCTTGGTAAGAGAGCCTGGGAACGTAACCCTTGAAAACCGGTCAGTTGAGGTTGACAACAATGGCTCTTGAAATTTCTAACAAAGCAAAATGACTTATGAATATTTTTTACCATATTTTATTATACTTCCTTCCTTGGCTGGTCCGCAAAAGTCATAAATTCATTTATTGCTCCAGAACAGAATAGCTACGTAGTCTAAGGATGTTTTTTCTTCTAGCATGGATTTAATTGTCGGGGGAAAATATTTATAGTTGAATAGTCTTCTTTATAGATGAAGATATATATATATTGTATATATATAAGCCTTATATATATATATATATATATATATATATATATATATATATATATATATATATATATATATATATATATATATATATATGGCTTATACAAAGCGGCCATTAAGAGAGGGTAGGCCAAGATGAAGGGAAAAAACCCGTCCTCTTAATAGAACGTCGCATTTTGACGTATACTAAGACCAAAAATAGACGTGCTAGGAAATGGTAGCGACTCGCGAAATTGACATACTGTCCCGTTTTCTGTTGTGGGTCCCTTCATAATCAACAAAGTGAATAGTTTTGTTTTTATTATATACTTAATATATATTCCCCCCTAACAGATAGTCCAAATAATTTACTGCAAAGTGCTTCTATGTCCCATGTGTCTTAATCAGCTGATGGTAATGCCACCTTGTCACGTTTTCTGTGTGTGCATCACTCCACCTACAGGAGGACCCTCAGCTGAGGGCATGAGTGCGATGTAACTCCATATCCTGCCTCAGTTGTAAATGCTACGCTGGAACTCACGCTCTGAATTAGATTTATAGTCTTGCCGGGTTAATATATATATTTCAATTATCTCTCGTAAGTATAGTTAATCCCCAATGGTCATTTTTCTTACTGGAGCCCAGAAGTGGGATGATGAGGATGCTGGGGGAGTTTTGGGCCAGTGGTAGTCTGGGCCGTGTCGGGCCACGTTTTAGTGGTAATGTGGGCCAAGTTTATTTTGTGTGTGTGTGAGTGTTGAAAGTGGGTCAATTTGATTGTTATGCTGGCCAGTTTTGGTGGTGATGTAGGGTTGTGCTGGTGTTGTGGGACGGTTATAGTGATGTGGGGTTGTTGGGGGTGCTGTGGGAATGATGTTGTGATATAGGCTTGTTGTTGTGTTAAAGATTCGCTACCTGGACAAGAAGTTCAAGTACACGGAGCCCGTAGTGGATGTTATGTAGCCTTGGGTGATGTTTTACCTATTAGTACTTCGTTATCAGTGTGTGCGGGGAAGCGAGGTCTAGGCTCTATATGCCCCCGCCTAGTACCCTCTTGTAGTACCTGTTGCGTGTTTGACCATTCTGATGTTCAAATTCTTTTCGAATCTGGCCTTAAAGTTGTGAATTACAGGTGGCTTCCACAACTTCTTCTTCTTTTAGAGCATTCCACTCGTATTCGTCTCATTTAGTTCCTCCAGATGTTTCTCACCTCTTCTACAGTACCTACAATACCATCCCGTATTTCCTCCGACCATCTGCACTTGTGTACATACTTTATGCTACTCATAAGAATAGGCTGTTTTTGTTTTCCCCGAAGGGTATTTGTTCCTGTAGTTGCATTTCCATGTCTGATAGGGGGAAGGTACAGTGAACTTGTCACTTTTGTCTGTTGTTTTGTGTTAATGTTTGTTGGGTTAGGCAGTCTTACTATCTCCCTCTGTAG
>WNGS01164437.1:54029439-54034439 GCA_020271785.1 Procambarus virginalis
TACTCTATGTTGCATTGTTAACTGCTCCGCCCCACGATTTCCCTGTGTTTCACTCTCTGTGTCAAGATTTGCTTCATTCCGTGCCCCTGTTTGTGTCATTTTCCTAGTCTCTTTTGCATTCTCTTTTGCTGTTCTTCCCTGAGTCTCTTTGCTGCCTCCTCTCTTCCTTAGACCATGTCTTGTCAATAAACATTACATGGTACTTTTCCTCATTCCTCAAATATCTCTTCCCTTCAAATATATATATTGACTGGCTTGCTGTTCATAAAATTGTACAGGTTGATTTCTTTCTGAAATTTATCTAGCCTGCAGAATGCTTTCATTTCTCTGTTGTGCATCTCCAGCTTTAATTTGTATAGAATTTCTGTCATTTCATTTTGTTCTCATTTTCTTATTTGCTGTGTGTCTCCCTGAGGCTCTGGTAGATTGCATATTACCACAGATCTTACGTTGCTTTTTCAGCCTCTAACACTGTTAGAGTTTTCGTCTTTCGTCCCATCGTCTTTTGTTCCCTTACTACCTGTCTCTGTTTTCTTCTCTCTTTCTTCCTTTTTCCTGCTTCACCAAGGTGGTGTCCTGGTCTTTCTCCGAAATCTCATTTATGTTCTCTGCGTGTTTAATTCTCTCCTCTGTTTCTTACTCTTTCTTTTGTTTGTTTTTCTTTCCTCTTCCGCCGTTTCTGGTCTGTTCTGCAACCTGTTAAAACTTACCTTCCCTTTGAGCTTTATATCCTTCAGTTCTTTTCGATTCGCGGTTGCAATGTGATGGTGTCGGCTTGTGGTGGTGATAAGGGACCGATGTGGTCATGTGGAACTGCTGTAGTGGTGTGTGTGTGTTTGTGGTGGTGATGAGGGCTTGTGGTGATAATACCAATCAGCTGCAATGTTTGTGGGCTTGTAGTATGGAACCATTGGACCAGTGTTGGAGCCGTGAACCCAAGTGCTGGAACTCTGGATAAATTTAGTCCCCCGATAAGCGACGGTGTTGTGCTGGAGAAGTCACAGTTATCGGCCTTCACAGTCCCCCCCCCCTTAACACACCATCATCATCATGACGGAACTCACTTTACCCCGTCAAATTCCTCTCGCAAAAATCACAGGTTAAATTTGATTTGTAATATCTCAATAGTCCCTGTTGATGGGTCGTGGCGTGTATCCAGGCTCGGGGTTCCCAGATGCTATCGTGACGTTGTATAAACACTAAATTTAGACTGATGACAAGATAGCCTGGCTTCCCAAAGTTGACATTCGTGGCGTGCTATCGTAAAGAGATCATGTCGCGTCGTCCGACGGGGTTGATACCCACCCGACGAGATGATAGGGAGAGGCGCTGTGTCTACCAAGGTAGTAGTGGGGGTTACATCCCGCTTGTCTCTCGTCGGACGGAGAAATGGCCACTGGGCGTGTGACATACTCGTGTCCAATCAATTGATACCATCCCGTAGACTCGCCTCTGGTGCCATCATTCAGAGAGAAGGTAATTCGAGGGGCCGGTGTTTACTCTGGCGGTCCGAGGCTCTCTGGGCCCCTCACGCCACACACCCTGGGCTAATATTCTCGTGTTGTAGAGTGCGATGCTGTCGCACCCAACATGGCAGGGTGCGACAACATCACATCAACATCTGTACCTGCTCCTCAGCCACATGTCTGACATGCCTAGTCAGATGTTATCGATCCTGTGTTTGCCATTTGACACATATACAGCCCGTTGTCAGAGGTTGGCAAGCGTCAACTTGAAAGTGCCTTTTTGTCTAGCCAGGAGCGTTCTAACCTAGGTACTTAACCTCTAAACCTATCCGAGGTAGCGTCAGTATTAGGGAATATTTGCACAGTAGTATCGCATCTTTGACGTTGTGAAGGATAGCTAGCCAGACGTCTCTATCTCACAGTAATATATATAATAGTTTCTGGTATTTTCAAATCAAACAGAAAACATGACTTTACGATTTTTTAACTAAAAATTACTATTAAAATTGTTTTTGGGTGATTATAAACTCTGTAATAGACCGAATTAACGAGTGAATATGATGTAACTTGATACTGAGGGAGGGAATTGTCATGGGAAAGCGTCAAGTCATTACGACTATTAGCACTGGGAAGGGGTCAGGATAAGGATGCCAAACCATTTAGACGGTCGGGGACAGAACGCCGACCTGCAGTTCCATTCTTTCTGTAGGAATTGCTCTTTCCTACTCCTCCTCCTCCTGTGAGAGGAGTCAACAGCCGCTTCCTCTACACTGGCATCGCCAGCCGCCTTCAGCCAGAACGGGATCTTCAAGTTGCTTACTTGAAGATCTTAAACATTTTCTCACAAGCGGTTTATTGTTGTTTTTCAAAACCGTTGTTACTTCACGCCTCGGCACCTGTTGTATCCTATACCTGTCTCACACCTTACCTGTCTAACATTTTAACTGTTCTACACCTCGCCTGTCCTGTCATTTTGTTCCATTCTACCTCTGTCCTATCCTCACCTGTCCCACCCTCATCTGTCTTCACCCCATTGTCTCTATCACATGTTATCTGTCCTACCCCTCACCTTGTGCATACCTCACTTGCCTCACACATCATTAGGACCCAAGTTCACATGACCTGCCTCACTCCTCATCTGCCTCACTCCTCACCTGTCACACCCTTTATCTGTCACACATCTCATCTGTCCAACACCTAACCTGTTTCCAAGCCTCACCTGTACTCTCTCACTGATCTCAAAACAACACCTGTCTCACACACGTTCCCCGTCTCACCTGTCCCATGATTGTGAATTTGTCACGGTCGCCTCCCCCCCCCCCCTAAACACAGTTTTAGGGAATTAATTACCAAAAACAATATTTCTGTTGTAATATTTTACGTTAAACATTACAACACTATATCATGGTACCTTGCGTCACTCTAGGCTGCGTCTCACTCAACTGCGTCACGCTACCCGGCGTCACGACACCCTGAAATACGCTAAATTGAATTAATCTGCCTTGTTATGCGTCCCTGAATCATGGTTCAGGGATGGTTCAACATCCCACTACACCCTGTGTTACACAACCTTGCAGATAAACCTCTACCCGCTCCTGTAACTGTACCTGCACCTGTAACTACACCTGCAGATGCACCTACACCTGCAGTGACGACACATAATGTCATCTCACAACCACCACATATAAACGCCATCTTTCCATTTCTCATTTGACTGTCCACACACCGTAAGAGTGACATTTCTCTAAGATGCACTGGTCATTACCACTTGGGGGTGGACGGTAGAGCGACGGTCTCGCTTCATGTAGGACGGCGTTCAATCCCCGACCGTCTCAGTGGTTGGGCACCATTCCCTTCCCCCCCCCCCCGTCCCATCCCAAATCCTTATCCTGACCCCCCTTTTCAAGTCGCAATGGCGCTTTCTCTTGATAGTGCCTTTCTCTTCTGGTCATTGTTATCGTCAGTGAAAGTAACAGACGTCCAGGATTCTGTTGTTGCCCGACATAACAGCTGTTTAGCAACAATGCAATTGCAGATTTTTTTAATGTTTCCAAACAGCCTGTAGCATAGAATATCATTAAGATTCGAGAATGTATATTTGGTAGAATGGGTTTAGTCTTTCAATGTGCGCTTTCAAACATTTAATAATATTACCTGGTTGATTACCTGGTTGATGGGTTTCTTCTACTCCCTAAGCCCGGCCCGAAGCCAGGCTTGAGTTTGGTCCACTAGGCTGTTGCTTGGAGCGGCCCGCAGGCCCACATACCCACCACAGACCGGCTGATTCGGCACTCCTTGGAGGAGTGTTGTTGTTGTTATAGATTCAGCTACTCGGAACAAGTTCCAAGTAGCACGGGCTATGGTGAGCCCGTAACTTACCTGGCACAGGAGCTGGGCAAGAAGCACGGGCTATGGTGAGCCCGTAACTTACCTGGCACAGGAGCTGGGCAAGAAGCACGGGCTATGGTTAGCCTCGTGGACAGGAGATGTCTCCCGTGTTGGAGGAGTGGAGAAGTGCACTATTTATTTGTGTCAAGTGACCATTACCAGTGACGTGGGGTTTCCCAACGTGTAATACAGTGAGGGATAGTGACCACTTAATGAACCATGTTCACCATCATGCAGATCTGACAGTGTGATTTAGACTTCACTGTCAGTAATATACCATTGCTACTAGTCATGATTCAGAGACTCTTAGTCGATGGTACATGTATACACATCTTCATGTAATATACAACATTCAATTACTGTATTTTGTATTTGTACTCTTGCTTTGTTATTGATTATGTATGACCCTAATGACAAGCTTACACTCTCTATCCAACCACTTGGGCTGGACGGTTGAGCGACGGTCTCGCTTCATGCAGGTCGGCGTTCAATCCCCGATCGTCCAAGTGGTTGGGGCACCATTCCGTTTCCCGTCCCATCCCAAATCCTAATCCTGATCCCTTCCAAGTACTAAGTAGTCGTAATGGCTTAGCGCTTTCTCCCTTGATAGTTCCTACCTTCTGCTACGAAGAGCGTTGTGTACAGCCCATTAGTGAAGGAGCCCATTAGTCGAGGGCTGTAAGCCTCGGTGCTAGATTTCAGTTGAAAGTCAAAATAAATATTTAATGATCGGTGGAAGAGTAATTTAATTTGAATGACAAGTTCCAGCTGTACTGGCAGATGTAACTGTACCTGCAGGTACAGTTACAGGTACACCTCCCTCTCCCTCCCCTACCCTGGTACACATCTACAACAAATTACATTTGAATTTGAGGAACTAATTGAGTAATATTACTCACGATTGTGATGACATCTTATCAGACTAATTACGAGCGAACGAGCCTGTCGGAAACGTAACTCCGCGTTGTTTTCCACAAGACGCCAATCTCTAATTTTTTTATCCATTTATCTCATCTTTTCCCTATTTTACACCAATTTCCGATTTAGCGACTTTTTACGATGAAAGGATTTGGTGAGGGTTATGGGGGGAGAGGAAGGAATGAGGGATTGGGAGGAACTACAGGAAATGTATTATGAGATTTATGA
>WNGS01164437.1:54039439-54067583 GCA_020271785.1 Procambarus virginalis
CGCATTTTGACGTCGCATAAATACGTCGCATTTTGACGTCGCATAAATACGTCGCATTTTGACGTACACACAACCTAAAACCCAAAAACTGTCTTACTAGAAAATGGAAGCGGCTCACGAAACTGACATACTAGTGTCCCGTTTTCTGTTTGTAGCCCTCCGGTGAGTAGTTGACAAATGGAATGCATTAAGCAGTGATGTGGTGGAGGCTGACTCCATACACAGTTTCAAGTGTAGATATGATAGAGCCCAATAGGCTCAGGAACCTGTACACCAGTTGATTGACAGTTGAGAGGCGGGACCAAAGAGCCAGAGCTCAACCCCAGCAAGCACAAATAGGTGAGTACACACACACACACACACACACACACACACACACACACACACACACACACACACACATATATATATATATATATATATATATATATATATATATATATATATATATATATATATATATATATATATATATATATGAGCTTGACAATATGACTGATTAATAGCTGCATTATTAATATTGAACACAGCACCACGGTCTGCTGCCCCCCGATTAAGCAACATGTCATCAGTAATGGTGTAGATGTATGGTAAATATACAGTTTAGGCGGCAGCACTGAGACTCGGTTATGGGCCGGGCAAGGTCACGCGGCCACCTTCCCACGACTTGGATCCCGCTATTGCTGCTCCTGTTGCTGCTCCTGTTGTTGCTGCTGCTCCTGTTGCTGTTGTTGCTGCTGTTGCTGTTGTTACCTGACTCCCGGAATGTATATAGTCTGTCACCGTTGTCTGCTCTTCTCATTGTTAAGTCTCGTCTTAAATTAGATACAATCTTCAGGTTAAGTCAATATGGTTACTCGTCTGTCTTCACTATTTATTTAACGTTCGTTAATTGGTTATTGCAGTGATGGGGGCTGGCGCAAGGCCCAGCTCCTGAGACTACGAGAGGCAGGAGAGGCTGGCTCTACAGCCTCAGGGGGATGAGTGGGAGTCCCAGACAAGCCACTAGCTTAAGGCTCTCTGCCTCTCACACATCATCCACCAATATTCCTGTTTGCTTTGTTGGTGTATTGTAAATACAGCTGTAGGCGGGAGCGCGCACTCACTCAAGCAAATAAATGGGTGTAAATGTAGCCTTTTTTGGGGGGCGGGGGAGAGGGGGTTGCTTCGTGGCTTGAGTGTATTGTATTCAAAGGTTTATCATGGTTCGAATCCACTTGATATGTTGGAGTATATTCATTTATTTCTGGTGCGGTTTGGGAGGAGGAAGGTACCTAGCGGGTACTTCTGAGAATACCAGCTTGCTAAAAAATGGATAATTGATGTCAGTTATTTCAAGCAAAGTGCCTTCTTTGCTCCTCATAAGCTTATTGTAAGTTGGAGTTGTGCGCACTTACGCTCCGCGTAGTGTGAGCAACCCGTACTCCTAATAGAGCGTCACATTTTGACGTATACTCTACCTAAGGCCAAAATTCGTCGTACTAGAAACTGGTAGCGGCTCGCGACATTGGCTTACTGTCCCGTTTTCTGTTTTGGGTCCTCTGGTAGCTTAGGATAAGAGCACTTTAGTACGACAGTTTATTGACGTTGGGGAACCTTATAGGAGGGCGGGCTGGTGTATTAGAGAAGCTCCAGGCGTATTAGTAAGGCTTCAGGAGATCACTTAAGCTTCAGGTGTAATTGACTATAACTAGGAAGGGAAGAGTGGGGGGGAAGAACCACCAAACGAAACACTTACATCTCGGATCTTAAGGCCAACTAATAAGCAGTCGCGTGCTGCAAAAAGATCACGTAAACTCCGAGTTTACTAAACTGCGTCAATGCGACACGCACCACTTCCTTGTATACGGGCTCGCCATAGCCCGTGCTACTTGGAACTGTTTGTTCCTAGTAGCTGAATCTTAAACAACAACAACAACAACCACTTCTTGCGAATGGCACATATATACACACACACACATGTGAGAACATACAAAGAGATATTACATCAACGTGGATGACGCATAATACCCAGCGCTTGTACCACGAGGGGAACAAGCACTAATGTGCCCCTTACTCTAACCAACCAGAGGACCCAAAACAAAAAAACGGGACAGTATGTCTGTTTCGCGAGCCGCTACCATTTTCTAATACGACGATTTTTGCCCTTTGGTGGAGTATACGTCAAAATGCGACGTTGTATTAGGAGGACGGGTTGAATATACACTCGGGTTATGAGGACAAATGAGTATGGTTGTATATGATACATGTAAACATTGTAGCAGTGTCATTATTACTAGTAGTAATGGTTATTAAAGCAAATGGAAGGATGATGTTGATAACATCAGCAAACTGGTTAACTTCCATATACAAACAGATCCCATTCGTGGGAGATATTTGATCAGGGGAGCCGGTCGGCCAAGCGGACAGCACGCTGGACTTGTGATCCTGTGGTCCTGGGTTCGATCCCAGGCGCCGGCGAGAAACAATGGGCAGAGTTTCTTTCACCCTATGCCCCTGTTATCTAGCAGTAAAATAGGTACCTGGGTGTTAGTCAGCTGTCACGGGCTGCTTCCTGGGGGTGCAGGCCTGGTCGAGGACCGGGCCGCGGGGACACTTAAAGCCCCGAAATCATCTCAAGATAACCTCAAGATAAGAAGGGGTCCCAATGGGCGATGAATACAACCTCATGGTGATTGGTTCTGTTGACGGAAGCAGCCTGTATTCACCGAGTTGTATTCACCTAGTTGTGCTTGCGGGGGTTGAGCTCTGCTCTTTTGGCTCCACTCACAACTTCTCAATCCATCAGCTGTTACTAACTACTAATTTTTTTTCACTTGCTTTAATAATTTGCCTGTTGCTTACTGCAGATGTTGGTATGGCTTCGAATTAGTCTTAGTTGCAGGTCAGTGACCGTTCTCCTACTTTATGCTAATTCTTTCTGTTTCCTGAAAAAATTACATTGGATTCTCCATTTTGTTAATCTCGTGATAAATTAATTTCCCCTGCTAGTTATGACTGCTAATACAAGCAGCTACAGTGGATTTGATACTGTAACTAGCACTTCTATATTAACTACTGCTTAATACTGTTGTTGAACCATCTGTTACTGTTGGTTGTGCTCCTGTTAGAGGTAATTGCGGTTCTGTTGATGTTCGTAATGTTTGCGTCATCGCCGTTTATGATAGGACAAGTGAGCAGCATCTAGATACAGTTGGATGACAGCTGACCAGACCACACACTAGAAGGTGAAGGGACGACGACGTTTCGCTTTGAGAATGGTCCAGGACGGACCAAAGCGTCGTCGTCCCTTCACCTTCTAGTGTGTGGTCTGGTCAACACACTTTAGCCACGTTATTGACACTCATCGCCTGCATTTGAATGACAGTGTGGAGGGTGTGGCGTACCCTTACCTGTGATGACAGGTGAGGTGGCGGGTGAGGGCACGTGAAGTGACGGGTGATGGCAGGTGAGGTGGTGGGTGAAGACGGGTGAGGTAGCGGGTGACTCGTAGCCCTGAGAAATGATGGTCCGTAATAATGTAAATCTTTCCCGGCCTGAGACATATACCAAGGGCATCCGGGCGACCTGGACGAATCTGAACTGTGGCGAGCTATAGGCCGGCTGGCGGTGATGTGGGCTGACGAACGCGTAGCGGACTCACGAAGCTGTAGTTGGTCGACGCCGGTAAAGTGGTCTGATGAAGGCACAGCACTCAAGCGATCCTCAAGATGCCAAAATGCGAGCATTAAGACATAAATAGTGATCCCAGAAAGAGTCTCAGTGGTGTAGTGGTAAGACACTCGCCTGGCATTCCGCGAGCGCTATGTCATGGGTTCGTATCCTGGCCGGGGAGGATTTACTGGGCGCAATTCCTTAACTGTAGCCTCTGTTTAACGCAACAGTAAAATGTGTACTTGGATGAAAAAACGATTCTTCGCGGCAGGGGATCGTATTCCAGGGACCTGCCCGAAACGCTACGCATACTAGTGGTTGTACAAGAATGTAACAACTTTTGTATATATCTCAAAAAAAAAAAAGAGTTGAATAGAACCCCAAATAGTGATCACAGAGAGAGTTGAACACGTCAACAGGTAGTGATCATAGAGAGAGTTGAACACGTCAACAGGTAGTGATCTCAGAGAGAGTTGAACACGTCAACAGGTAGTGATCACAGAGAGAGATGAACACATCAACAGGTAGTGATCTCGGAGAGAGTTGAACACATCAACAGGTAGTGATCTCGGAGAGAGTTGAGCACACCAACAGGTAGTGATCACAGAGAGAGTTGAACACGTCAATAGGTAGTGATCACAGAGAGAGTTGAACACGTCAACAGGTAGTGATCACAGAGAGAGTTGAACACATCAACAGGTAGTGATCACAGAGAGAGTTGAACATGTCAACATGTAGTGATCACAGAGAGAGTTGAACACGTCAACAGGTAGTGATCACAGAGAGAGTTGAACATGTCAACAGGTAGTGATCACAGAGAGAGTTGAACACATCAACAGGTAGTGATCACAGAGAGAGTTGAACACGCCAACAGGTAGTGATCACAGAGAGAGTTGAACACGCCAACAGGTAGTGATCACAGAGAGATAGAGACAAAAAAAACACAGGTTTTGAAGGTGCATTAAAAACTGTACTCATCACGTGCCCTGTGTATTAAATTTAATAGATAAATCGTCGTTTCAATGAGGAGTATCTTCAATTAACTACAAAGCTCTTGGTAAGAGAGCCTGGGAACGTAACCCTTGAAAACCGGTCAGTTGAGGTTGACAACAATGGCTCTTGAAATTTCTAACAAAGCAAAATGACTTATGAATATTTTTTTCCGTATTTTTATTATACTTCCTTCCTTGGCTGGTCCGCAAAAGTCATAAATTCATTTATTGCTCCAGAACAGAATAGCTACGTAGTCTAAGGATGTTTTTTCTTCTAGCATGGATTTAATTGTCGGGGAAAAATATTTATAGTTGAATAGTCTTCTTTATATATGAAGATATATATATATATTGTATATATATAAGCCTTAATATATATATATATATATATATATATATATATATATATATATATATATATATATATATATATATATATATATATGGCTTATACAAAGCGGCCATTAAGAGAGGGTAGGCCAAGATGAAGGGAAAAAACCCGTCCTCTTAATAGAACGTCGCATTTTGACGTATACTAAGACCAAAAATAGACGTGCTAGGAAATGGTAGCGACTCGCGAAACTGACATACTGTCCCGTTTTCTGTTGTGGGTCCTCTGCTATGTTAAGATATGGGGGACTTAAGTACGACAGAGTCTTGACGTTGGGAAAACCTTAGGGGGACGGACTAGTACGCAGCAGCTAAGATGAGCCAGCTTGACTATAGGTATAATTTGCACTAAAGTCACTTGTGTAAGACAATACTAAATATTTATTGCTGTTATAAAGCAAAGAAAAAATGAATATTTTTTAATGAGAAGTTGAGGAGGAACACAAGAGAACAATGAGGATTTGGGTAATAATCTCAGCTTTATATCACATAGAGTTGTGCTCTGATAATTCCTGTCAGGACCTGGTGATGAAACTATCACATAATCATAAATTGTGTTTATTTATAGAATGTTAGAAAATTTTACACTTGCACTGATCGGCACAGCAACGGACTCGCTTTTTTTTTTGCAAGATTGGCGTTCGATTCCCCGATGGTCCAAGTTCCTAAACACCATTCCATTACTTCGTCATTGTATTTCGCATTCTCGTCCTCATATCCCAGCTCTTTCTCATATCACAGCTCATTGTCCTCAAATATCAGCTCCTTGACCACATATCTCTGAAGATTTGTGGGTTATAATAAAAAATATATCATGAACAGTAGCCTTCAGGACACCACACAACCATGACAACAGAACAATAACGTGCCAACACTCTTAGAATTAACAATTATCTCGAAAGCGGGGCTGAGACTAAATTATTATTATCCTGATCAAACGGGTTTGTGTACAAACCCGCTATGAAAAACTTGCCAAATTTCTGGTCTGCAACGTGCAGGCGTTGAATGAGGCTTGGCTGACCCCCTCCAGCAGCACCCTAGTCTGCTGTAACTTGTAGTTCAGTTTTTACAAGGACACTTGTGATTGTTAAGGATTACTAAATAATATTTAAAATTCATAACACGTCACGTAGTTGTGATCACAAGAACAGCTAATCATGGGCAAGTAATGATCACAGAGAGAGCTAAACATGTCATCAAGTAGTGATTATAGGATGTTACATTAAAATATTTTATTAAGTATTGTATTGCTTGCGACCATGAATATGTGTGTGTGTGTGTACACACACCTATTTGTATTCACCTGTTTGTGCCTGCTGGATCGCGCTCTAGCTTTGGACCCCTTTTTTAGCCGTTGATTGTCTAATGCAATGATTCCTAGCCTATTACCCTATCATACCTGCTTTTAAATTTATGAATGGAGATAGCCTTTACAATTTGCTCCTTTAGGTCATTTCATTTGCTCACTTCCCTTACGATAAAATAAAACTTTCTAACATCTCTATGATTCATCTGAGTGTCAAGTTTCCATCCGTGCTCCTTTGTTCTATTGATATTCATTGTAAACACTTCCTCTGTTTCCACCCTGTCAATACCTCTAAGCATTTTATATGTCTGTATCATGTCCTCCCTCTTCCGCCTCCTTTCTAACGTCGTCAGGCTAGGTTCCTTCAGTCTCTCTTCATACCTCATCCCTCGCAGCTCTGGGACGAGTCTCGCTGCTAACTTCTGCACCTTTTACAGTTTCCTCTTTTTTTTTAGATGGGGCTCCACGATGTGTGTGTGTGTGTGTGTGTGTGTGTGTGTGTGTGTGTGTGTGTGTGTGTGTGTGTGTGGTGTGTGTGTGTGTGTGCGTGTGCGTGCGCGCTCGTGCGCATTTGTATATGTGTGTATTTTCAGAATAGCACTTCCCTAACAGAGTTAGAACAGAACTTGAGGTCCAAGGGGCTCCACTTTATCATTAGTTAGGTGTCAAATACAGTGATTCCCTCCTGTTTTTCTTGTCATATATACTGTTCTTCTAAAACTATGGATGGAAGCAGCCTCTACTTTTTACAATTTTTAGTTCGTCTTTCTTATGCAGGCGATGAGTCACAATAACGTGGCTAAAGTATGTTGACCAGACCACACACTAGAAGGTGAAGGGACGACGACGTTTCGGTCCGTCCTGGACCATTCTCAAGTCGATTGTGAACGGTCCAGTCGACTTGAGAATGGTCCAGGACGGACCGAAACGTCGTCGTCTCTTCACCTTCTAGTGTGTGGTCTGGTCAACATACTTTCGTTTTTCTTGTTTTATGATCTTCTACTGAAGAAGTAATTCCTATTCATGTGGGCTTAGTGCTTTCTCCTGAGATAAATACGTTTTATACATTTGTATAGGTGATCTGCATATCTATATTCCATACATGTCCTCTCCTTACGTAACTACTCAATTGATTGGCATGTTTGAGTATTTTATATGACTGGATTATGTCCCCCTGGCCTTTCATTTCTTCTTTTTTCTAATCCCCTTTCATTCAGTTCACTCAAATACAGTCAGCGATTTGTTTCAATGTCGAGTCAGATATCAATTTTTGGTGGCCGATTAAAACCGTTAGTGACTTGTGACAACGGTTGGTGGTCTGTTAAACCCGTTAGTGACCCGTGCCAATGGTTGGTGGTCTGTTAAACCTGCTAGTGACCCGTGCCAATGGTTGGTGGTCTGTTAAACCCGTTAGTGATCCGTGCCAACGGTTGGTGGACTGTTAAACCCGTTAGTGACCCGTAACAACGGTTGGTAGTCTGTTAAACCCGTTAGTGACCCGTGCCAACGGTTGGTAACCTGGATGGTGACCCGAGCAGGTGACCTGAAGAGGGTGGACGAGACCAACAGGAGCAGCGGGGGGTGCCTTTAGCTACCTCATTGTACCTCATTCTTTGCCTCATTTAGAAGATGAATAGGCCGGGCGGAGGACCGCGCGGCCTATAGGCAATTGTAGGCCTGCTAATGCCCGACCCCGCCCACGGGAGAGAGAGGCTGCCGTATTAAGAACCTGCCCCCGTGTCTGAAACACACCCACGGCATACAGGAACGAGACGTCTGAAATCATTATAGATTTGCGATTTATTATTTTGTATTATTCAGCCATTTCGGTATTTTGGCTATTATTAATTCGATGTGTAAGTTTTCTGGTGTAGGTATAAAATGTGGGATAATTCGCGGGTTTTGCCACGCTAAGACGAGGGTTAATTTCTGACCGTACAAATTAACCTTTCAGGACTACCGAGGATGTCAGGCGTGCGCCACGAAGTCACGAAGTCACTCGTGACTTCGTGGTCTATACTGAGAAAATATCTATACGTTTTTCTATACTGAGAAAATACAGTTGTATTGTTAAGGCAAAAGAGGCAAGTGCGTCTTGTAGTTACTTCTGGTACTCAAGTATTTGTGCCTGGGGGAGGTGGTCGAGCTTCGGCTTCTTGGCCCCCGCCTTTTGATAACCGCCGGGTGATCCATGCACAAATTGCCCGGTCAAATTTGTCAGTATTATACCTGATTCTGAAAGTATGATTGGCGTTGTATTTTTCCGTCTGTTAGTTTAGTTCATTCATGCGACTGTTACGGTGGAACATTCTTTCTTGCGTCTCTATCTGTGTCTTGTCTCGGACCCCGTGTGGTATTTTTATTTTGGGATCCGTTGTGAACGTTTTCTCTTTGTTTTACCCTGTTAATGACACTTGAGGATTTTATGTTATTCATCTCTCTCTCTCTCTCTCTCTCTCTCTCTCTCTCTCTCTCTCTCTCTCTCTCTCTCTCTCTCTCTCTCTCTCTCTCTCTCTCTCTCTTTCTCTTCTATCTTCGTGGAGTACAGCTAATTAAGTCTTTCTTTATACCCCCACTCTCCGATGAGCCGCGCTGCACAGTTAAGAAATATTATCATACTGATGATCCTGAACACTGTTGTGATGATGCTTGCCAGCTTAGATTATTCTGGTGGAGTTATGGCACATATATATATATATATATATATATATATATATATATATATATATATATATATATATATATATATATATATATATACATAGCACCGCAGCGCTATGATCTAAACAGCTTCAAATTCATGTCAGGATGAATAAGCAAACAAAGACAGCTTTTGCAGAATAAACCAAGTATGTTTTTTTTTTTTGCATATTTTGAAGCAACGCTGACAGTAATTTTGCCTAACCTAATTAGGTTGATTATTCCTAAGTATAGTGTCTAACTTAAATTAAACTGGACCCAAATTTAACAATAACTTCATTTGTCACTGACATGGGCCAAAGTGGTGATGTAAAGCATTGCAAACTCGAACACGGGACCAGAAAACAGGAGACCAGCATGTTCTCCGTGAGAGTCATGTTCAGGGCACCGATGATCTACGTGAATTACACATGTTAATACCCAGCTATTGCAGGCAAGTAAGAGGAACCATGAGTACCCAGGCCTAGCGATTAATCGCTTTTTAAACCTCACATCAGCTGAGGAAGATGCTGACGAAGATGCTGAGCTGAGGAAGATGCTGTGGAAGAGATGCTGAGACGAGTCAGACGGAGGAAGCCATTATTGCTATGGCGATAACCATAGCTACGATAGCGATGACTGAGTTGACAATATGCTCTGATTCGGCTAGACAGAGGGTAGAGGTAGAGTGGTAGAGGGTGGTTATGGGATGGCGGGGTGGGGGGGGGTAAAAATGACGTAGAGGCTTATAGAGAAGCGAGTAGACAGTAGGAAGGGGTTGAGACGGGTAGAAAGTAGAGACTGGAGAGACGATACATATATATATGGAGTAGACCGTAGGGGGGAGTATGAGGAGGAGGGTAGATAAGTGGGTTGACAGGGTTGAAGGGATTAGAGATTAAACAGAAGGATTACTGAGTGGGAGGAGAGGATGAGGGAGAGTGTGAGGGTAGTATGAGTGAAAGTGTGAAACCATGCCGGGATTGTGAGTGTGAGTGAGTGGGTGAAGCACGTATAAGCGTTCAGTACGCTAACCCTTCTCAGTGGTAAGATGGGCTCGCCTTAGCCTGTGCTACTTAGAACATTTTGTTCCAAGTAGCGAATCTTAATCTTAAACAACAGCTAACCCCTCTCCCCCCTCCCCCCATACGCTCAGAGGCCATGACCATCGATAATTGTTTAAGATTGTGGTAAATGTTTGTCGCGCCGCCGCCACCCCTTTTGTTGTCCTTAATTTGTTGTCAGACGTAACGAGATTTTGGGACCGTAAAAAAAAGAGCAGCAATTTATTAGCTTCTCCGCGGGGCTAAGGAGAAGTTGATCCGCTTGCAAACTCATCTCCGTGGCGGCCACGGCCCTCCGTGGTGGTGGGGGGCCAAGTCCCTCCGTGGTGGTGGGGGCCCACGTCCCTCCGTGGTGGGGGGGGCCAAGTCCCTCCGTGGTGGTGGGGGCCACGTCCCTCCGTGGTGGGGGGGGCCACGTCCCTCTGTGGTGGTAGGGGGCCACGTCCCTCCGTGGTGGGGGGGCCAAGTCCCTCCGTGGTGGTGGGGGGCCACGTCCCTCCGTGGTGGGGGGGGCCACGTCCCTCTGTGGTGGGGGGCCACGTCCCTCCGTGCCCCAAGGAAAGCAGGAAATTGAAAGAATTACACTGAGCGAGTTAATAAAGGTTATATAGCCTAAGCAACGGCTTTCACTCCCAAAATGGAGGTAGGACAGTGTATATATATATATATAGATATATATATATATATATATAATATATATATAATATATATATATATATATATATATATATATAGTGCAGATCACTATATATATATATATATATATATATATATATATATATATATATATATATATATATATAGTGATCTGCAAAGTCGCTTCGCAGCCCTAAGGTCCCTGGTTCGATCCCCGGACAGGGCGATACGTTTGAGCACGTTTCGCTGAACCTGCATCTTGGAATTACCCAACTGTTGTGGGCTGCATCCCTCAAGAGGTCATTCCTTGTGTCGGAAACCGCACGAACGCCCAACAGAAGGAGAGGAGATGACGGGGACCCCCGGCCAGCCATTGTGAGGGACAAGAAAGGACTAGAAAGCGATGTTGACTTCTCCTGGCGCCAGAGGTGGTGGGAAGGGGCGGGGGAAGGGGGGATGAGGGTGGAGGAGGAGGAATTATGGGATTACTGGCGAGTGGGAGCGGAAAAGGAAAGATGGAAGAGAATATTAAGGAGCTGTGAGAGCTCAAGACGAGTGCTTATCTAACACTGTCCTAAGAGTCTCCACCTGGCCGTCCTTACTTAGGGATGCCGACTGAGGAGGAAAATGTCATTTGCTCTTAATGTCCATCTTACTTGTCTTACTTTCCCTGTTGCGTGGTCCTGATGCCCGAGCTCTTGGCTCTATCTGGTCTAAAAAGTTGTTCATGGAGGTGGCTTCTATAGCTTCTCGTTTCACCGTATCCACGTGTTGACCGTCCACACGAGTATTTCCTTACATCTCGTCTACTTATTTACTTTTGCGGCTTCAAAGTATATACATTGCCTACTGTGTTTATTTGTTTTAGTATTTTGTATGTTGCGATCATATTCTCTCTGTTCCTTTTCTCCCCTCTCACATGACACACGATGAGTGAGCCCATGAAGCTCTCACGCCTCATATGACCCATCATGACACGGTGAGGATCTGTCTTTGAACTCCTCAAAACTTAGAGTGGCTTCGAATTTTACTTCGCCATTTTGTGCCGTCACATTCTGTCCCAGACAGCCGGGGAGAACAGGACGACGCGCAAGGTCACGACGCAAGGTCTTGGCGCAAGGTCAGGGTGCTTTCAATTGACCTTGTGTTCCGCCTCGCCCTTGCAGCCTGATCTCTGGATCGGCAATAAATCCCCGCCATTTCCATCATGTCTCCTAAGTAACATTAGGATTTAACTAATGAAAAAGCAACAAGGCGAAAACACGAACAGAATATTAAATGCAAATACCGAATATTAAATATTCACTCGGTACGACATTGCAAAATAAGCCATCTCTGTTACTTAAATTATTGCCCAAGATTCAGCGAGTGATACTGAAGTCAGCGAGCATGTTCAGTTGATGTCGAAGGCGTTCAGGCTGGGAGTTATGCTTGTTTAGTTGTGAGGTGTACTTGTGCTTGGCCACAGTGATCTCTGGGGCATGCGTACACAAGGATCTCTGGGACATGCGTACGCAAGGATCTCTGGGGCATGCATACGCAAGGATCTCTGGGGCATGCGTATGCAAGGATCTCTGGGGCATGCATACGCAAGGATCTCTGGGCATGCATACGCAAGGATCTCTGGGGCATGCATACGCAAGGATCTCTGGGGCATGCGTACGCAAGGATCTCTGGGCATGCGTACGCAAGGATCTCTGGGCATGCATACGCAAGGATCTCTGGGGCATGCATACGCAAGGATCTCTGGGGCATGCGTACGCAAGGATCTCTGGGGCATGCGTACGCAAGGATCTCTGGGGCATGCGTACGCAAGGATCTCTGGGGCATGCATACGCAAGGATCTCTGGGGCATGCGTACGCAAGGATCTCTGGGACATGCGTACGCAAGGATCTCTGGGGCATGCATACGCAAGGATCTCTGGGGCATGCATACGCAAGGATCTCTGGACATGCATACGCAAGGATCTCTGGGGCATGCATACGCAAGGATCTCTGGGGCATGCATACGCAAGGATCTCTGGGGCATGCGTACGCAAGGATCTCTGGGGCATGCATACGCAAGGATCTCTGGGGCATGCATACGCAAGGATCTCTGGGGCATGCATACGCAAGGATCTCTGGGGCATGCGTACGCAAGGATCTCTGGGACATGCGTACGCAAGGATCTCTGGGGCATGCGTACGCAAGGATCTCTGGGACATGCGTACGCAAGGATCTCTGGGGCATGCGTACGCAGTGACTGCGGTGTGCAAGCAGCCAACGTCAGACTACCAGCAGGTGATATCCAGTGATATATTACCGAAGTGACGGTCGGAAGCCCCTGGTGCGTTATCCTAGGTGGCCGGCTCCTCACACCCTGTACCACCTCACCGTATTAGCATTCAACATTAATCTTGCCTGCCCTCAGAGGAGTCGCTTTCTGCCACAACACTTTTTATTCAACTTTTGTCACCATTCGTTCCTCTGTTCCTTTATTCAGTCCTCTCCGGAACGAGTTGAACCCTCGGTGTTCAGTCTACCGACCCATCTAAGTTGATGGGCGCCTTAAGGTTTAATTACGAATATAGCACATGGGTTTAAGTGTTTAGCAGTCGACAAAATTGTGTGATTGCTCTAGATATTTGTAAAAATCCTTATCTTAGCTCCTTGTCTTTATATCTCAGTTCTTTGACCTCATATCCTAGCTCCTTGACCTCTTATCCGAGCTTCTTGACCTTTTATCCCAGTTCCTTGTCCTCATATCCCAGCTCCCTGACCTCTTATCCTAGATCCTTGACCTCTTATCCGAGCTCCTTGACCTTTTATCCCAGTTCCTTGAAATCATATCCCAGCTCCTTGACTTCTTATCCTAGATCCTTGACCTTATATCCCAGCTTCTTGACCTCGTATCCCAGCTCCTTGATTTAATATATCTTACAAGAGCTCTTTAGTCATACTGGCTAAGTGCTTTCTCCTGACAATGGCCTTACCTGGTGGACCATGTGGCTGGTCCGAGGCTAACAGTGACCGGGGCACGTGAACGACAACAGTGGCTGGGGCACGTGAACGACAACAATGTACTCCGAGACGACCCGCAGCAGCGCTGCTGTTACTCTCCCAGGGAAGGGGCGAGCAGGAAGCAGTAATTAAAAGTTTCTTATTAATAACGATACCGAGGAATCTTATGGTATAAGACTTGGTGTACCATTATCCTCACAGCCGCTTGCCCATTATCAATTAAGCTTGCTTGATGCCCGGGACTTCATTGGGGATAATTATCATTAGCGATAATTACTCTTAGGTTATGTGACGCAAACTATTATTCTGGATTCTATAAATCATAAAGTTACGCAGACCTTGATGTGGCGGAGAATTTGTGAGCTTGCACTTCATACCGGAGGTGTTGTTGTCGGGCGATGTGCTGGTCGCTATCACAGGCCTCATTACGGAACAGCTTAATCCTAATCATTTGTCAATCGGGAAATTATATGGCAGCTTTTGGGGGTCACTGGAAATGTTATATTTTGCACGTGGTTGACACTTTAACGGAAGGTTGTCAGCGGGTGTGTGTGTCTCTCNTATATATATACACACCTGCTTAAGTAACCTGTACACACCGTGCAGCCTTCTTGAGAAGTATAGTGGAAAAAGTAACTCGCCTCGTTGCCTCTCTGTGTTGATTGGAAGCAAAGTTGACTGCTCATCACTTATGATTAATAAATAAGTAACAGCCTCGTACAGGCCAATAATGGGCGTCAGGTAAAACACAGGTTCCCAGGCGTAAATTGAAATCAAATTTATTTTCAGTCAACTCTAATATCCAGTTCACATTTTCTTGTGTTAAATCTAAAACTTCTGCTTTAATTGTAGAGAAGAACTTATGAGTTAGTGCTTGAGAAATCCTTTAAATTGCCCCAGCAACAACGGGGATGATAGTGGTGATGGATAGGCAGGGAAGCGAGCACTCAAGCGACACCCTGGCCCTAGCCAGCCCTCAATTACCTTGATTTAGACAACATTCCTCACAGCAAATTTACTCTTGTACTCATAAATATGCCATGGTGATAGATGAGGGCACGATCCCAGCTCACTGGAGCCACCAGGGTGTGGGTGGGCATGTGTGGGGGTGTCGAGATCAGGCGCTTGGCAGCCCTCGCCTGCATCAGCCCTCACCACCACCACCACCACCACCACTATCACCACCACCACTATCATCATCTCCAGAACCCCAACACTTCACCACAACCTGGTCGTGGGGGCTAGCTCCACACACACACACACACACACGGGTACTAGTCTGGTGGCAAAGGTTCAAAAGTTTGCCACCAGATTAGTACCCGAGCTGAGAGGTATGAGCTACGAGGAGAGACTACGGGAATTAAACCTCACGTCACTGGGAGACAGAAGAGTTAGAGGGAACATGATCACAACATACACGATTCTCAGAGGAATTGATAGGGTAGATAAAGATTGACTATTTAACACAAGGGGCACACGCACAAGGGGACACAGGTGGAAATTGAGTGCCCAAATGAGCCACAGAAATATTAGAAAGAACTTTTTTACTGTCAGAGTAGTTGACAAATGGAATGCATTAAGCAGTGATGTGGTGGAGGCTGACTCCATACACAGTTTCAAGTCCAGTAGGCTTAGGAACCTGTACACCAGTTGATTGACAGTTGAGAGGCGGGACCAAAGAGCCAGAGCTCAACCCCAGAAAGAACAACTAGGTGAGTACTACTAGGTGAGTACACCCCACACACCAGGAGGTGATGAATGGAGCATGAGGCAGACAGCGCCAAGGTTATCCATATTCTTAGAAGATTGAGATCAGCATAACAAAAGGGGTAAAAACAAAGTCTAAATATTAAAGACACGCGAATAAGTTGGAGCATCTTGAGGAAACACTTGCTGATGGAGACCCTCACGGCCAAGTGTAACTTAAGCTCCGGTTCTGAACAAAAAATTATAATGCACCAACTACAATGGAATATGTACAAAAGCCAATAATTGAACAAATAAAGGCCAGTGAAAAATTTCAATTTTGCTGTCTTTTGAAGAATAAAACAAAGATCAGACGCGACATAGTGACGTCTGCAGATTTGTAAAAAAATTTCATACATGATATATGATAATGTAACAAGAAAGTTTTACAGAAAAGTATTATTTTTGAATCGTTTACTCATGTTCCCTTATATGTGAAACGATAGTGATAAAGCTTATGATAATATATAGCAAGGCTTCAGTAAGGCTTCTCACGCTTCCACACGTGGTTTCCCATTGTCGAGAACAGAAAGCTTGCTAAGCTTATTGAGGTTCCTGATAGTATCCTCCACAGAATGCAGTCCATAGCGTGTGCCTAACTCCTCGGTACTTCTTTAATGCAAGCTGAACAGAGGCATCAGGTACAATCAAACGTGTCCAAATATCTCTGTCCTGCAGTTTTTTTTTATTATTATTATTTTCTACCACAAACGTGACCACACATTTACAATGCTAACCAGCATATATACATTTTCTTCTATCCTCCATGGACAGGGTTAGAGATCAGTTAAGGTCTCTTAAGTAAGAGATCACTGCAGTGTCCTGCAGTGGAAATCGGACCATTTAGCAGGGGCTTTTTCCTTGCGAGTAGATACGAATCTCCAGAGCTCTGCCCTTTGAGATCTGTTGTTCACTGACTGTACACGAATGCATCCGTTGCAAGAGTGAATATCAACATTAGTCAGTTTGGTGATGACACTGAAGGAAGATTGACAGTGAATTCACACGAAGTTCCAGAAACGAGAACGTCCTAATGAGTTTAAAAATGGACTGATAATTGACCTGCGACAGACTTGCGTCATTTTGAATACTAAGATTTGTTTGACTAATTCTATATATTTCCAACGTGCTGAATTTTCAAATCTGGAATCATTTTGAAAGTTCCTGTGATCAACTCAACTTTTCTAGCTATCTCTTTTTCATATAAAAAAAAGCTTATTTCTTCTTTTTTTTACGTTTTAAAGCCAATTATTTATAAATGCATAGCAAAGTGATTTTCTAAAGAATATGCATAAATTACGTTGATTAACTCTTTAAACAAAGTGAAGGTCATCTCGTGAAGCCCTACAACCTGGCCCATATTATGTAGTCACTGAAGCTCTTGTCAATCATCGTCAAGTTATGATTCCTCTTCACATAAAACTTGGATTCATAAACAATTTTAACAAGGCCAATAATAAAGAAACTCTAGTGTCTGTGTCCCTAACATAGAAATTTCCACATAAAAGTGATGTTAAATTATACGTAGACATTATTTGTTGGACTTACTGAAGAATGAACAGTTCGAAAGAGTAAAGAGTGAGACAGAGAGCAATGTATAACAAACCTTCAAATCAGTAATGAATAAGTTCAGAGCACGTGAGGAGTCTTGAAGAAATGATGAAGAGTCTTCAGCCTCTGGAAGCACACGTATGTCAGTTATATTACATTCCCTCAGACTACATCTATTCTCTTCCCAGAGACCCGTGGAGACAACAGCGAGGAACAAGAGGAGAAAGGTTCCACCAAGATGCTCGTACTGAGGAAGAAAGATATCAGGGACGATGGGATATTAACATGTTTGTAGATTCAGGCGATGAATCACAATAACGTGGCTAAAGTATGTTGACCAGACCACACACTAGAAGGTGAAGAGACGACGACGTTTTGGTCCGTCCTGGACCATTCTCAAGTCGATTGAGAATGAGAATCGACTTGAGAATGGTCCAGGACGGACCGAAACGTCGTCGTCCCTTCACCTTCTAGTGTGTGGTCTGGTCAACATGTTTGTAGATTACTGTTGTTGACTAAAGTGTGACTTGCCTGGTACCAAACACCAGCGAAAATCACTGAAAATATCTATTCATCCACAATGTTGCATTTTCCTGTTGATTTTCAATATTAATATACGCAATTTTCTAAAGTTATGTCATTGTTAACTATTTTCTTTTAAATACTTTACCACCTTTTTATTATTTAAACCCTGAGAATTTAAAAAAAAAAATCAGGTTCTATCAAATACAGAAGTAGTAGAGAAACCTAAGCTAAGTTATCTTTTGTATTACGATGCTCAAATGCTAAGAATTGATGCTCAAATGCTGAGAATTGATGCTCAAATGCAGGGAATTGATGCTCAAATGCTGAGAAATTGATGCTCAGAGTGTTCCTAGTGCCCTCAGCACCTTATCCTTCACTGGGAATCTGCATTTCCTGCCACATCTTTCGTTCCAAAAGTTTATATTTCTTTGTGTAATTTTTTGGGGACATGACCGTCCATGTAATTATTTTGAGATGCCTCTCTCTCTCTTCTCCTTTTCAAAAAAAGAAGTACATTTTGAGGGCTATGAGTCGGTCCCTGTGATTGAGGAACTTTGCAGTGACAATGGGGAAATAATGTTCTCCGTGTTTCTATTTCGTATCTCTCTCGTGCCTTGAAAGAGAAGGAGAGTATCGAGCAGCATTCAAGGTGGAAGAGGTGGAAGTTTTGACAAGTACGATCGCTATAGAGTCGTTCCTTGATTTGAAGGTTCTCATAATCTTCCTTAAGATGTTCTTGGCTGATGTTGCGTTTTATTTTTCTATTTAATGTTTAATGTCGATTAAAAATCC
This sequence comes from Procambarus virginalis, assembly GCA_020271785.1. NCBI lineage: Eukaryota > Metazoa > Arthropoda > Malacostraca > Decapoda > Cambaridae > Procambarus > Procambarus virginalis. The sequence continues at coordinate 54,057,775 of WNGS01164437.1, forward strand.
GTATTAATATCTGTACAAGAGTTACCATTTATTCAAATACAAAATTGTATTCATAAACAGTCTACGCGTTTATAATTTAAATAACAAAATTATGTAGAAGAAAATGGTAATATTATTTTCCTAACACGTAATTTTAATTATAAATAACAAACGATATAATTAAAATGCTAAAGCCTATATGACATATAATTCTAGAACAAAAATTATTTTTAATTAAAATTAGATAAATTAGATAAATTCTCTTAAAATTAGATAAATTATTCCAGGCAGAGACGACAGGTAACTTAATATATAACATAAAATCAATAAGAAATATAAAATTTAAGAGACAACAAACAAGCTAAACAAAAATGTAAAAAATCAACAAAATTTGCAAAGCCTCGGGATTTTGCATTCATCATCAGAATGGAAAAACAACTTTGATGATGATTGTTCATCACAGGCGATGATTTCACGCGGGTTGAAAATCACTTGCAACACACAGCTCATGTAATATGGATCCGAATTCACGATATTAGTTGTACCGTACCGGCTCTGACACAGTTAAGGACGACCGGAGCCGTGCCTTATCAAGGGGACCATGGACGACCGGGGCCATACCTTATCAAGGGACCATGGACGACCGGGGCCATACCTTATCAAGGGACCATGGACGACCGGGGCCATACCTTATCAAGGGACCATGGACGACGGGGGCCATACCTTATCAAGGGACCATGGACGACCGGGGCCATACCTTATCAAGGGACCATGGACGACCGGGGCCATACCTTATCAAGGGACCATGGACGACCGGGGGCCATACCTTATCAAGGTGACCAAGGCCACATATACATAACCCAAGACCCAGGATCGGGGCCACACACACACATGTCTGTGTTTACAACATATAACCACTCGCTGTCTGCCAGGTTAGGAGACCATAAACTCTTGGGTAATGAGCGGACCTCCTCCAGGGGAAGGGGGAGATGCTGGTCGGCCCGACGCTGCAGCAGACGGCGGCCCGGGCCACGCTTCCAGGGCGGCCCGGGCCACGCTTCCAGGTGCGCCCGCTAATAATGATATCACAGCTTATGGCAGAATGTTACGAGAGTATTGCCACTCTTGGAGCGCTAAATCAACCCTCACTGCCACTTTCCATTATCTTAAAGCTAACCAACTAAGGTTCTTCGCGGGATCTGTTTTTTTTCTTACTAATTTTCATAATTTAGATGATTTCTATTAAGTTTTTTTATAGTGGGTCTTCTGACTGAAGGGATACACGTAGCTAATCTATTAGATCTATGTTTTAATCGTTTTTTGTTTATATATGTGTGTTTTTCTTTTATATTCATACTGCAGAATATTTTGCATTCTTTGGTGTTTATTAATGTTAAACATTACAGAACAAACTGTATCTTAGAAGTTTGGATGTCGGGGTGAATATTTACATGTTTATAAACAGAGGGAGGAACTCAAGAACATTCACATGCGCCAAGACGCATGCATAGATGTTTATGAAGGAGACAGACATAAAACTCGAACCTAATGATGAATCTGTTTTGTATGTGTCCATATGCTGCATGTGTTCACAGATATGTATGTGAGTTCATGTGCACGAACACACATATACACACACACACACACACACACACACACACACACACACACACACACACACACACACACACACACACACACACACACACACACACACACACACACACACACACACACACACACACACACACACACACACACACACACACACACACACACACACAAATGCGCAGAGCTCCTTTCACCTAATGCATCTGTTCGCCTGGAAGTGAATAAGTATTGGGAATTAAGTAGCTACTATGGGCTGCATCCTGGGGAAGTAAGTGTGAGAAATGTATGTAGTAGATTTGATAGAAGAAAAATAGATCGGGAATTAATGCATTAGATTGCCGACGGTTAGAAAGCGGAGTCCAAGAGCTAGAGTGGCAAAAGGCATATTTTTCGGTTATTAGAAAGCTTTCGGTATACCGCACATGAGACTTGCCTGAAGTTGAAAAGCCAGGTAGGGCTGACAGGAGAAGTGCTTCGGTGGGTACGGGAGTACCTGAGCAACATAAAACAGAGAGTAACTGTGAGAAAAAGTCTTCCAGGTGGCGTGATGTTACCAGCAGTGCCCCAACAGTGTCTGTGTTAAGAGCTTCCGTGTTTCTGAACTGTGTAAATGATCTTCCTCTCGTGAATATACGAAATGATTTCGACAAATTAAAACAGTGGCTACATGAGTTAAACTCAGATAAGTGTAAATAAAGCTATGTTTAGGCAGCAAGTCGGAAGATATAATCAAATGAGATATGATATTCTTCCATTATCTAGCAAAGAAGGATCTAGGAGTTGAACCTGTGTTCTGAGGCCCAGATCAAATATTGCCATTCAGAACTTCTTTCAGAAATCTTAGTACAGGCATTTCGTACCCCGCATGCCATATATGTCAGAACGATTTTGAAACATATGATACGTGGAGTTCTTAACTTGTTGAACACAAAATGAAGTGAGAAAAAGTCAGGTGTCATCCCACTACACTGGTCCCAGAGCTGAGAAGGATGAGGTATAAGGAAAGACTGAAGCCACATAGATATTATAAACAATATTTTAAAGTGCCAGTAATTGCACTAAAAAATGAAGTGGCGGAGACAAGCTCCAGACACAGACACGACCGAGCCCAATGGGCTCGGAAATCTGTACCGCAGTTGAGTGAAAGTTGAGAGGCGGGACTACAGACCCCAAGCTCAACCCCCAGCAAGCACAAGTACATGAATATAACCATACGAGTACACGCGCACACTTGCTCAAAGGAAGTCACTAACTCAAAATCTGTTGAAGAAAGAAGTAAGATGTTCTACGACGGTCATTCTTCTTCATTATCTCTCGGTGAGTTCAGCTCCTCACCTCTAGTCAGGCATTTTTAAAAAACAATATATATACTCCCGCCGTATACTCCGGCGACGCAAGCGGGGTTGAAAGATTCTCTGGGAAGCTACGTAAATCTCGGAGCTTTAATACCAGCTTCGCCCAGCAGGCAGGTGGGAGGGCTAATTACCGGATCATTTATATTGAGTTTTCTCCCTAGGTGGCCGAAAACATGTTCCAGTAATGAGATTCTTCTTCGGGGGGAACTACACCCTAATTAGCAAAGGGGAGCCTATTCACCAAGGCAGGATGGGGTGAGTGGGGGGTTGGGGCAGTGTTTCATCAGCTGGGAAGGGAGAACGAAGAGGTTTCCCTTTAGTTCGGGTCCTTCCGTTTGGTTGTTTATGAAGTGGTGTGGTCAGAGGCCACGCCGAAGCCCTCTCACGCGCGATTTGTTCCCGCAGCTCTCTTTTGAGCCCTCCCCCGTGGGGATAACTGCCTTGCATTGTTGTGCTCTAAGTGGATAATTTCTATCCTATCTTGTAGGGACGTGGACGGTCTTTGTTTCTGGTGTTGAGGGTTTATGTAGGGAGCAGTTAGCGAACCCTTGTTGCACAAGCTGAAAGGTTTATTATGATTCTCTCTCTCTCTCTCTCTCTCTCTCTCTCTCNTATATGTGAAACGATAGTGATAAAGCTTATGATAATATATAGCAAGGCTTCAGTAAGGCTTCTCACGCTTCCACACGTGGTTCCCATTGTCGAGAACAGAAAGCTTGCTAAGCTATTGAGGTTCCTGATAGTATCCTCCACAGAATGCAGTCCATAGCGTGTGCCTAACTCCTCGGACTCTTTTAATGCAAGCTGAACAGAGGCATCAGGTACAATCAAACGTGTCCAAATATCTCTGTCCTGCAGTTTTTTTTTATTATTATATTTTCTACACAAACGTGGCCACACATTTACAATGCTAACCAGCATATATACATTTTCTTCTATCCTCCATGGACAGGGTTAGAGATCAGTTAAGTGTCTCTTAAGTAAGAGATCACTGCAGTGTCCTGCAGTGGAAATCGGACCATTTAGCAGGGACTTTTTCCTTGCGAGTAGATACGAATCTCCAGAGCTCTGCCCTTTGACCTCTGTTGTTCACTGACTCTACACGAATGCATCCGTAGCAAGAGTGAATATCAACATTAGTCAGTTTGGTGATGGCACTGAAGGAAGATTGACAGTGAATTCACACGAAGTTCCAGAAACGAGAACGTCCTAATGAGTTTAAAAATGGATGATAATTGACCTGCGACAGACTTGCGTCATTTTGAATACTAAGATTTGTTGACTAATTCTATATATTTCCAACGTGCTGAATTTTCAAATCTGGAATCATTTTGAAAGTCCTGTGATCAACTCAACTTTTAGCTATCTCTTTTTTCATATAAAAAAAAGCTTATTTCTTCCTTTTTTACGTTTTAAAAGCCAATTATTATAAATGCATAGCAAAGTGATTTTCTAAAGAATATGCATAAATTACGTTGATTAACTCTTTAAACAAAGTGAAGGTCATCTCGTGAAGCCCTACAACCTGGCCCATATTATGTAGTCACTGAAGCTCTTGTCAATCATCGTCAAGTTATGATTCCTCTTCACATAAAACTTGGATTCATAAACAATTTTAACAAGGCCAATAATAAAGAAACTCTAGTGTCTGTGTCCCTAACATAGAAATTTCCACATAAAAGTGATGTTAAATTATACGTAGACATTATTTGTTGGACTTACTGAAGAATGAACAGTTCGAAAGAGTAAAGAGTGAGACAGAGAGCAATGTATAACAAACCTTCAAATCAGTAATGAATAAGTTCAGAGCACGTGAGGAGTCTTGAAGAAATGATGAAGAGTCTTCAGCCTCTGGAAGCACACGTATGTCAGTTATATTACATTCCCTCAGACTACATCTATTCTCTTCCCAGAGACCCGTGGAGACAACAGCGAGGAACAAGAGGAGAAAGGTTCCACTAAGATGCTCGTACTGAGGAAGAAAGATATCAGGGACGATGGGATATTAACATGTTTGTAGATTCAGGCGATGAGTCACAATAACGTGGTTAAAGTATGTTGACCAGACCACACACTAGAAGGTGAAGAGACGACGACGTTTTGGTCCGTCCTGGACCATTCTCAAGTCGATTGAGAATGAGAATCGACTTGAGAATGGTCCAGGACGGACCGAAACGTCGTCGTCCCTTCACCTTCTAGTGTGTGGTCTGGTCAACATGTTTGTAGATTACTGTTGTTGACTAAAGTGTGACTTGCCTGGTACCAAACACCAGCGAAAATCACTGAAAATATCTATTCATCCACAATGTTGCATTTTCCTGTTGATTTTCAATATTAATATACGCAATTTTCTAAAGTTATGTCATTGTTAACTATTTTTCTTTTAAATAACTTTACCACCTTTTTATTATTTAAACCCTGAGAATTTTAACCAAAAAATCAGGTTCTATCAAATACAGAAGTAGTAGAGAAACCTAAGCTAAGTTATCTTTTGTATTACGATGCTCAAATGCTAAGAATTGATGCTCAAATGCTGAGAATTGATGCTCAAATGCTGAGAACTGATGCTCAAATGCAAGAAATTGATGCTCAAATGCTGAGAATTGATGCTCAGAGTGTTCCTAGTGCCCTCAGCACCTTATCCTTCACTGGGTAATCTACATTTCCTGCCACATCTTTCGTTCCAAAAGTTTATATTTCTTTGTGTAATTTTTTGGGGACATGACCGTCCATGTAATTATTTTGAGATACCTCTCTCTCTCTTCTCCTTTTCAAAAAAGAAGTACATTTTGAGGGCTATGAGTCGGTCCCTGTGATTGTGAGGAACTTTGCAGTGACAATGTGGGGAAATAATGTTCTCCGTGTTTCTATTTCGTATCTCTCTCGTGCCTTGAAAGAGAAGGAGAGTATCGAGCAGCATTCAAGGTGGAAGAGGTGGAAGTTTTGACAAGTACGATCGCTATAGAGTCGTTCCTTGATTTGAAGGTTCTCATAATCTTCCTTAAGATGTTCTTGGCTGATGTTGCGTTTTATTTTTCTATTTAATGTTTAATGTCGATTAAAAATCCGTATTAATATCTGTACAAGAGTTACCATTTATTCAAATACAAAAATTGTATTCATAAACAGTCTACGCGTTTATAATTGAAATAATTAACAAAATTATGTAGAAGAAAATGGTAATATTATTTTCCTAACACGTAATTTTAATTATAAATAACAAACGATATAATTAAAATGCTAAAGCCTATATGACATATAATTCTAGAACAAAAATTATTTTTAATTAAAATTAGATAAATTAGATAAATTCTCTTAAAATTAGATAAATTATTCCAGGCAGAAGACTTAACTTAATATATAACATATAAAATCAATAAGAAATATAAAATTTAAGAGACAACAAACAAGCTAAACAAAAATGTAAAAAATCAACAAAATTTGCAAAGCCTCGGGATTTTGCATTCATCATCAGAATGAAAAACAACTTTGATGATGATTGTTCATCCCAGGCGATGATTTCACGCGGGTTGAAAATCACTTGCAACACACAGCTCATGTAATATGGATCCGAATTCACGATATTAGTTGTACCGTACCGGCTCTGACACAGTTAAGGACGACCGGAGCCGTGCCTTATCAAGGGACCATGGACGACCGGGGTCATACCTTATCAAGGGACCATGGACGACCGGGGTCATACCTTATCAAGGGACCATAGGCGACCGGGGCCATACCTTATCAAGGGACCATGGACGACGGGGGCCATACCTTATCAAGGGACCATAGGCGACCGGGGCCATACCTTATCAAGGGACCATGGACGACGGGGGCCATACCTTATCAAGGGACCATGGACGACCGGGGGCCATACCTTATCAAGGGACCATAGGCGACCGGGGCCATACCTTATCAAGGGGACCATGGACGACGGGGGCCATACCTTATCAAGGGACCATGGACGACCGGGGCCATACCTTATCAAGGGACCATGGACGACCGGGGCCATACCTTATCAAGGGACCATAGGCGACCGGGGCCATACCTTATCAAGGGACCATGGACGACGGGGGCCATACCTTATCAAGGGACCATGGACGACCGGGGGCCATACCTTATCAAGGTGACCAAGGCCACATATACATAACCCAAGACCCAGGATCGGGGGCCACACACACACATGTCTGTGTTTACAACATATAACCACTCGCTGTCTGCCAGGTTAGGAGACCATAAACTCTTGGGTAATGAGCGGACCTCCTCCAGGGGAAGGGGGAGATGCTGGTCGGCCCGACGCTGCAGCAGACGGCGGCCCGGGCCACGCTTCCAGGTGCGGCCCGCTAATAATGATATCACAGCTTATGGCAGAATGTTACGAGAGTATTGCCACTCTTGGAGCGCTAAATCAACCCTCACTGCCACTTTCCATTATCTTAAAGCTAACCAACTAAGGTTCTTCGCGGGATCTGTTTTTTTTTCTTACTAATTTTCATAATTTAGATGATTTCTATTAAGTTTTTTTATAGTGGGTCTTCTGACTGAAGGGATACACGTAGCTAATCTATTAGATCTATGTTTTAATCAAGTTTTTTTGTTTATATATGTGGTTTTCCTTTAAAATTCATACTGCAGAATATTTTGCATTCTTTGTTTGGTGTTTATTAATGTTAAACATTAGAGAAACTGTATCTTAGAAGTTTGGATGTCGGGGTGAATATTTACATGTTTACATATATTATATTAACAGAGGGAGGAACTCAAGAACATTCACATGCGCCAAGACGCATGCATAGATGTTTATGAAGGAGACACACATAAAACTCGAACCTAATGATGAATCTGTTTTGTATGTGTCCATATGCTGCATGTGTTCACAGATATGTATGTGAGTTCATGTGCACGAACACACATATACACACACTCACACACACACACACACACACACACACACACACACACACACACACACACACCACACACACACACACACACACACACACACACACACACACACACACACACACACACACACACACACACACACACACACACACACACACACACAAATGCGCAGAGCTCCTTTCACCTAATGCATCTGTTCGCCTGGAATTGAATAAGTATTAGGGAATTAAGTAGCTACTATGGGCTGCATCCTGGGGAAGTAAGTGAGAGAAATGTATGTAGTAGATTTGATAGAAGAAAAATAGATCGGGAATTAATGCATTAGATTACCGACGGTTAGAAAGGCGGAGTCCAAGAGCTAGAGTGGCAAAAGGCATATTTTTTCGGTTATTAGAAAGCCTTCGGTATACCGCACATGAGACTTGCCTAAAGTTGAAACGCCAGGTAGGGCTGACAGGAGAAGTGCTTCGGTGGGTACGGGAGTACCTAAGCAACATAAAACAGAGAGTAACTGTGAGAAAAAGTCTTCCAGGTGGCGTGATGTTACCAGCAGTGCCCCAACAGTGTCTGTGTTAAGAGCTTCCGTGTTTCTGAACTGTGTAAATGATCTTCCTCTCGTGAATATACGAAATGATTTCGACAAATTAAAACAGTGGCTACATGAGTTAAACTCAGATAAGTGTAAATAAAGCTATGTTTAGGCAGCAAGTCGGAAGATATAATCAAATGAGATATGATATTCTTCCATTATCTAGCAAAGAAGGATCTAGGAGTTGAACTTGTGTTCTGAGGCTCAGATCAAATATTGCCATTCAGAACTTCTTTCAGAAATCTTAGTACAGGCATTTCGTACCCCGCATGCCATATATGTCAGAACGATTTTGAAACATATGATACGTGGAGTTCTTAACTTGTTGAACACAAAATGAAGTGAGAAAAAGTCAGGTGTCATCCCACTACACTGGTCCCAGAGCTGAGAAGGATGAGGTATAAGGAAAGACTGAAGCCACATAGATATTATAAACAATATTTTAAAGTGCCAATAATTGCACTAAAAAATGAAGTGGCGGAGACAAGCTCCAGACACAGACACGACCGAGCCCAATGGGCTCGGAAATCTGTACCGCAGTTGAGTGAAAGTTGAGAGGTGGGACTACAGACCCCAAGCTCAACCCCCAGCAAGCACAAGTACATGAATATAACCATACGAGTACACGCGCACACTTGCTCAAAGGAAGTCACTAACTCAAAATCTGTTGAAGAAAGAAGTAAGATGTTCTACGACGGTCATTCTTCTTCATTATCTCTCGGTGAGTTCAGCTCCTCACCTCTAGTCAGGCATTTTTAAAAAACAATATATATACTCCCGCCGTCCTTACTCCCCGGCGACGCAAGCGGGGTTGAAAGATTCTCTGGGAAGCTACGTAAATCTCGGAGCTTTAATACCAGCTTCGCCCAGCAGGCAGGTGGGAGGGCTAATTACCGGATCATTTATATTGAGTTTTCTCCCTAGGTGGCCGAAAACATGTTCCAGTAATGAGATTCTTCTTCGGGGGAACTACACCCTAATTAGCAAAGGGGAGCCTATTCACCCAAGGCAGGATGGGGCGAGTGGGGGGTTGGGGCAGTGTTTCATCAGCTCGGAAGGGAGAACGAAGAGGCTTCCCTTTAGTTCGGGTCCTTCCGTTTGGTTGTTTATGAAGTGGTGTGGTCAGAGGCCACGCCGAAGCCCTCTCACGCGCGATTTGTTCCCGCAGCTCTCTTTTGAGCCCTCCCCCGGTGGGATAACTGCCTTGCATGTTGTGCTCTAAGTGGATAATTTCTATCCTATCTTGTAGGGACGTGGACGGGTCTTTGTTTCTGGTGTTGAGGGTTTATGTAGGGAGCAGTTAGCGAACCCTTGTTGCACAAGCTGAACGGTTTATTATGATTCTCTCTCTCTCTCTCTCTCTCTCTCTCTCT
>WNGS01164437.1:54069823-54180078 GCA_020271785.1 Procambarus virginalis
CTTTCATTTGAGCTAACATCCAAATCTAACAGCACTTAGATTTGGTGATTAGTGATTATATGACGAGTTTCATAGGGTGGTTCAGGGTTAGCCCTCATGACCCTTTATAAGAAGGATTGGCTCCTATCGCCCTCTTAAGAAAGTTCCATCGGGAATCAGTACATGGGAGAACCTACGGTTGAAAGGCGGGGTCCAAGAGCTACAGCTCGATTCTCCGGGGTACATATAGTAAATACACACACACAACACACACACACACACACACACACCACACACACACACACACACACACACACACCACATACAACACAACACACACAATACACACCGGGGCGGCGGTGGCTGTGTGGATGGCACACTAGACATGTAATCCTGTGGCCCGGTTTTGATTCCCGGCATTGGTGAGAAACAATGGGCAGAGTTTCTTTCACCCTAATGCACCTGTTACTTAGCAGTAAATAGGTATCTGGGAGTTAGACACCTGTTACGGGCTGCTTCCTGTGGTGTGTGTGGGTGTGGGGAAAATATAGTAGTTAGTAACAGTTGATTGATTGACGGTTGAGAGACGGGCCGAAAGAGCAGAGCTCAACCCCCGCAAGCACAAATAGGTGAATACAACTAGGTGAAAGGGGGTAGAAATAGCCTAAGCTACTCTATCCCTTTGAGATGTATTTTTTCTTGTCTCAATAAACATACTTGAACTAGGTGAATACACACAACACACACACACACACACACACACACACACACACACACACACACACACACACACAACACACCACACACACACACCTCGACATAAAGGTATCTCAACAGCATACCAACCACGACTATAATTACCGCCAGGACCACATAACGAATACTAACCAACCATATCCGTTAGCAATCGTTATTAATTTCGACTTTATTATGTCCTATGAACGTCAGAGCAAAGATTATTGTTCCGCTGTACCATCAAAGTCCTGCTTTATTGACCTGAAAGATAAACGCCTATTTCACTACAGATAAATATTATGAATGGTTTATTTCTCCCCACTGATTAAAGCTTTCTCAATTTTTTTTTTTTTTAATGTATGGGTAGAATTAATATATATTTTTACGGCTATCATCCGATCGCTCTGTTGTTTTACCAGACTTGTGGACGTGAGCTGAATATTGTCTTCTGGCTCTCGCCATTAGTCCGTAATTAGAGATGTGCTTTGCAACGGGTGTCATAATGGCCTACATTGTATAACAAACTTCTTGAAACGTTATGGTTTGTTTGTTTAGCTAACGAAGCATTGTGTGTATGTTAACCCTTGGATGAGCTACACTGTTTGTTTGTTTTGGGGGGGAGGGGGGGGGGAAGTAGTGAGAGTTGTTATTTTTAATTGTGTTTATTAATTGGCTTTGATTAGGGGAAGTTTTGATGATTTAATCTTGATAAAATAGGATGGACTGATGGAAAGGGTGTTGTGTGTAATTATAATTTGTCAGGTGAGAGAATATAAACAGGGTGTGTGTGTGTGTGTGTGTGTGTGTGTGTGTGTGTGTGTGTGTGTGTGTGTGTGTGTTGTGTGTGTGTGTGTGTGTGTAAATCATGAAGAGATTAGCACGTCCAAAAATAATGTGAAAACGTGTAACCACGAAGGCAGTTAAAATTATACGAATTTAGAGACAAACTACCAGAATTTCCCTAATATATATATATATATATATATATATATATATATTATATATATATATATATATATAAATATATATATATATATGCATAAATTTGCATGCATGTAAATATAGATATTAACCATAGTCTAGTACGCTAGACCTTAGAAACTCCGCTGGACACCTTCTTGATTGCAAATAATATCCCTCCTCCCTGGCTGATCAATTTACGTGCAGCGGTTCGTGCTTGGCTGGCGCTCGATAACCATCGTCCAGCTTATCAAAGTCCTTATTGTAGATTAAGAGTCGCCACCACACTTGTAATTAACGCAGAGAGCTAAATCCAACACGATGCTCGTTTTTTATGGGTATAAAATGGATAGAAGATAACGCTGTCGACGATTGCATCTCGACGGAGCGGCCAATAACGTGTTTATCAACCCGTTGCCATTACTGAGTGAGTTAAAGCTCATTACTGATGCTATAAATGGACAAAAAAAATATATTGGAAAAAAAGGGGGAGCTGAGCTAGTTGAGAGGGAGAGAGTCAGGCTCTAGCTCCTGTCCGCGTCCTCAACCTACCTCAGAGGTCTGGAGACGGAGATCCAACCTGCTCTTGGACGCAGGTTCGAATCTTCGTCACGGCCCTTGTATGGGTGGAGATCCGGTTTGATTAGGTCTGGTACCATTAGTTGAGTGGGTGACCGGGTGCTCATGTCGGGTATTGAGCCTTGAGCGTGCTGGAAGGAAAGGTTCTTATTTCTAGTGAATAATTTGGTAACCCCCAAGCACAGGTCCTCGCAGCCGAGCGGACAACGCTCCGGGTTCCTAGTCCTAAGGGACCTGGGTTCGATTCTCGGTCGAGGGAGAAACAAATTGGAAAGATTTCTTTCACCTGATGCACCTGTTCACCTAACCGTACCTGGAAGTTAGGTACTTCCAACCTAGTTAAAAGTTAGGAACTTTTAGTTAAAGTTAGGAAAGTTAGGTACTTTCTAACCGTCGACAACAGACGGCTAGAAAGGCAGGGTCCAAGAACTAACACCTCGATCCTGCAGACACAAATAGTAAATAAGATATTTGAGTTTAGCTTCACCCAAATTTCCAGGTGTATGGTCTGTGGTATGGGACGGACATAGGCTGGTCCGGGTAGGCCTAAGTTAAATGACTTGATAAATAGTAGGAATTATAGACATCCCCCCCACCCCCCAGGCGATTTTAATGGAGTCCACTATGAATTATGTGGTGACACTCGGGAGTATCAGCATTAATGGTGTGAATTGATTGCAAGATGCTAAGGGCTAGTCTAAAACAGGCGGAAGCTTGTACAGTGAAAGCGGTGTGAGTAGCCGGGTCTGTCCAAATTCAGTAATACTAAAGTTAAGTTTCTGGTGGTCCATCACTACATATTGGTACTTTCTGGTGGTCCATCACTGTATATTGGTACTTTCTGGTGGTCCATCACTGTATATTGGTACTTTCTGGTGGTCCATCCCTGTATATTGGTACTTTCTGGTGGTCCATCACTACATATTGGTACTTTCTGGTGGTCCATCACTGTATATTGGTACTTTCTGGTGGTCCATCACTGTATATTGGTACTTTCTGGTGGTCCATCACTACATATTGGTACTTTCTGGTGGTCCATCACTACATATTGGTACTTTCTGGTGGTTCATCACTACATATTGGTACTTTCTGGTGGTCCATCACTGTATATTGGTACTTTCTGGCGGTCCATCGTAACATATTGATATTTTCTAGCGGTCCATCATAACAGTCACTGTGTTCATGTATTATAGAGGATGCGGCTTCCTGGGCAAACTTGTACGGTAAGAGATATACTTTTGTTTAGTAGCGTTAATGGGGTTATTGCGCGCCCCCCATACTTATGTTGTGAGTGTGGAACACATACCCATCCTGTGAGTGGTGGTGGATCGTATACCCATCCTGTGAGTGGTGGTGGATCGTATATCCATCCTGTGAGTGGTGGTGGATCGTATACCCATCCTGTGAGTGGTGGTGGATCGTATACCCATCCTGTGAGTGGTGGTGGATCGTATACCCATCTTGTGAGTGGTGGTGGATCGTATACCCATCTTGTGAGTGATGGTGGATCGTATACCCATATTGTGAGTGGTGGTGGATCGTATACCCATCTTGTGAGTGGTGGTGGATCGTATACCCATCTTGTGAGTGGTGGTGGATCGTATACCCATCTTGTGAGTGGTGGTGGATCGTATACCCATCTTGTGAGTGGTGGTGGATCACATACCCATCTTTTGAGTAGTTATAAACCCAAGACTCATTCTGTGAGTGGCTATGGACCCAATGCTCATTATGTGAGTGGGTGTGGGCACCATACCCGTCTTGGTAGTAGTGGGTAGTGGGCCCAATACCCATCCAATGAGCACTAGTAGAGGTTACAAAAGCACATATTGGGCTCAGAAACTGAACCGTAATGCTTTTGGAGGGTTCATGTTATAGCTTGTTTGTAGCTCAGTGAACTGTTGGGTTCAGTTCCCAAACCCATTAATTGTATCTGTAACCCTTTCCACCAATACCGAAGGGATGGGTATGGGGTCCACCACCGCCACCCCACGAAATGGGTATGGGGTCCACCACCGCCACCCCACGAAACGGGTGTGGGGTCCACCACCGCCACCCTACGAAATGGGTATGGGGTCCAAATTAATAACTAAACACTGGCTGCCAGTACACCGTTTATAAAACTAACATCGAAGATATCCATATGTTCAGACGTGGGTCGTTTCAGATATCGTGAGATATTGCCCACGTATCGAGCACACGAGCATGATACGTGCTGTAGAACACCTCAAGATACCTTGAACACCGCATCTGAGAACACACATGGGTATCCCGTACTACACAGGCGTGCCCATGGGCACGGATGCATCCCCCCACAGTACGTGGACGGTGTACAGAACATCTGTTGAGACAAGAAAGAGCCATGTCGTAGCGTAGTGGTCTAAGGTCGTTTGTTTGTCAGCACCCAGATCACAGGTTCGAGTCCTCTTCACGGCTACTATTGATTTTCGTATTGAAACATCACGTTAATGGGATTTATTTGCGCATCTGTTGAAATAAATCGTTCAGAGGTTGTTCTCAAGATAACATTTTATAGAAAATAAACAAAATGCATTGTAATTAAAAATAAAAATTGACATCAATTTAGATAAAATTTACTTGACAATAATACTGAATGTTACATAAATTCACAAGAACTAAGAGCAAAAATTCTCTCTGTGTTATGTAAAGTCAAATCCATACTATCGCAAGATTAGACATGTCTTCCTTCGTTCTTATGATTTGTCGCGTGTCAATTTTGAAGCGGTTTTCGTGAAGCCAGAAGTCGTCGAACCTCACAATTTGAACCTCACAGGCAGGCGATGAGTCTCAATAACGTGGCTGAAGTATGTTGACCAGACCACACACTAGAAGGTGAAGGGACGACGACGTTTCGGTCTGTCTTGGACCATTCTCAAGTCGATTGTGACTTCAATAATGAGATCTTTTAAATTTAACTAAAACACCGGCCTTTTGTCGTTGCGGTCGGCAGTTCACCGACCCCATAAACCCATAAACCCAAAGAAAGATCTCATTAAAAACTCTCAAATTTACTAATAATCAGATCCATCGGAGTCAAACACCGTCCATCATCTTCTAGGAGCACTCTGCCGCTAGTTAGAGCTCACACAACGAGTTCTTCCATCAACAAGTCTCTTAAGAGGCACCACTACTACTATTATCATTAAGCTGAGGCAATGTCAAGCTTATCTCAGCCTCCATGACAACATTCTGAAAGGCTCTGGCAGCCACTACTAGACTGATTGAAGCTGACTCAAATATCCTTTCAGAATCTGTGAAGGAGGTTTTAACTTTCTGTGAGGCAAGCTTCAGCGTTCCTAGGAGCCTCGAGGGACGAGGCCTTGTCACTAAGGCTTTTTAAGGCTGTACTGTCAATCAACCAGTCAGCTACGGTCGTTCTCATGCTGGGTCATCCACCAGCTATCAATCAACCAGTCAGCCATGGTCGTTCTCATGCTGGGTCATCCACCAGCTATCACTCGCTCGCCCTCAGACATCATCTACCATTATTAAAACATCATAAGAAATACATTATCCCACCAAACCAGAATCTCGAATAAAACTGGCCAATCAACCAATTGGAAATCTCAAGACATCTTATGTCGTTTTATTTTATCGTTAATATAGACGATGTTATTAATATATCCTGGAGGCATATTGATATCCTATATCTTCTTCCACTCCCTCACGTCTCTTCGGTAATTGATTGGTTATCTTCTTAGTAGGTAAGAAGACTCAAATTAAATTATTTTAATTCTGGCGAAGTAGAACAGTATAATCATAGTTTTGTTTGGTTATTTGAACAACTCAATTCATGAAGCCGCATCATTACTGTTTCGTCTTCACTATTAATTATATGTTGAGTTGAAGTATTTTTTTTTTTTTTTTTTGAGGAGGAGGAGGAGGCGGGAGCGGTTTGGTTGCAAGACGACGGAGATCTTCCATTTGTGTGTGTTTTCTCTCCCCTCTCTCCACTCACTTTCTCTCTCCACTGTCTCTCCTTTCTCCACTCTTTGCTCTTTTTCTCCTTTCTCCACTCTCTCTCTCTGCTCCTTCTCTGCTCTTTCTCTGCTCTCTCTCTCTCTCTCTCTCTCTCTCTCTCTCTCTCTCTCTCTCTCTCTCTCTCTCTCTCTCTCTCTCTCTCTCTCTCTCTCTCTCTCTCTCTCCCCCCACGCTCCCTCCTGCAGCAACTCCTCTGAAGCCTGGCCCTAGAATCTAATTTATTTAATANAAAATGAATTTTTGAGAATTGATTTTTCAATTGTTATCGACAGTGAAAAGAAATATTGAGAAAATTCATGTTAGAATTATTAATCTCACCTTTTCAGTCATATTCAACAACATATGTTTACAAGAAAGACTGCTACCAAAATATACTATATATATATATATATATATATATATATATTATATATATATAATATATATATATATATATATAATACATATATATATATATCAGGCTAAATTATAACAGACTTTGGTATATTTACTTCCTTGTTTCGGATATTTAAGGAGGTTAGACAAGCGACTTGTGATGGCACTGGTGCCAAACATTATCATGTTTGCCTCTTTGATTTCTCTCGTTTTTTATGTCTAAACTTCTCGAGTTTTGGATCTTTGGTATACATATGTTTTATCTAACACCCTAGATTTTTTTATCTAGATTTACAGTTTGAAAAATCCTGACAGTCGGATTTAGCCAGATACAGACGCTAGAGCAGAGGCCATCTTGGGCCAAACACAAATATGCAAGCGGTGTTTTTAGGCCAGTTACAAACATGCAAACAGTGCCTGAAACTTGGGTCAGGTTCATAGATACAACGTGCTCTTCGAACTTGGGCCAAACAGAAGTATACAAGCATTGTTTGGAACTTGAGCTAGTTATACACACATACAAGCGGTGTTTGGAAATTGGGCTGGCTAAGCACGTGAATGCAATGTTTGGAAATCTGACCAGGCAACACGCACGAATAGTGAAACTTTGGTCAGGTACGTTTCTAACAGCACAGACGTGAAGGCGATAACCTGGTCAACTTACTTTAGTCACAGTAACGTGGCTAAAGTAAGTTGACCAGACCACACACTAGAAGGTGAAGGGACGATGACGTTTCGGTCCGTCCTGGACCGAAACGTCGGTCCAATCGACTTGAGAATGGTCCAGGACGGACCGAAACGTCGTCGTCCCTTCACCTTTTAGTGTGTGGTCTGGTCAACATCAGCACAAACGTGAAGGCTGTGTATAAGCTTGAGACAAACACAGACGGTCTGACAGACCTCTCACACATAACAAGTTTCCTTACTTGTTAAAACTGCATATATCGTTTGGTAAAGCTGGATATAGAAAGGTTGAATTTGGTCGAGCAGGTTAAGCTAGGAGGTTGTGTTAGATTCCATGCCAGCACCCTGCACACTTTGTTTACATAGTGGCAAGCCTAACACAACACCTGAAGGGCAGGCCACTTACGGGGACCACTTATACACACTACCTCATAATGCGACGTTGTTTGTAGCCTCATAAGTGACCTCGGTTGAATCATTGAATGATAACGAACTCTTCATTACCCCCCCAAGACATCATCAACACACTCACATGAAGCTTCATACTCGTATTAACTCCTGCTGATCACACTAATCTAACTCACAGGATAATAAAATGCTGATCAAGGAACACTGTTCGCATGATTTCTGGTCGCCAATCGCGGGTGGATGTTTACGGTAAAACAACATCGTCATCCATTATTGAAGCAGGAGCGAAGGTCATCCAGGTGCGAGGGTCGGCATAGTAATTCACACGGGAACCTCGCCTCCCGACCTTTCAAGGGGCAGACTTATGGTGATGGCGCCCCAGTGCCTTGAGCTGAGTAGTTTATATAAGCACTCTGCGAGCTGCCAGAGTGTGTGTGTGTACCCCCTCCTGCTGCCCGGGCTCTTCACTGCTCCCCCACTTTGTCTTGTGTAGTTTATTGGTCTTGATCGTGCAGTGATTTTTGAGTGTGTGTGTGTACTGGCCTAGTTGTGCTTGCGGGGGGTTAAGCGTTGGCTCTTTGGTCTCGCCTCTCAACTGTCAATCTACTGGTGTACAGATTCCTGAGCTTCTCAAGCTCTATCATGTCTACATTTGTGACTGTGTATGGATTCAGCCACCACCATATCACTTCCTAGTGTATTCCATTTACTAACTACTCTGACACTGAAAAAGTTCTCTCTAATGTCTCTGTGGTTCATTTGGGTACTCAGCTTCCACCTGTGTCCCCTTGTTCGCGTACCACCCGCGTTAAATAATCCGTCCTTGTCTACCTTGTCAACACCCCTGAGAATTTTGTATGTGGTGATCATGTCTCCCCGAGCTCTTCTGTCTTCCAGCGACGTGAGGGGTAGTTCACGCAGCCTTTCCTCATAACTCATGCCTCTTAGATCTAGGACAAGCCTAGTGGAATACCAATGAACTTTTTCCAGCTTGGTCTTGTGCTTGGCAAGGTATGGGCTCCATGCTGGGGCCCCATACTCACACTTCGGGATCCTCGTGAGGGCAGTAGCACTCCAGGTTGTAATTCTTTTGACCATGTTGTGGTACAGTTGACTAAGGCGCATCCGGAACATCCCGTGCATAGGTTCGAACCCTCATCAAGATCCTTGTGGATTTATTCATTTGATAAATCAAATTAATAAATTTGTGATTTTTGTGTATATATCCGTTCGCGCCTCGACTGATCGTCTTCTCTCAGATGCGACTGTAAACACTGGCATTGTATCAGTTACACTTCATTTAGGCTGATCGAATACTGTCCGGCACTTACCTATGTAAATTTATCTCTCACAATTACCTCCCTTTTTCCCACCTCCATAACATCGTTCTTATTCTACATATCATTCTCATTTTCTACTCGAAATACTGTGTCATTTCCATATATTTAAATTTATAGATTCCAATTATTCATAACTAGAAGTGGTGGCCGGCTGAGCTCAGGATAATCTCTCTCCTACACACCTATTTCTCCTCTCCAATTCCCAGTCTCCAACATCGAACAGCGAGACATATCCATTAATTTATATACAAAAAAATCTAGTGATTAGGCCAGTCACCATTCACCTACTTAATGAACTTAATAGAGGCAATAGGACCGACACCGACCAGTCTATGTCCATCCCGTACCTAAATCCATTCACCCTGCAAGTTGGGTGAGGATTACCCCCCAAACACCCGGCTTCCTACCTCATACAGACAGACATTCTATCTCATGATAGATTAGCCCCATTAATTAGTTTTACACATCTGTCTAAAACTCTTACTTTGATCTCATCCATGTGTGTTTATTGAATAACTAGGAAGGTGACATTATACACTAATGGCATGCACTTTCATTATTATCAAACAACTGATCTAAACTAGAGGAGTTTTTTAATTGGATAAACACTGGTTTGGAAATTGGGTTTTTGATTTGTGAAATAGCGAAGGTTTAGTTGTTTTCAAGTGTAGGTTTGATTGTTTTCAAGTGTAGGTCTGATTGTTTTCAAGTGTAGGTCTGATTGTTTTCAAGTGTAGGTCTGATGGTTTTCAAGTGTAGGTCTGATTGTTTTCAAGTGTAGGTTTGAGTGTTTCAGGTGTAGTTTAGGTTATCTTTAAGTATAGGATTGTTGTTTTCATGCGTTGATTAGTTTACCTTCAAGTGGTGATTGTTAGAGAACATGAGAGCTGCTTCCAATTGCCATCTCTTTTTCATTTCCACTTGTTGTTCATTTGTTCATGTTCAGGCCATGTTCATTTCCACTAAATCTTCAGACCGTGTGTTCCACAGTTGCCGTCGTTATCTGTATTAGAAACTTTATTTTTGGTGCTTCGAATAGAAATATTAGGAATGTCGCTAGAAATATTGAAAATAATTCTCTGTGTGTGATATTAACTCATTATTTAGCAATGTAATCGGCAGTATAGTTACGTGTTCTATTCGTACCGTTCATTCTGGCATATTATTAAGATCATTATTATGTCTTTGAGATAGAGAGGCAGTGACTGCGAGAGAGAGAGAGAGAGAGAGAGAGAGAGAGAGAGAGAGAGAGAGAGTGACTGAGACAGAAACAGCGACTGGGACACAGAGAGAAACAACGACTGAGACAGAGAGAGAGAGACAGACAGACAGACAGAGAGAGACAGAGACAGAGAGACTGAGACAGAGAGACTGAGACAGAGAGAAAGAGCGACAGAGAGAGACACACAGAGAGAGACAGACAGACAGACAGACAGAGATCCCACGTGTAAGAGTCATGTTGAAGAGATCGTGATGGCTGGCGGGAAGGGGAACCACTGCACAGTATAAATAATGTCTTGTGTATGAATACATTCCCCGGAGTGGGCATTACGACTGTGTATTACTATCATCGCCGGCTTTCATTGCTCTTTATGAACCAGCTCTGGCCACTTGAAACACTTTATGAACGAGGATGTTGTAAACCAAAAAATATATAAAACAGCTTTTTCATTCTGGCTGTAAAGGCTGGTTTCGCCTGGTATGACATAAGATATATATATATATACCTTATGTCATATATATATATATATATATATATATATATATATATATATATATATATATATATATATATATATATATATATATATAATGTCTTCCTTTAAGATGCCTTATGAGTGAATCTTGTTCAATATATCTTTAAATAAAAACAAGCATATATAGAGTTGATGAACATATTTTTAAAGCGATACGGATTTAAAAATTGCCCAATTTTTGTGCATCTATTTTTGTACGTTCCGGCAAGAGTTACTATAAGTAGTATGAGGTTTAGAGAATGTGTTGACGAGCACTAGCGTGGGACGGAGGAGAGGGAGATGAGGTGTTGGTCCCAGTCTCCGTGATGAACATGACAGATTAAATGACAGCTAATCTCTTAGCTCTTAGTATACACTCAGACGAACCACAGAGTCATTTTCCGTGCATTGAATCGGTAAGATACTGTAACCAACCTTTACAACCTTCTTGTCAGAAGGTTACAGTATATTACAACTTTCATGCGAATGCCTACTTAAGTTGTGAGAAGTTTACAGTATCTTATGATTCAGTAACCTTCCTTATAAACCTTCTTATAAGATATTGCAGCTTTTCTAAGAGCTGTAAGTTAGTCCCTTGACATAGGACGACCTCGTCCGCTGGTACACTTTCTCCAACAATTTGTAGACGGTGGACACCCCCTTCCTCTTCTTTCCCCCCCCCCCCTAACAAGCGCCCTCTGCCACTAGAAAATTTATAATACACGGCACAACAACCTCACTTTCCTCGCCCTGGTCCCGAGTGGCACACACTCCCTACAGGACGCTGAGCGACTGAGATTCACTGCATAAAATCCATCAAGTTTCAGGCCAAATTTATAAACTGCATCACAGAGAGGGGGGCGAAAAGCAGACAAATATGTACGTCATTTGGGACAGAGACAGACAGGGGGGGAAGATACAGAGAAACAGAGACGGTAAAATTGTAGGAACTTGCAAAACTGATCAGGAGTAGTGAGAATGTTAAAGTGAACGTGTGTGTATGTTAGTATGTTAGTTTCAGAGAGAGAGAGAGAGAGAGAGAGAGAGAGAGAGAGAGAGAGAGAGAGAGAGAGTGGGAAGCCATAAACCAGATATCGTGTAGGCAGACGACAGTTCATCACCATCTGTTACAGCAGTTCGAGCATGCTAGACTGAACGTCTTCTTCATGTGTCTCGTGAATAGCAGCACACCGCGCGGATACCTCGAACTCTCCCCAGGCTAATGCACCTTCCACCCTCAGCCGGCCCGGCAGATAGGGGGCAATAATGTGCCTATATGCCATACACGCCGGAGCACCAACGAGTGTTGGAATAACGAGCAGTTAACGCTCGCTGGGAGAGACCCCTCTACGAGACATTGCTTATAAGGGCCTTACAATAATTAATATGAACGTGTTGTTGACGTTAGCATATATCAGTATGCTAAACCAAAGCTATAAATTGACGTTTCTGATAGAAGCAAATTGAAAAGTTAGAGATTATATGAGCGGTCACACAACCTCTAGGCACCGAAACACAAAACCAAATTACCGCACTCCGCACATAATTATATATGTTTTACAATAAATATAACACGAAAATATTGAGGGCTTTGCGATAATCTGCGTGTCTGATATTAATTAAACCTAACAAAAATTTAATCAGAACTATACACCAGGCAATAAACCCGAAGTGAAGCGACGGACTGCGTTTATCTACGGTTATTGAAATCTCTCGAAAATGGGGGTTCTTGAGGCGAACCAATGAGTACTCGCTGAATAAAACATGAGTAGCACCAGAGGAGCACTGCCGCCTCTGCTACAAAAACGACTAACGTAAGGAACGGCTGGGGAAAGAGCGTTCAAGAACGGAACGGAACGGAAGGTCTGCTGGCGTTCAGTTTATCTTCGCTCCAAGACACTATAAAAAAAATAGCGACAACAGTGTATTATATAAGTATACAAATATGTATGTATACGCACGTACCAAGATGATATTAGGCATACTTAATAGATGGGATTTCGCTAGTAATGACTTTATATCAAATTCAATAAAGTCTTCACTGACACAGCGTGTTATCTTTAAAGTTTTGAAACAGTTTTATCTACGATTAAAGTCTGGACTCAGCTTCGCGTGTTTCCACGTGGTTGTTAAGGCTTCGTGTTCTCTACAGCCAATAATATATAGTGTAAATTATGGACGGGAACGGGGTGAAGGACAGGGTCTGAAACGGGGTGACGGGGGGTGTGACGGGGTGAGGGGGTGTGTGACGGGGGTGTGACGGGGTGAGGGGGTGTGTGACGGGGTGACGGGGGATGTGACGGGGGGTATGTGACGGGGTGTAATTGGAGAAAATAAGACTCACACTGGAGACAGTACTGTATATGCGGTCTGCTTATCACCATAACAGAAAAGCTTAGGAAACAAATTATTAGTTCGCAGTACATAACATAAAATAAAAAAAAAGTATATATATATTTTTTTATGCAAACACAACTAGATGAATACACACACACACACACACACACACACACACACACACACACACACACACACACACACACACACACACACACAGAAACCTAAGTAAGGAGGCATTTAGGGCTCTTTACACTGCCTACGTGAGGCCAGTCTTAGAGTATGCCGCCTCATCATGGAGTCCCCATCTAAAGAAGCACATAATGAAACTGGAAAAGGTTCAGAGGTTTGCAACGAGACTCGTCCCAGAGCTACGAGGGATGGGGTATGAGGAGCGCCTGGGGGAACTATGCCTTACGACACTAGAAAGAAGAAGGGAGAGGGGGGACATGATAGGAACGTATAAAATACTCAGAGGGATTGACAGAGTGGACATAGACGAAATGTTCACACGGAATAGTAACAGAACGAGGGGACATGGATGGAAGTTAGAAACTCAGATGAGTCACAGAGATGTTAGGAAGTTTTCTTTTAGCGTGAGAGTAGTGGGAAAATGGAATGCACTTAAGGAACAGGTTGTGGAAGCCAATACTATTCATAATTTTAAAACCAGGTATGATAGGGAAATGGGATAGGAGTCATTGCTGTAAACAACTGATGCTCGAAAGGCGGGATCCAAGAGTCAATGCTCGATCCTGCAGACACATATAGGTGAGTACATATAGGTGAGTACACACACACACACACACACAGGCATACATGCATAGAGATGCTGCCCTGCGTAAGGAACACTTGTTTAATGACACTTGCGTTGCTTGCATTATTTACTTTGCATGTACACACATTACTGCGGGTCCCCTCGTCATTGCCAACAATGATGAAAGGTCACGCAGAAAGCATTTAAAAGAAATGGAAGGTATTTGAAATAGATTAAAAAATACTTTAAAGCATTTAAATAGGGTTTAAAGAAATTGAAGGCACTTGACTGTAATTGACTGTCTAACACCAATCCTAACGTCCCAATCTGTCCCACCGAATCGACGAGACACAAAAATCATAAAAATCACCAATCATAAAAAAATATAGATTAACACTAACCAAATTACTAGTCCCTGCAATATAACAATGTTAATAACAATCACGATATAAATATTTATATACAAAAAAACAATAACATGGAGACATAACCTTTGACGCTACAGTACGAATCGATAAGTACAAGACTTTGGGTTTTTTCTTTAATTCTGTGTCATTAGACCTCGGGTAATCTTAACCCCTGGCCCCTTGATAACTACTGAGACCTTCCATTGATAATTGGGGTTTCGAAAACTGCATTTAATTATATAATTTTCACTCAAGGTTTTGATTATTCGATTCCATTATGCTTCTGTCCGCAGGATGAGCATTTGGAGTACTGTGGGAATATGATAACAATCAAATTGGGTTTCATTAGTCTGGTGGTACTACGGGCTCACCATAGCCTGTGCTGCTTGGAACTTTTTGTTCCAAGCAGCAAATCTTAAACAACAACAACATCATAGTCTGGTGAAAGTTGTTCGTATTCGCCAACTTTGGGTTTTTATTTTCAGCATTTTGGGTTTGGGTTATGGGTTATTTATCTATTTTTTTTTATCTAATTCTAAGTATGATATATATCTATTATTCTGCAATCTGTAAGCACGGTGTGTGGGCTGAGCAACAACACTACCAGCTGGGGCTACTGCAGGCTGTTGGTCCCCCGCTGTCATGCAATTAGGCGGCCACAACAGGCAGCTCGCACCGTCAAGGCCTACCTTCACTCTCAGAGATAATGAGGGTGAAGGAGCAGGCTCCTCTTCCTTACCTCAATTGAGAAACGAATATTCACACCGTGGGATTTAAACACCCGGCCTACAAGAGAGAAATTGTTTTATTATCGAACATAACATTTTCCAGAGATACTTTAGACGGCGTGAGCATGTCCATTATCACACTCGCAGGAGGGATATGTAAGCTCGTTATTCCCAACGTCAAGAAATGGTCGTACTAAAGTGCCCCTTATCCTAACCTACCCCAGGACCCACGAAGAGAAAACGGGACAGTATGTCAATTTCGCGAACCGCTACCATTTTCTAGTACGACAGTTTTTTTTCTGGGGGTCTTAGGCAAATCGGGCCTTGCATAGTAGGCCGAGTACTGCGTTCTGGCTACTAGGGGCTTGTGAGGGCACCTTATACTGGGCTTGTGAGGGCACCTAATACTGGGCTTGTGAGGGCACCTTATACCGGGCTTGTGAGGGCACCTTATACTGGGCTTGTGAGGGCACCTTATACTGGGCTTGTGAGGGCACCTTATACTGGGCTTGTGAGGGCACCTTATACTGGGCTTGTGAGGGCACCTTATACTGGGCTTGTGAGGGCACCTTATACTGGGCTTGTGAGGGCACCTTATACTGGGCTTGTGAGGGCACCTAATACTGGGCTTGTGAGGGCACCTAATACTGGGCTTGTGAGGGCACCTTATACTGGGCTTGTGAGGGCACCTTATACTGGGCTTGTGAGGGCACCTTATACCGGGCTTGTGAGGGCACCTTATACCGGGCTTGTGAGGGCACCTTATACCGGGCTTGTGAGAGTACCTCTCCGTCGGCGTCGGAGACCTGCCCCAACGCCTCGGTGTTGGACCCAAATAATGACTGGAGGACATAAAAAAAATATGTAATATCGTATATTAATATAGCCTGATCTCGCGCCTTAATTATTAACACCCAACTCTAATTTCCTCTTCCTAATGTAAAAGGGAATCGCGGAATGTTTATTTATACTCAGTATTGGGTGTTTTCGACCTTAGAAGATGGGAACACAAGGTCGGTTCTTCAGTAGCGAGAAGCATAGTATCATAAACTGCAAAAAAAAATGTGTTCAATTCGGCCTTCAAGGAAGGTCACACAAAATCGATTTTCCACTAACCGGGTTTGAGAAATCAGAGGCTGAAAAAATAAGTATATATATTACTCGCCCTTAGAGGACGGTAGCACAAGGGCGCTTCTCCAGCGGGCAGAGGAAGGGGGTAGTGGAGACTACACAAGTGGCGTGTATGGTCAGGAACTGCCAATCTCGCCTCGTATGTTAACTTTTGTCTAAAGTTACCGGGCTTCTTTGTCATTATTTTCTTCTGATGACATGTGCTTCATTCTGGCTCAATAATATCATTGTATTTTCCTAGTCATGATACACGGTTTTATCGATAAAAAGGAAAAATATGAATTTAAATATTAGCAATTTTATTTTTTGTATTAGTGCAACTATATAGCCCAATATATGATTACAGTTTCAGAATTATTTGCCTGATGACTGTATTAAAGGAGAACTAAGTAATCTAAATGAAAATAAATGCGTGATTTTTTTTTCTCGTTTCTATGATAGTTGGTATAGTTGCAATTATCTTACATCTTATTACATGTTCGTTCCGTGTTCAGATATACGCCTTAAATTGGACTCTAATTACGTTCCTTATCCGTTCAAAGTAGTGCGTTTCCAGTAATCAATATGCATAGTCAAAATTACACGTGATTGCCTTCTTATGAGTAAATTGAAAGGTTTAAAGGGCCCGGTTATACCCACAGGTGAATAATCCTGTTCATAATTTTTAAGACCAAAGAGGTTATGATAATATTATTTCGAGCGTTTGGTTGCAACGTGAGAAGAGACAGCCATCGTAGACCCGTTTTGGCAGTGTCTGTTGCTTGCAGCCATTGCCATACTTCCCCCACTTAAACTATAGAAAGACTGTTATTTATCAGAGAACATTTTATTTTTTTCATTAGAAGACATGCATAGTTTTTTTTACATGAGAATTAGGTAGCCTTGCGGGCTTGTTGGCCCATATAATACGGGTTAGCTTCAAATTCAACCACCTGGCTATCCAATTTATTATTGAAACCTATTCAATTGCTAGTCTCATAAATGCTAACTGGCAGCTAGCCCATTCCACCCCTCCACATCCCTGTATCCGTCCTAAAACGAAATTTATCCAATATGCTTTAAAAAAAAGAGAGACAAACAAAATTTGAAAGTTTACTATTCATCAATGGGGGGAAATAAATATTTTTGAGAGCAGTGAGTAGCCACTTGTAGTTAGGCAGTGATGCAGGACTGGAAATAAGTGAGGGAGAAGAGAGCCTGAGGTGAGGAAGTGAGGTCAGTGAGAGGTGAGAGTAGTGTTGGCAGAACACGTCTCCAGAGCTCCAGGACTCGGTGTCTCCAGATGTTATCGTCGATGTTTACAAGTGTTGCAGAGGAAGAGTGTGAGTCTGACATCTGTTACCAGTCCTGTCCCGCGGCCACACCCGCTGCCCTCAACCCTCCAAATGATATATATATATATATATATATATATATATATATATATATATATATATATATATATATATATATATATATATGCGTCGAATGAGAGAAACGTATAGAGTAATAAACACCTGTCACCAGACAAGTGACACCTGCGCATGCAGCGAAGGTGTCACTGTTGTATATGATGTGGATGATTTTGTTGTATAAGATGTAGTATAACTCTATTGTATAAGATGTAGTATACCTCAACTGTTTAAGGTGTGGTATAGTTGTTGTATAAGGTGAGATATAACCTGGTTGCTTAGGGTTTAGTATACTTGTTGCATAAGGAGTTTTTTTTTTTACTTTTTGTTTAAAATGTTGTATTAATCCATTAATTAATCCACTCCTGTAATCCTGTATCCACTCCTCTTCCTGTGTGTGTTTGGTGGATACACCTCGTTGCTTTTTACTGATAAAGGAAATATATAAAATTAAGTCTGCAAGAATCTTCAAGGTGGTCCAGGTTTGAAAACTTTTATGACGTTCTTCTAAATGAACCATTACGACTAATGAAACCGGCGGGTGTTCCTCTTCTGTAATGAGACAAGCTGAATAACGCAGTGCTTCGGTGAGCCTATATTATGTCTCACTGAATATATTCTTTGTCTTTCTTAGAATATTATCATATTCTTGTCACTCTCTTAGGTTAAGAAAATGGACGGACTCGTAACTCCAAGATCTTGCTGGAGAAACTCAATGCTAATTACATTACAAATAGCGACCTTCGTCTTTAAATGTAATTTGAATTCAAAGAGGTAGGCAGTAGACTCGTCGACCCACAGACTCGTAGAACCACAGACTCACAGACCCACAGATTCTCAGACCCACAGACTCACAGATTCACAGATTCTCAGACCCCACAGACTCGTCGAACCAGAGACTTTAAAACTGAAATGAAAGTACAAAGGTTTAGCAACAAGATTAGTGTCAGAGCCAAGAGAGCTGAGCTATGAGGATGTATTAAGAGAACTATACCTCACAACCAGAGGAGAAACAGAAGGGTGGACATGATAACAATATACAAGATACTGAGGGGAGTTGACGCGGTAGACAAGGACAGCCTCGTTAATGTGGAAACAGGAAACGCAAATGAGTCGAGGAAGAGTAAGGACCTACTCGTACCCTGTATGTATGGTCAACAGGCGGAATGTACTGAAAGAAGAAGGTGTATAAGCCACCTCCATCGACATTGACCATATTCGACAAAGAATGCGAACGTCATAATAGCTCAGCTATCTTCTTCTTGAGGTTATCTTGAGATGATTTCGGGGCTTAGCGTCCCCGCGGCCCGATCCTCGACCAGGCCTCCTTTTTTGTTACACACCCCCCAGGAAGCAGCGAGTAGCAGCTGTCTAACTCCCAGGTACTGTTTACTGCTAGGTGAGCAGGAACATCAGGGATTAAAGAAACTCTGCCCATTTTGTTTCCGCCTCCACCGGGGATTGAACCCGGAACCTCAGGACTACGAATCCGAAGCGCTGTCTACTCAGCTGTCAGGGCCCGTTTGTGGAGCTATAACTTCACAGATACAACAAGACTTTAGTAGGTGGGTCATTAAGAGCTAGAGGCCTCATTTTCCTGTAGTCACAGATAAGCAAGTACTCATAGGTTAGTTGGGATGTGTCAGGACTGGGGTACACAACGTAGAAGTCAACTGGGTACACAGTTGAGTGTACATATGTACAACATACATATGCAACCAAAACAAAATATCACTCGTCGTTGGATTAACTAGAACGAATTTAAAATCGGGGTTTATGAGCTGAAGCCCGACCGAGCAGCCCCCCATCCACAGTGGGTACATCTAGGTGGGGGACACACACACACAGTTAAAAAAAAAAAACTCGTTTCTCAACGAGCTCTTAACATGCATTTCCATCAACTTTTAAAATTATATTTCCTCTAACAATTCACATTGTAAATAAAACAATTTATTCGATTTTTTTCCTAACGTTCCATTAACTTATACGGGTTTCAATCAATTCGTGCGCAGAGTTTCGTCACGACATCAATACTTCTCGTCGACCCTGAAAATGTCAAAGTTAAAATATTAAAAATAAACGCATTTTCGATATCACTCTAAGGAACTAATCTGACAAAGAACTAGTAGAAAATATTCAAGAAGGAGGAGAAGGAGAGGAAGAGAGAGAGAAAAAAAAATCAAATAAGTACAGCGAGATAGATCACCGGAGCAACTTTGTTCCTATAGGATCCGAAACAATAAGTTCATGGCGAGAGAGAGTTCAATTTAAGACGCTTTCTCAAGGATCTGGGTCCTAGGCTCGTCGAAAACAATAAGAGATCCTAGAGCAGCGCGCTTCCTTTTACGCGCCTTTTCATGGCCTGATCTGCGTAACTGGCAGAGTTGTTTTCGTTACTTTCAAATATTCCTTCCATGTTGGGAGANCCAGATACAAGTCCTCTTTAGCTGTACAGCAATTGTCAACGTTATACAATAGTGAACTATTCATTTCCTTGATGATTACATCTGCCACCTGGTGCTTCTGGACCTTCATTTATGTACACAAAAGCAGCACTGGCAATCACCTGTGAAAGCAGCAACACTGCCAGACCCTTATTAGTGAAGCCTGCTACGAACGGCTTAATGATTGAATTGACCAGACCACACACTAGAAGGTGAAGGGACGACGACGTTTCGGTCCGTCCTGGCCATTCTCAACTCTTAATGATGTTCACTGTCACAGTGGAACATCATTGTGAGTGTGATGTTCATCAATGTCTTAGTTATGTCCTTTGTTGTCCTAGTGAAGTTCATCAGCCTTTTAGGGATGTTCATCACTGTTTTCTCTGGGTGTTCATCACTGTTTCTCTGGGTGTTCATCACTGTTCTCTGGGGTTCATCACTGTTCTCTGCGTGTTCATCACTGCCCTCGGTGTGTTCACACCCTCCACGAACACTCACAGATACTAAACACCGCTGATAAAGCAATCAGACAATGCGTTCATACCACCTAATCTTATCAACACTAGAAGGTGGTTAAGAATAACTTAAGTCACCAGTGATAATAATAAGTAAATTTACGAATGTCGAACATAGGTGATTCCAGCCCTAAGTGCACTGGTTGTTAGCATTATAATGGCCCTCACGTGGTATTGTTTAAGGAGTTCGTAAGACCTATGGTGATGAAATTAATTGGCAATAAGGAGAGGGTCGTATTGATGCGGTAAATAAAGAACAGATGTTAGCGTACGTTGGCCAGGAAGTTTGGGAACTTCTAATTATTAATGAAGGTGACAATGAATTTCCTGCATCATGTTTTATGTTTTGATGTGGTAGTGGTGTGGGGTGGTGTGGGTGGTGTTGTTGTGTGTGTGGGGTGGGTGTGGTGGTGTGTGTGTGGGTGGGGGTGGTGTGGGGTAGTGTGGTGGTGGGGTGGTGGTGGGGTGTGGGGTGGTGTTGTTGTGTGTGTGTGGTGAGTGTGTGGGTGTGGGGTGATGTGTGGTGTGTGTGTGTGTGGTGTGGTGGTGGTGTGTGGTGGTGTGGGTGGTGTGGTGTAGTGGTGGTGGGTGGTGGTGGTGTGGTGGTGGGGTGATGGGAAAGTGTAATTACCTAAGTGTAGTTACAGTACGAGAGCTACGCTCGTGGTGCCCGTCTTCCCCAGTACTCTTTGTCATGTAACGCTCTGAAACTTCGGACAGTTTTGCCTCCAACACTTCTCATTTAACTTGCTCAAACCACTCTGCAAATGTGAACTTTGCAATATTTTTCGACAGCTTTGCTTCCTTAGCTTGAATCTTTGATCCCATGTTTTAAGTTGCAGAGTTTTCAATATTCATTTTGTCGATTCCTGTTATATTTTGTATGTCGTGATCAAATCACCTAATTTCTTCTATCTTCTAGCTTTCGTGCATTTAACACCTCTTGCCTCTCCTCAAGTACTTGTTTTTCAGTTCCAGAAGCCATTTTCATGCATGTCTTTGCACCTTTGCCAGTTTATTGAGGTACTTCTTGAGATATGATCACCATATACTGTTGCATATTCCAATTTTGGTCTCACGAAGGTCATGAACAATCCATTTAATATTTCGCCATCCATGTCTTTAAAGCAATTCTGAAGTATGGACTCATGGCAAAATGTAACATGTGACAGCTTTCTATCCGAAAACTACTCCTGGACTTTCTTTATCCTATTCCATAATGTAACATTTATGCACATTCAACTCTTCTGACAAATGGTGTTCCGTACACTTATGTCCGGTCATTTAGTGTTCCATACACTTATGTCCGGTCATTTAGTGTTCCGTTTACTTATGTCCGGGTCATTTAGTGTTCCGTTTACTTATGTCCGGGTCATTTAGTGTTCCGTACACTTATGTCGGGTCATTTAGTGTTCCGTACACTTATGTCCGGGTCATTTAGTGTTCCGTTCACTTATGTCCGGGTCAACTTATGTAACTGCTTCGTGGTCTGGCCACTGGTCATTATTGATGGATGTGCGGACAACACGTGCCCTCTGTGATAAGTGGCTCGTCTTCAGTCACGAACGGACTGGCCGCACGTGAACACAAGAACACTTTCTACAAATTGTTCCTGGGTCGTAATCATTTGTTTGGCCAACGCAGTCTCTAAATCGCAACCTAATTGAAGAGTCATTCACAGGTGCAAGCTGCAAAGTCTGCAGGAGATGGGAAAGGTTGCACTTGCAGTGTGTACTCAATCCTAATGATGAGTTTCAGAACTTATTGAAAGGCTACTGGGTTCTCTTATTTCTATTATCAGAAATAGACAATAAAGAAAAGAGGAAAAAAAAAATACTGATGAATTATTAGTTGCTGAGCTGTTGTTAATATTATATATCGGATATTTAGAAAAATGTACACGTGTTTTCAAAATTGTTATCCTAATACTGATAGTCTTAAGCTTGTTCATATTTCAGCATTATTGTATAAATAAAAGCATTGCGACCCTGAATTTTTCAACTATAAACAACTCTCAGTAAAATTTAGTGAGTTGTACGAATAAATTTTGAGCCAACTGTATGCTTGGGTAAAAGCAAAAACGTATGATTATATATTCATAAAATGGTTCCCCCAAGATTCATGATCCTAACACTGCTATCATCTACGTTCAATGTACGACTTTAACGATAGATGTTATTCCCTCCGGAATTGTCTAGAGATATACATACACCAATCAGAAACACACAGATTGTTTACATCAACACGAGTGATATAAGCTTACAAAAAATACCTTCCCGATAAAAGAAACTATCATTAAAACTAGATTTTGAGAAGAAAATCGGTGATTACAATTAAACAAGAGTAGATTTCAGTTTTAAAGTTATCACTAAGATATCGTGCGCACAATGGAAAAGGCCTGAGATGAGATGAATCAGCTCTCATCACTCCTAACTCATCGGTAATTGTATATAATTTGCCCGGATTAAATCATTTTAGTAAGCAATGGTCTCGTAGGTTATCCGGGAACCAGTTGGAACTGATCACATCAAAGATAAGGAGCTTAACAGGGAGGGATTAACGCCGAAATATGCCTTCAGCAAGCATTGTTCATGCCGCCAGTCAATGTCCCAGGCACAAGGCTTCATACACATTATACATATTTATCTGTAACATAAATGTTTCATATATCTTTCAAGATTCCAGCTACTGTATATCTTATCACTAGATTTAATCATCTGAGACGTGTTTACTCTTCTTCAATGATTCTCTTCTCGCCTGGCTAAGTCTACTCCACCACCCCAGACCGCTCTTCCTTTTCTCCTCAGGAGAATGAAGTGGGGCTTCCCTGGCATGCTTGCACTCAGATCAAACCCAGGTGCTGTTGCACCTCAGAGCTGCAACAACACAACAGGTGATTGCATCCTTCCATAAATGAGGGCTTCTCATGCATGGGATTGTCTATTAGCAGCTTCATGTCAGCAACAAGGAACACCTTCACCCACTATATTTATGTAACGCATTAACCTTTGTTCTGATATTGCAATCCACACAGAATATAGCTGCATTTGGGGCCAGGCAGAGGCTGGCAGATTCTGTCTGCGTAGACTGCTCCAGAAAAGCATAGTACGCTGGCACACGGGGCACCACAACTTAATGGTGCCATCAGTTAGCGTCTCGTTACTTCCAGGTCCACAGCAGACACAGAACATCGTGTCCTGATTACCTCCAATTCTGCTCTGTTTTGCAGCTGCCAGGTGCAGGCAGCTGTCCACACAGCATAACATTCCTTCAGGTGGAAGAAGCAAAAATGCGGATTTACATTATATATATCTTGACTTATCTACGTCCTCAAATGACACCTGATGTTCCGGGATCGATCCCGGGTGATTGAATGGTTTGGATCGTTGCTTGGGTGAGGGATTGATTTGCTGATCGGTGGTTGATTGATTCGGTGGTTGGATGCTTGGTTTTGTGATTGGGTGTTTGGGTAGCTGGTTGGACGGTTGATTGAGCAGCTGGTTGATTGGGTAGCTGGTTGGTAGGTTGACTGGGTAGCTGAATGATTGGTTGATTGGGTAGCTGTTGATTGATTAGGGAGCTGGTTGGTTGGCAGATGGTTGATTTGTGGGTTGGTATGCTGGGTTAGTATGGGTTTGAAGTTGGGTGGATGGTTGATTGTTAGTTGGTTGGCTGGGGAGGTGCTTCGAAAGTGTATTGCTGATTGGTGGTGGTGGTTGTGCTGGATGGCCGAGTGTTAGTTGGTTGATTGTCGGTTGGTTGGTTGGTCAGTTGGTTTGATCGGGTGGGTGATTGACTGATGATTGGGTGATTGGATTGTTAATTAGGTGATTAATTGTGAGTGGTTGTTTGGGTGGCTAGCTGGATAGGCTATGTTACGCTAGATTAGGTTAGATTCATGGAAAACAATTCCACTGTTTACCCAACCAGAAACGTACAAACCCAAGCAACCCTCTTAACCTATCGGGCTTGGTGCAGAGAAAAAATTAAAGTGCCAATTCCATAACAAAAGGACGGTGAGAAGACAGAATGATACGAGATATGAAGTTCGTATCAGGGAAGGTCTCTCTCTCTACACCTATATCTCCGAGGCCTCTCCACCTGCATCTGTCGAGTCTTAAGAGCCTCCATGTGCCTGCCATCTGATAATAGCGTTTTCAGAAATGACTTGCTTGAGAGCCTGATAGGTCTTAAAGAGTTATGGTGATTGTAACCTGGGCTAAGGTTTCACCACGCTTTAGTGCCTACTTGTGAGATCTGTATACCTCTTATCTCCATGATGGCGGCCTAGTCGGTATTTACCAAGTTTACGAGTCCCAAAGCGCGACGAGCTTGTCCTCAACTCAGAGTTATTTACGGTTTAGGAGAACCTCATAGCGCTTCGCAGGTCGTAAAGTGCTTACTAAACAACGAGCTCAGCCGCCTTGAGCGACGTGTGAGAGGCAGAGATCTCTTATGTGGACACGTAAGTGCTTGGCGAGTTCTGCCTTTGTTCTGGGCCGCTACATGGGCACGGACAAACCCCTGAGCACCTCATGGGCACGGACACAAACCCCTGAGCGCATCATGGGCACGGACACAAACCCTGAACACCTCGTGGGCACGGACACAACACCTGAGCGCATCATGGGCACGGACACAACCCCGAAGCACCTCATGGGCATGGACCAAGCTCTTAGGGCCCAGCTTGCGTCTAGAGGAAAAATTTAAAAAACGCTTCATAACCATTCATGTCAACATTAGTGTTAAACTGTGTGAGATACAGGAGTGTAGCGCCTTCTGGCTCCTGTTAGCATCTCTTAACTCCTGTTAAAGCTCACGTTAGCTCTGCCTTCCCATAACTGCATTGCTATGCTGTGGGAAGTTGCATTATTGATCCCTTTCCAAGTGTCGTCAGCCTGTTCTCTAGGGTCTGACAAGCGTCATATTAGAAGTGGTTTTCTCTAACCACCAAAGCGTGAGAATCTTGACAGTCCGCCTAATTTAGTAAAGCCGATCCTCATTAGTCAGAGAAAGCGTCAATATTACGGCGCTTTTTATTTCAGTAAAGCTTCGGAATTTAGACGATGTGGTCGCAAGCGTCGAATTTGCGGTGCATTGACTGTGAGGACAGGTTGACATGATAGCTATAACTTCCGCTGTGAATGTTGAAGAAAACAGGATAACACTGAATATTGAAGAATACAAGATAACACTGAATGTTGAAAAATACAAGATAACTCTGATGGTTATGGATATAAAGAAACTTTTCATGTTTTAAGAATATAGAGATGTTTTGAATTTTAAAGGATATAAGATAACTGAATGTCTAATAAGATGAAGATAACTTTTAACACGGTTTCTAGCTTAGTGTCTTGTGTATATATTAAATTGGTTTTGGGATTGAACAAAAATTTCATATACATATATATCTTTTTATTTATAATATTAGGGTTAAAGAAATGTCATTTAAACATTCATGTAACAAATAACCTCATGTTATTAAGAATGTGTTCATAAGCCTAGGGGCTGATGACGGAATTATGGTTTTGGAACCCCTCTCAGCCATATGGAAACCCCTTTCAGTCATATTGGAACCCCTCTCAGTCATAATGGAACCCTCTCTCAGCCATATTGGAACCCCCTCTCAGCCAAATTGGAACCTCCTCTCAGCCAAATTGGAACCTCTCTTTGTCATATTGGACCTCTTCTCAGACATATTGGAACTTCAGCCATATTGGAACCACACTCGGCCAGATTGGAACCCTTATTTATCCCATAGTGTAAATAAATTGGCTGACAAATTTTTTGATGGCATTCGAAACCTTTGATCGTTTTCAACCTTTTAGGCTTTGTTTTAAATCCTAAATTGGCGAATTTTATTACTTTGTAATTGTCATGCCTATTTATCACCCTCGAAGACGCTGCTCGGACACGGCTGGAACACGACACCTATTCATAGATTTTTTTTCCCCCATTTACCAGTCATTAAAAAATTATTCCTAGAGCGATATGGGTGTTTATTTTTATATTAAGACCAACACCGCCTCTATTTTAGTTAGACTTTTGTTGGACTTTTTATTATATAAACAAGACTTTATATATATGAATAAAGACTCATTACAGTGATAGCAATAATTAGTGCATACACTAAGATATAACTCACTGGGCATTAAAGAAACTTAAGCAATATTTTTAAGCTAAAATGTTCAAAAGTTATTATACTGTTTTTCATAAATCTTCTGCGAACCCCTGCCGCGTTGACCATGTTTTGAGTCGATGCATAGAAATTGTAGTCTTTAGCCTCCATTAAGAAGATCTGTAGCCGAGATAAGCGAGATGTTTGTGAGGCTGCGTTACCCTAGCGACCGGCTAGAGGCGAGCCGACATACAAGGAAACTCACCCCAATACTCGCCTGTGTTGATATTGTGTTATTGATCAGCTCGGTGCGTGTGTGAGTGTTTGTACAGTGTTAAAGGTGTTGTGCACATGGTGTGTGTGTGTGTGTGTGTGGTGTGTGTGTGTGTGGTGTGTGTGTGTGTGTGTGTGTTGTGTGTGTGGTGTGTGTGTGGCGGACTCGCCTGTTTGTACTCACCCACATGTGCTGGTCTTATAGGTCGTTTGGTTATCAGTTGTTTAATGTAATAGCTCTGTTCATTTGTTGTTCTCAGATCAGGTGTACTTTGAATAATGCGAATTGAGTTAGCACCAACATATACATCAGCTAATCTATATCATTTATCTCCGACACTCAGGTTGTGAAAATTATTTGCTGAGATCTCTCTATTCTCATGTCATGCTGAAACTGTTGACTGGGTTATATGTAGTCTCAATAAGGAATTCTCTCTTCTCAGTTTTGTCTCCAAGATTCTATGTACATCCCGTCGTTCTGTTCTGTTTTTCTTGCCATAAACATTGCGTCTCTGTCTACTTAGTCAGTTCATTGAATGATCTTGTATGAGGTAATCTTGTCTGCTCTATTGCTGCTTTAATCCAGTGTAGTGAATTCAATTGCTTAGAAATTTTGAGGATGACTGTCAATAGCTTCTAGCGTTATGCTCGTCATAGCTTCGGTGTTAAGCTTAACCTGATGGGTGTATAATGTATAGAGAAACTAATGGGTATCTATGCAAGGAAAAGCTCTCAGCCTGGTAACAGGAGCCAGCAGTCGTCTGGTCCTGTACCACCTGGGTAAAACAAAAATCTTTCCAAGGAAGAATATAGTTAACAATTTTACCAAGATTAAAAGATACATTCGGTTTCCTAAGATTATTGACACATCAACTGAACTACACACACTGTAAGGAGTTTTCTGTGGAGGATTGAGTGAACTGTCAAGTGTTGTTTAGAATGAATTTCAATTTAATTTGAATAAAGCTGGCGGGAGGGGGGGGGGAGGGCATTATTTCTCAGGTTTGACACAAAACAAAGTATTAAGTAGAACTGTTCTCTCGCAAATAAAGTGTAATCTTAGTTCCTTTCTCATGTTAACAATTCTGTCAGTTCTGGGATAACCCAGGATATGGTTCGCATGGCTGTTCATTTTACTAAATGGAGAAACGAGAATTTGATTTATTTTAAGCTGCCTCGGTTATGAATCAATCGCTGCCTTGTGGGGTAGTGAGCCATAGAAAGTTGCATTTACAAATTCGTACACTGAAACGTGTATAATATTTGATGTAGGAGATGATAACATCGTGAAATACCTATATTCTTTAATCTACAGTGTAGAGCTGTTGTGTATAATCGGCTCTCCTGTATGGCAGAGAATACAAGCGGTTCCTCACTGTAGTAAGACTGAGTTGAATTACTTAGATTGTATAGAAAGGAACACACTTGGAAAGGGGGTTAGGATACGGATTTGGGATGGGACGGGGGGAAGAAATGGTGCCCAACCACTTGGACGGTCGGGGATTGCATAATTAGGCCTAGGACAAGTTAGGTTGGTGGCTATGTTGTTGCAGTTTTTATTTTGCCTGTTGATAAATAGTGCACATTGCGGACCTTTTTTCCTTTTTTTTAGGTAGTTTCGCTAGTCAATATTTTGTTCGTTCCTTCCCTGGTGCTTGTAGTTGCTACCTGTGGTGTTCTGTGTGGCTGGGGAAGTTTTGGTTGTAGCGTTGATATAAAGCCATTGCTTGGTTACTGACTTCACACGGGAGACATCTCCCGTCACGCAGGGTGCAGTTGCACCTCCACAGATCTCCAGTATCAGCTCTTGATACTGGTAATGGCTCAAAAGGGCCACCACTAACGGGTTATTCATGCCCGTGCCACCTTTTGGGTGGCATAATCTTCATCAATCATCAATCAATCACTGACTTCAATACTTATACTGATACATGACTAGCAGCGTCCAAGCTTGGCGGGCGTCCTGTACGCTCTCTCTTGTTTACCTGCCGCTGGCGTATGAAACGCAGCGCATACAAACGGATGGTGCTGTTTGCTGTGAACATGACACTATCTTTTATGGATAAATGGTTAGCCTATTGCCTCTCTGATGGCTGACTACCTCTTTTTCAGAGTTACGATTGAATGCTCCTGTCGTTTACATTCCATCAAAGGAATTCCATTACCGGAGACTTCCATTAGCGAAGCGGTTCACCAGCTGGA
Organism: Procambarus virginalis; assembly: GCA_020271785.1. Classification (NCBI taxonomy): domain Eukaryota; kingdom Metazoa; phylum Arthropoda; class Malacostraca; order Decapoda; family Cambaridae; genus Procambarus; species Procambarus virginalis. The sequence goes on from WNGS01164437.1 coordinate 54,098,925, forward strand.
GGGATTCTCAACTCCATGAGGTATCCGATATCAATGCACTCGGAAATATCTCAACCCAAGAGACATTAACTACAAACATTAATAAAGATTTTCTAGTGATGTTTGAACAACATTTTGCACGTCTTATGTGATGTGATGATGGAGCTTTGCAACACATTTCGTGTGACTTTTTGATGGTTATGATTGAAAAAGAATCATTCATTAAATCCTTCGTTTAAGTATTGGCAGAGGTTGATTCTTGCGTTGGAGGTTATTTTAAGGCTTCCATGAGGGCGCTTGGAGGTTATTTTAAGGCTTCCATGAGGGCGCGTTGGAGGTTATTTTAAGACTTATATGAGGGCGCTTGGAGGTTACTTTAAGGCTTCCATGAGGGCGCTTGGAGGTTACTTTAAGGCTTCCATGAGGGCGCTTGGAGGTTACTTTAAGGCTTCCATGAGGGCGAGAGGAACGGAAAGGATTGTTAGTTTTTACAGTAGAGGAGAGATACAGGACGGGAGAAGGAGGGAGCGCCTCGACCCCCAGATGGTAACGAACCAACACTGCCATAAACTCTCCTACGCGATATCCTTCTCCGGTTGTCAATTAGCGTTCATTAGTTACCTCATTATTGGTCGCCACGAGAGGCTCAAGGGACTTGCTATATATATATATATTCCATGCTTGTTTAATTGGTTGAAATCTGCTGCAGGGAGCAAGAAAGAGAGACTCCTGAAGCCCGAGTTCAGACACCCATACCTGCAAGAGGCTCCAGGCAGCCTCATAACTATTGCCTCACAGTGTGCCTGTACATAACTGTTCAATCTAAGGTAATCATAGCTATGTTACAGGCCATATCTGCCACTATTAAATTATTATGATGTGCATTTAAAGCCTAGTTATCAGAATAACCTCATGTCCAGCATTTAGGTTATAACAGTAAAATAAACAATGCAGACGCCAATAATTTGGAGATCAAATGAGAATTTAATTATTCTTTATAATAAATATTAAGTGAATTTAATATTTAATATAAAGAATATAATTAGGCAAAGTTTTTTTCTAAAGAATACACATATTAGCTTCTTTTGCAGAAGCTAATATGTGTATTAGCTTCTGCAAATATTAATCAAAATATTTGATTAAAATAATTATAAAAAAGGTATCAGATTCTTAAAGAAAATGATGGACAGCTACAAACAGTAAATTGTATTTGAAATCAATTCTGAGACACCAATTTTGATTGACATCAATTCTGAGACACCAATTTTGATTGACATCAATTTTGAGACAAGACCTTATCAATTGTGAAAAAAGAAAACGCAGAACTTGAGATTTGAACTTGAGAACTTGAGAGAGAGAAATATGGGATTTCACTGTTAATCCCATATTAGTCTCTTGATATGGGATCAGAAGGCAGGATGAACATTATCCTAATGTTTACAAAACATTTCGTATCGTAATCCATATGGAGAGATGCCAGTGATGATGTTCATTGATGTATAATGATAATTTACTTTTGTTGTCGAATGTTATTATCTGGACATTCACTTATTTTGTTTATTGTTATTGTGAGTTGGAATTTTCTTTGTAATAAATATAGGTCATGAGCAACACATCATCATCACCACAACGTTATTTTGACGTAAGGACGTAAAAACGTTGCCAGGTTGTTTTTGACGTAATAATATAGTATCATTGCTGTAATGTTGCACAGTGAGTAATCACAAATTACTCTCGTAATTTAGCAAAATTAATCACAATAAATGAAACTTATTAAACAAATTAAAACAAGATTGAAACGTTGCTGTGATGTTATTACAGCGATATAACGTCGTTACAACGTCAAAGTAATATTTTGTTGACGTTGTAACGACGTAGTAACGTCACCAAAACATAATTCTGACGATTGGTGGAGATTAAGCTAACCAAGGCCTCGTAGCTGAGTGAACAGCCCTCTGGGGTCCTAGTCATAAGGAGCCTTGGTTCGATTCCCGGCCGAGGCAGAAACAAATAGGCATAGTTTATTTTACCCTGATTCTCTGTTCACCTAGCAGTAAATAGGTACGTGGATTCTGCAGACACAAATAGTAAATACACACACACATTTCTGGGAGGTGAAATCCTGTAAAAGTCCAGTAGAAAGATCTGGGGTGTTGATATCACACCAAACCTGTCCCCAGAAGCCCACTTCAAAAAGAATATCATCAGCGGCATATGCGAGGTTGGCTAACATCAGAACTCCCTTTAGAAATTTGTGAGAGGAATCATTCAGAACCTTGTATGCCACATTTGTCAGACCAATCCTAGAGAATGTGGCTCCAGTGTGGAGTCCGTATCTCGTCAAGCACAAGACGAAGTTGGAGAAGGATCAAAGGTTTGCCACCAGACTAGTTCCAGCAGCAAGAGTTATGTGTTAAGTGGAAAGTTTTCATGAATTGAATCTCACGTCGCTGGAAGACAGAAGAGTTTGCAGAGAGACCTGATTACCACATACATAATTCTCATGGGGGGGAATTGACAGGATAGATAAAAACAGACTATTTAGCACGCGTGGTACTCGCACAAGAGGACACAAATAGAAACTGAGTTCCCAGATGAGACAAAGACATAGGAGAGTATTTTTTTCAGTGTCAAAATATTGAACAAACAGAATGCATTAAGAAGTAATGCGGTGGAGGCAGACTCCATAAACAGTTTTAAATGCAGATATGATAGAGTTCAATAGGCTCAGGAACCTGTACACCAGTTGATTACCAGTTCAAAGGCGGGACCAAAGGGCTCAAGCTCTTGCACAATTAGCTGAATGCACTCATACACACACACACACACACACACACACACACACACACACACACACACACACACACACACACACACACACACACATACACACACATACACACCTGTGCTGTAGGTAAGAGTGCGTTCCAAATTGTAACCCAAATGAGGGTGCGAAAGTGTTTACAGTGTCTACAGTCAAGACCACGGATGACATTCAACATACCAACACAAAAACCCAGCAAAATGTTATTAGGGTAAGCTATTTTTAATAGCCAAGTTATCAGGACTAGGAAGCTATGAGCAATGAATTATATTTTCGAAAGGTTCCCGTTTAAGCAGAATTGTTCTCCTCCCTGATACTATGGGTCTTCATCTGCTTTTCCCAATCGTTTAAGAGATTTACGATATTAATGAAAATATTCATTGGTATTGAAGCGGAACGCACGCATGCCCACAAGCGCCCACGCCCGCTCGCACGCACCCCCAGCAGGCGCACACACATACACGCTCGAACCACCCAGCAGGCACACACACACACACATGCACGCTCGCACCCCCCAGCAGGCACACACACACACACACACATGCACGCACTCACACAAGCAGGCCCGCACGCCCGCCCGCAAGCACTCAAGCCCATGTAAGCACATTCAAAACCAAAACCAATGTTCTTTGCCATTACGTATTTAAAAACTAATCGAAAATTGAATAAAGAGCAGGAGAGGACGTAACAAGTCTACTTTATTAGGGCAAATGTCAGGTCGAGAGCGGCCAGAGAGGTGAGTTTTCAATTCAAGTTTTATAGACCAATAAAATCTGACAATTTATAGGTGTTAGAAAGTGGAGTGTGCAGGCGCCGGCCGGCGACGTCCACAGGAGTTACCCGTAGTGCAGTGTGGAGGCCCTCCACTACACTGTGCTTTTCCTATTATATCTACTGCATAGGGGAGCCGGTCGGCCGAGCGGACAGCACACTGGACTTGTGATCCTGTGGTCCCGGGTTCGATCCCGGGCGCCGGCGAGAAACAATGGGCAGAGTTTCTTTCATTTCAGAGTTTCATTCATCCTATGCCCCTGTTACCTAGCAGTAAAATAGGTACCTGGGTGTTAGTCAGCTGTCACGGGCTGCTTCCTGGGGGTGGAGGCCTGGTCGAGGACCGGGCCTCGGGGACACTAAAGCCCCAAAATCATCTCAAGATAACATAGTGTGTGTGTGTGTGTGTGTGTGTACTCACCTAATTCACCTAGTTGTACTCGCCTAGTTGTGTTTGCGGGGGTTGAGCTCTGGCTCTTTGGTCCCGACTCTCAACCGTCAATCAACAGGTGTACAGTGTGTGTGTGTGTCTGTGTGTGGAGACAGATAGCTGTGTAAGACACAGAACACAATATGAGGAATTGTCCTGGAGAGCGGAATTGAGAAGCGATCAGGTGACAATCTCACGACATTGCATGTCACAAATGCCTTCAGTCGATAGTCAAGTTATTTGTTTACCTCACTTGAAAACTGAGTTGAAGGAACAAGAGGACTCTATGTCCTGAAGGAACGGCAACTCTTACTTTACAAGTGCCGCAAACTTTAACAGATTCAAAGATATTAAGGTCGCAGACATCCTTGAAATCGCAAAATTAAACTGATCCACTTCTAGTATTTTATGAACAGTTTGTCGACACCACAGACGCCAACACCAGAAATGCGACCTGTCCCCAGGCTAGGCTCGTTAATGCCGACCCACAAGGCACATTCAACAAATTAACCACACTTTGCAAATCGGTATTTTATGAACTATAACGAATTATTATATATATATTATAATTTTGTGAATAGTTAAGCCGAAGATAGATTAGGTGTTAATGTTCAGTTGGCGATTATATGTCTTGCAGGACATGGCTGAAGGAAGCCTCTATAGAGGTCCAATTCGAACATAGAAAGCGAGTGAATTAGTGTTCGAGAATTGAGTGTTTAATGGTTGGGTTAAGGAGCATTTGGGTACTTTTGGTTATTTATGACATACTGGAGCATCGACAATGTGTCCCTACGAAGCTGTTTCAATGTCTCGTACCCTGATCCTCAGTGTGCGAAACGCTGTGATACGTCTCGCGGCCTCAGCATTACTCAGCGGACGAGCGTAGAGCCAAATATATTTACAACTTTGATCTGCGTGATAAACTAGAGTCGGAGAGCAGGAGATACGAAGATTATTTTTGATATATCGACTTTATTTATTTTTTGTTCCAAATATTACAAGATAGATGACTGGCAATAAACGATGGATGCGTGGAGGAGCAGTGAACAGTGAAGCGAATTTGCCAGGCCCTCCAGTGAGGCGCTGAGGGAGAGAGAGAGAGAGAAGTAATTGAGAAGGGGGGGGGGGAGAGAGAGAGAGAGAGAAGAGAGAGTGTGTGAGGTGAGAGAGAATAGAGTCAGTGAAAAGGTGAGAGACGGTTACCAGGAAAGGGACGATTGGTGAGTTAGGAGCATTCCAGGCAGCCCTTTCTAAAAAACGATTGAACACTGAGAGAATACCTTATTTGCTCACCCAGAAACGTGTGTGAGGGAAGGAGGGGAGGTGGAGGGCCAGTTGATGTAATTAAGAACAAACTTGCCATTTAGGACCAGCTGACACTAACAGTTCTGCCGACCTAACGTGAATAGTGGGTATCATCAGGAGACGAGAGGTGTGACTGGAAATAGGTCCTACTGCAGCTTAATGACAATCCTTCCGAGTCTGCGTCAGTGATTGTCCTCTACTCTAAGACATGTGATGGAACAGGATAGGCTTCCTTAGCTTCCTTAGCATTTCTAGTTTGATTAAGTCGTACTCTTGGAATATCAAAACGGTATTTGTTTCTGGTGTGGTGCTCATGGGTTCTGTTACAACCTTCAATGAAGCTTTTGAGGTCAGGATTGGCATTACAGTTCAGCGTTTTATATATGTATAATTCACGTGAGAGGATGAAACGACTTCCAGCCGGTTTCCTTAGATCTGGGGGTAACTCTGACTTTCATACGTTACTCCAGTACACAAGAAGGATTATCTTACTAGCATAAGGCGAAACATTGACAAGCTTTAGTGGCAGCTTTAGGGGTGTAGGCGACGTACTGTCAGTCTCCAGACAGAGTTTGTGTAAACAAAAATATTGTTTGGAGATCAATATTAACAGATGATACAATAAAGTGTGACTGAAAAATACAGCACCAGGATCCCGTTCTCTTTATTTGCCACGTCGTAATAAAAAATATCCAACCTTTCAACCTAACCAGAAACGTGCAAACCCAAGCAACCCACCAAACCTATTGATTCCAGTGCACATAAAACGTGAATATTAGTGAACCGTTACACTTGTTAATAGGTCGCAATTGTGACGTTGTTAACGATACCGTAAAATAAAGAGAGGGCGACCTATTAGAAGAAGGTTGCACAGGGTGTATGTGTAGCCCAAGCTCCACACAGCTTGGGCTTGGACCAAAGCTTGAACNAAATAGTATTTGCTTCCACAACCTGTTCCTTGAGTGCATTCCATTTCCCACTACTCTCACGCTAAAAGAAAACTTCCTAACATCTCTGTGACTCATCTGAGTTTCCAACTTCCATCCATGTCCCCTCGTTCTGTTACTATTCCGTGTGAACATTTCGTCTATGTCCACTCTGTCAATCCCTCTGAGTATTTTATACGTTCCTATCATGTCCCCTCTCTCCCTTCTTCTTTCTAGTGTCGTAAGGCACAGTTCCCTCAGGCGCTCCTCATACCCCATCCCTCGTAGCTCAGGGACGAGTCTCGTTGCAAACCTCTGAACCTTTTCCAGTTTCATTATATGCTTCTTCAGATGGGGACTCCATGATGAGGCGGCATACTCTAAGACTGGCCTCACGTAGGCAGTGTAAAGCGCCCTAAATGCCTCCTTGCTTAGGTTTCTGAATGATGTTCTAACTTTTGCCAGTGTCGAGTACGCTGCTGTCGTTATCCTATTTATATGTGCCTCAGGAGATAGATTAGGTGTTACGTCCACACCCAGGTCTCTCTCGCGCGTCGTCACAGGTAGACTGTTCCCCTTCATTGTGTACTGACCCTTTGGTCTCCTATCTCCTAGTCCCATTTCCATAACTTTACATTTGCTCGTGTTGAATTCCAATAGCCATTTCTCTGACCATCTCTGCAACCTGTTCAGGTCTTCTTGGAGGATCCTGCATGTGTGTGTGTGTGTGTGTGTGTGTGTGTGTGTGTGTGTGTGTGACGATCACCGCAAGATAACATAAAGCAATGCACACAAGTGATGCGATTACCGAATATAACACACCACAGACACTAGTGATTTTCTTGTTGAGTTATCACAGGGTAAAAACGCCAGACACAATAAATACTGAAAACAAGTATTTTTGTTTGAACATTTTAAGTACCGAAAATATAAATAAACGAGTACTACAATGACCAGAGACTAGCATACATGTGTTTAGTCTTTCCCAGAGCCCCTCACACACCTCACACAGTACGAGGCTAAGGGCACGCATACCTCATAAAATATGAGGTATCACTCCACAGAACCATCACGCACCACTCCTGTGCCAGGTAAGTACACTACGGGCTCACCATAGCCCGTGCTACTTGGAGCTTGTTCCGAGTAGCTGAATCTATAACAACAACAGCATCCACAGAACATATATCAACAAACGGATTCCCAGCACAGTGTACGAGTCTCAGTGGAGAGGTCTTGGTGAATACCGACCCAGAGCTTTAACCAAGTTTACACCACACAACAGTTTATGACCTCACCTTCTTCCCAGATCTGTTGATAAGAATCTAATGAGGTGAGCAAGGATGTTATCTCACGAGACCGGGGCTGTTCGCATCCCTTCGTTGGGCTGCGCTCCTCTCTCAGGTAGGGCTGAGCAAGCTGACTAACTGCGTCAAGCTGGGCAACTGCGTCAAGCTGACTAACTGCGTCAAGCTGGGCAACTGCGTCAAACAAAGAGCGAGAAAGGGGACAGGAAAGCCGTACACAAGAAGATTGATGAAGATTAATCCCCCCAAGAGGTGGCACGGGCATGAATAGCCCGTAAGTACTTAAGAATAAGGCAAATCAGATGTAGTCTCTCAACGGGAGACATCTCCTGTCCACGAGGCTAACCATAGCCCGTGCTTCTTGCCCAGCTCCTGTGCCAGGTAAGTTACGGGCTCACCATAGCCCGTGCTACTTGGAACTTGTTCCGAGTAGCTGAATCTATAACAACAGTGTGGACAGATGAGGGATGAGTTTACATGTTCACGCAGACCTGTGTAAACTCAGGTTCCAACCCACAGTTTACGTCTTTCATGCAGGACTATCACCACCAGTGTCGTATCATCTGCGACCCGCTACGTGCTGCTGCTGTTACTGGATGATACTGATTGCTACGTATGCAATTGTTACCTGCTTCTGCCTCTGTTGCTGCTGCTTTTCAAAGCCAAGTAGCACTTGATAATTTATCTGCACGAGGCAATTTGGTATTGAAGACAATCGGTCCAACTAACAATATAAGCCTTGGAGACGAAGCTAAATATTTGTTGAATCTATTATTAACAATTTAATCGTTGTTACTGTGAACTATTTTGATTTGTTCAATTTTTTGGCTGTGTCAGTGGCTGTGTCCTTCAGCTACTGTTATGTTCGATATTGTAGTATTGTGTTATGTTCGACTATGGTATTGTGTTCGAACATGGTGTTGTGTTCGAACATGGTGTTGTGTTCGAACATGGTGTTGTGTTCGAACATGATATTGTGTTGTGTTCGCCTATGGTATTGTGTTGTGTTCGACTATGGTATTGTGTTGTGTTCGACTATGGTATTGTGTTGTGTTTGAACATGGTATTGTGTTGTGTTCGACTATGGTATTGTGTTGTGTTCGAACATGGTATTGTGTTGTGTTCGAACATGATAATGTGTTATGTTCGACAATGGTATTCACCTTATCATTAATCCTCAATTTTTCGTCAATTAACACACTATTGTAGCTATGATATGAGATATTTTGACACGCTACACAAACTTATGTGAGTTAGAGTGCCGTGAACATCCAGTATAGAGCTTTAGCTCCCTTTATGACGCTTCACTTGTACGTCCCAGATACAAGTCCTCTTTAGCTGTACAGCAATTGTCAACGTTATACAATAGTGAACTATTCATTTTCCTTGATAATTACATCTGCCACCTGGTGCTTCTGGACCTTCATTTATTACACAAAAGCAGCACTGGCAATCACCTGTGAAAGCAGCAACACTGCCAGACCCTTATTAGTGAAGCCTGCTACGAACGGCTTAATGATTGAATTGACCAGACCACACACTAGAAGGTGAAGGGACGACGACGTTTCGGTCCGTCCTGGACCATTCTCAACTCTTAATGATGTTCACTGTCACAGTGGAACATCATTGTGAGTGTGATGTTCATCAATGTCTTAGTTATGTCCTTTGTTGTCCTAGTGAAGTTCATCAGCCTTTTAGGGATGTTCATCACTGTTCTCTGGGTGTTCATCACTGTTCTCTGGGTGTTCATCACTGTTCTCTGGGTGTTCATCACTGTTCTCTGCGTGTTCATCACTGCCCTCGGTGTGTTCACACCCTCCACGAACACTCACAGATACTAAACACCGCTGATAAAGCAATCAGACAATGCGTTCATACCACCTAATCTTATCAACACTAGAAGGTGGTTAAGAATAACTTAAGTCACCAGTGATAATAAGTAAATTTACGAATGTCGAACATAGGTGATTCCAGCCCTAAGTGCACTGGTTGGTTAGCATTATAATGGCCCTCCACGTGGTATTGTTTAAGGGAGTTCGTAAGACCTATGGTGATGAAATTAATTGGCAATTAAGGAGAGGGTCGTATTGATGCGGTAAATAAAGAACAGATGTTAGCGTACGTTGGCCAGGGAAGTTTGGAACTTCTAATTATATTAATGAAGGTGACAATGAATTTCCTGCATCATGTTTTATGTTTTGATGTGGTAGTGGTGTGGGGTGGTGTGGGGTGGTGTTGTTGTGTGTGTGGGGTGGTGGTGGTGGTGTGTGTGGTGTGGGGTGGTGTGGGGTAGTGTGGTGGTGGTGTGGTGGTGGTGGTGTGGGGTGGTGTTGTTGTGTGTGTGGTGGTGATGTGTGTGGGGTGATGTGTGGTGTGTGTGTGTGTGGTGTGGTGTGGTGGTGTGTGGTGGTGATGTGGTGGTGTGGTGTAGTGGTGGTGGTGGTGGTGGTGTGGTGGTGGGGTGATGGGAAAGTGTAATTACCTAAGTGTAGTTACAGTACGAGAGCTACGCTCGTGGTGTCCCGTCTTCCCAGTACTCTTTGTCATGTAACGCTCTGAAACTTCGGACAGTTTTGCCTCCAACACCTTCTCATTTAACTTGCTCAAACCACTCTGCAAATGTGAACTTTGCAATATTTTTCGACAGCTTTGCTTCCTTAGCTTGAATCTTTGATCCCATGTTTTAAGTTGCAGTTTTCAATAATTCATTTTTGTCGATTCCTGTTACTATTTTGTATGTCGTGATCAAATCACCTAATTTCCTTCTATCTTCTAGCTTTCGTGCATTTAACACCTCTTGCCTCTCCTCAAAGTACTTGTTTTTCAGTTCCAGAAGCCATTTTCATGCATGTCTTTGCACCTTTGCCAGTTTATTGAGGTACTTCTTGAGATATGATCACCATATAACTGTTGCATATTCCAATTTTGGTCTCACGAAGGTCATGAACAATCCATTTAATATTTCGCCATCCATGTCTTTAAAAGCAATTCTGAAGTATGGACTCCTGGCAAAATGTAACATGTGACAGCTTTCTATCCAGAACTACTCCTGGACTTTCTTTATCCTATTCCATAATGTAACATTTATGCACATTAAACTCCTTCTGACAAATGGTGTTCCGTACACTTATGTCCGGGTCATTTAGTGTTCCATACACTTATGTCCGGGTCATTTAGTGTTCCGTTTACTTATGTCCGGGTCATTTAGTGTTCCGTTACTTATGTCCGGGTCATTTAGTGTTCCGTACACTTATGTCCGGGTCATTTAGTGTTCCGTACACTTATGTCCGGGTCATTTAGTGTTCCGTTCACTTATGTCCGGGTCAACTTATGTAACTGCTTCGTGAGTCTGGCCACTGGTCATTATTGATGGATGTGCGGACAACACGTGCCCTCTGTGATAAGTGGCTCGTCTTCAGTCACGAACGGACTTGGCCGCACGTGAACACAAGAACACTTTCTACAAAATTGTTCCTGGGTCGTAATCATTTTGTTTGGCCAACGCAGTCTCTAAATCGCAACCTAATTGAAGAGTCATTCACAGGTGCAAGCTGCAAAGTCTGCAGGAGATGGGAAAGGTTGCACTTGCAGTGTGTACTCAATCCTAATGATGAGTTTCAGAACTTATTGAAAGGCTACTGGGTTCTCTTATTTCTATTATCAGAAAATAGACAATAAAGAAAAGAGGGAAAAGAAAAATACTGATGAATTATTAGTTGCTGAGCTGTGTTTAATATTATATATCGGATATTTAGAAAAATGTACACGTGTTTTCAAAATAGTTATTCCTAATACTGATAGTCTTAAGCTTGTTCATATTTCAGCATTTATTGTATAAATAAAAGCATTGCGACCCTGAATATTTTTCAACTATAAACCAACTCTCAGTAAAATTTAGTGAGTTGTACGAATAAATTTTGAGCCAACTGTGTGCTTGGTAAAAGCAAAAACGTATGATTATATATTCATAAAATGGTTCCCCCAAGATTCATGATCCTAACACTGCTATCATCTACGTTCAATGTACGACTTTAACGATAGATGTTATTTCCCTCCGGAATTGTCTAGATATATACATACACCAATCAGAAACACAGATTGTTTACATCAACACGAGTGATATAAGCTTACAAAAAATACCTTCCCGATAAAAGAAACTATCATTAAAACTAGATTTTGAGAAGAAAATCGGTGATTACAATTAAACAAGAGTAGATTTCAGTTTTAAAGTTATCACTAAGATATCGTGCGCACAATGGAAAAGGCCTGAGATGAGATGAATCAGCTCTCATCACTCCTAACTCATCGGTAATTGTATATAATTTGCCCGGATTAAATCATTTTAGTAAGCAATGGTCTCGTAGGTTATCCGGGAACCAGTTGGAACTGATCACATCAAAGATAAGGAGCTTAACAGGGAGGGATTAACGCCGAAATATGCCTTCAGCAAGCATTGTTTCATGCCGCCAGTCAATGTCCCAGGCACAAGGCTTCATACACATTATACATATTTATCTGTAACATAAATGTTTTCATATATCTTTCAAGATTCCAGCTACTGTATATCTTATCACTAGATTTAATCATCTGAGACGTGTTTACTCTTCTTCAATGATTCTCTTCTCGCCTGGCTAAGTCTACTCCACCACCCAGACCGCTCTTCCTTTTCTCCTCAGGAGAAATGAAGTGGGGCTTCCCTGGCATGCCTTGCACTCAGATCAAACCCAGGTGCTGTTGCACCTCAGAGCTGCAACAACACAACAGGTGATTGCATCCTTCCATAAATGAGGGCTTCTCATGCATGGGATTGTCTATTAGCAGCTTCATGTCAGCAACAAGGACACACCTTCACCCACTATATTTATGTAACGCATTAACCTTTGTTCTGATATTGCAATCCACACAGAATATAGCTGCATTTGGGGCCAGGCAGAGGCTGGCAGATTCTGTCTGCGTAGACTGCTCCAGAAAAGCATAGTACGCTGGCACACGGGGCACCACAAACTTAATGGTGCCATCAGTTAGCGTCTCGTTACTTCCAGGTCCACAGCAGACACAGAACATCGTGTCCTGATTACCTCCAATTCTGCTCTGTTTTGCAACTGCCAGGTGCAGGCAGCTGTCCCACACAGCATAACATTCCTTCAGGTGGAAGAAGCAAAAATGCGGATTTACATTATATATATCTTGACCTTATCTACGTCCTCAAATGACACCTGATGTTCCCGGGATCGATCCCGGGTGATTGAATGGTTTGGATCGTTGCTTGGGTGAGGGATTGATTTGCTGATCGGTTGGTTGATTGATTCGGTGGTTGGATGCTTGGTTTTGTGATTGGGTGTTTGGGTAGCTGGTTGGACGGTTGATTGAGCAGCTGGTTGATTGGGTAGCTGGTTGGTAGGTTGACTGGGTAGCTGAATGATTGGTTGATTGGGTAGCTGGTTGATTAGGGAGCTGGTTGGTTTGGCAGATGGTTGATTTGTGGGTTGGTATGCTGGGTTAGTATGGGTTTGGAAGTTGGGTGGATGGTTGATTGGTTAGTTGGTTGGCTGGGGAGGTGCTTCGAAAGTGTATTGCTGATTGGTTGGATGGTGGTTGTGCTGGATGGCCGAGTGATTAGTTGGTTGATTGTCGGTTGGTTGGTTGGTCAGTTGGTTTGATCGGGTGGGTGATTGACTGATTGATTGGGTGATTGGATTGTTAATTAGGTGATTAATTGTGTGAGTGGTTGTTTGGGTAACATAGCCTATCCTAGCTGGATAGGCTATGTTACGCTAGATTAGGTTAGATTCATGGAAAACAATCCAACTGTTTTACCCAACCAGAAACGTACAAACCCAAGCAACCCTCTTAACCTATCGGGCTTGGTGCAGAGAAAATTAAACGTACCAATTCCATAACAAAAGCGACGGTGAGAAGACAGAATGATACGAGATATGAAGTTCGTATCAGGGAAGGTCTCTCTCTACACCTATATCTCCGAGGCCTCTCCACCTGCATCTGTCGAGTCTTTAAGAGCCTCCATGTTGCCTGCCATCTGATAATAGCGTTTTCAGAAATGACTTGCTTGAGAGGCTGATAGGTCTTAAAGAGTTATGGTGATTGTAACCTGGGCTAAGGTTTCACCCACGGCTTTAGTGCCTACTTGTGAGATCTGTATACCTCTTATCTCCATGATGGCGGCCTAGTCGGTATTTACCAAGTTTACGAGTCCCAAAGCGCGACGAGCTTGTCCTCAACTCAGAGTTATTACGGTTTAGGAGAACCTCATAAGCGCTTCGCAGGTCGTAAAGTGCTTACTAAACAACGAGCTCAGCCGCCTTGAGCGACGTGTGAGAGGCAGAGATCTCTTATGTGGACACGTAAGTGCTTGGCGAGTTCTGCCTTTGTTCTGGGCCGCTACATGGGCACGGACACAACCCCTGAGCACCTCATGGGCACGGACACAACCCTGAGCGCATCATGGGCACGGACACAAACCCTGAACACCTCGTGGGCACGGACACAACCCCTGAGCGCATCATGGGCACGGACACAACCCCGAAGCACCTCATGGGCATGGACCAAGCTCTTAGGGCCCAGCTTGCGTCTAGAGGAAAAATTTAAAAAACGCTTCATAACCCAATTCATGTCAACATTAGTGTTAAACATTGTGAGATACAGGAGTAGACGCCTTCTGGCTCCTGTTAGCATCTCTTAACTCCTGTTAAAGCTCCGTTAGCTCTGCCTTCCCATAACTGCATTGCTATGCTGTGGAAGTTGCATTATTGATCCCTTTCCAAGTGTCGTCAGCCTGTTCTCTAGGGTCTGACAAGCGTCATATTAGAAGTGGTTTTCTCTAACCTCCAAAAGCGTGAGAATCTTGACAGTCCGCCTAATTTAGTAAAGCCGATCCTCATTAGTCAGAGAAAGCGTCAATATTACGGCGCTTTTTATTTCAGTAAAGCTTCGGATTTTAGACGATGTGGTCGCAAGCGTCGAATTTGCGGTGCATTGACTGTGAGGACAGGTTGACATGATAGCTATAACTTCCGCTGTGAATGNATAAGCATCAGATAACAGTAACAGAATATAAGCATCAGATAACAGAAATAAGCATCAGATAACAGAATATAAGCATCAGATAACAGATAACAGAATATAAGCATCAGATAACAGATAACAGATATAAGATCAGATAACAGATAACAGAATATAAGCATCAGATGTGAAATAAATTGTATAATGTATGTATGTTTTACATTCATACATGTATGGCTTTAGTCATTCACCTCGTGTCTGTTTACAACTCTGACGTTGAGACGACCAGGTCTCAGTGAGAAAAGGCCATTATTAGCCAGATTGTTGATCAATGTTATGCTAGTCTCGGTATAACAGAAAATAAATTTGTAACTATGTGTACCATAGTACAAATATTGACGTACTCAACAATAATATAGTACAATTTGGTACTACTCACTTTATAGAGTTGGAAAAAATGAGGCTAAAAACAAATATACCTAGGCCTTGAATAGCACTCATATGTACTATATTAGACCTTAGATAGCGTGTATTAGCCCTAGAAAGGGTTAGGTTAGTTAGTTTGTCTTTACAACATAAATATAAACGTTTTCCCGTTTGTCCAAATTCAATAGTAACGTTTCTACTTTCTAACTGCGTTGTACGTCGGTATATGTACTATGATCTTCATCCTTCATATAAGTGCTAACAAAACAGGAGGATGGCTGAAGTGGGGGACTATCATAGGTGGTTCAGGAGTCAGCCCATTGTCCTCTTCTAAGGGAAGATTGGCCCCAAAGCCCCGGTTGAACCCTGGTTTTGGGGGTCAACCGGGCTACGTTGAGTAGCCCCATCTAGTCTACTATGTATTACATGCACTCGCGTCCCCCAGAATGCAGCCCATAATAGCTGTTTCGCCTCAGATACCTATTTACTGCTTGGAAAAAAGAGCTAATAGGTGGAAGGAAATGCAGCCCAATTATTTGTTCCCCCGGCCAGGAATCGAAGCCGAATCTCTCGAGTATAAGTCGAGGACGTTTCTGGTTCCCCGTCCCATCCCAAATCCTTATCCTGACCCCTTCCCAGTGCTATATAGTCGTAATGACTTGGTGCTTTCCCTTGATAATTCCTTCCTTCCTTCACCGCTAGACCACGGAGCCAGAAATGTCTCTCACAAGAGACAGAATCTGGCGTACAGGAGACCAACCCGGACTCTCTGCAGCGCCGTGGACCTGGAGCGAGGCTCGACCCTGAGTACTAATATGGTCTCGCATATCTTATAACAAATACCCAACAACACCTTAAGTAAAGGCCGTATGTCACACCGCGTTCGGGTTTCCAGGTCATGAAAGGAACCTATTAATAACGCCGCCCAAATAATCGTGCGCTCGTTAACTGGGGCATGCACACAAGCTCCCTAATGGCACAATGCCACTCCTGGACATTGGTAATTAGGCATATACATTACACAGGAGGCCACGAGTCTCGGGCCATCTTAGGAAGGTAGTGATGACAGGATTAATACGAGAGTCGTCGTAAGTGGGAATAGGCAGCCAGCTAGCTAGACCGGATGCAGCGGACGACAATCTGGCCGATTGGTGGAGTCTTACACTCAGAAATCACAATTGCGTTATGCATCAAATGATCAAATCCACAAGGGCCGTGACGAGGATTCGAATCCTCGTCACGGTTCCTGCACAAAGGAACACTAGACTGAACATCTAGTCTGAAGTCAGCCAGGATCTAAGGAGGAATGTTTCCTGTAGAGTGTGTGTGTATGTGTGTGTGAGAGTACGTTGGTGTGCGTGCTTGTAATGTTTAACCACTTGCCTTAACATATTCTCTGAAATAACGATAACTATCGTTACCATCCATCAATGATCTACTAACGCTGGAAAATCTGACCGGCGCTGAAATGCACCTCAAAGCTTATTATCCGCATATCCTGCTATTAAAGCATGCATGAACCGATATATCTACGGTTCGAATCGATATATCTACGGTACCGAGATAAGAGTCAGGTAATAATATCTCTCTCTTATTTCGTGGATGCATTGGCATAAAATTAAAGACTTTCTTGCCAGCAGTAATTATATCTGACCAATTATCATTTGTTGCTGATAATTTCGGTCGTTTGGAGGCGGTTGTACACTCACGTTTCATGGTATCATTTTTTTAAGCGAACACCCTTCAGAAAACGGGCGGTATTATTCGTAAGCTGTTGTTCTTAGTGATAGGAGGTAAACAGAGATAGCGAGAAACGGTATCGAAAGCGGGCGTGGATTCTTTCGCTAAATTGTAAGGAAACCTGCTGGTTGATGATGTGCTTACTTTAACTAATATCAAAGGGAGTAGGACACAGAGATAATTCTCTCTCTCTCTCTCTCTCTCTCTCTCTCTCTCTCTCTCTCTCTCTCTCTCTCTCTCTCTCTCTCTCTCTCTCTCTCTCTCTCTCTCTCTCTCTCTCTCAGCCTCTCCCTCCCTTCCCTCTCTCTCTCTACCACAAGCCCTTCCCCAAGCCCTCCTCCAAGTTCGCCCTTCAACAAGCCTGCCCTCCCCCAAGAGCGGGCAAAATATTCCCTCCCGACGCCAGCCCTACCCTAGCCCTCCCTCCCCAAGCCCTCCCTTAAGCCCTCCCTTAAGCCCTCCCTAAGCCCTCCCCTTAAGCGACTGGTGCAGGCGCCAGTGATGGCCAGAAGGAGTGCAGGTACCCCGGAGTGCAGGTACTAAGAGAGAGACAGTCACCAGTAGGTAATGTCTTAATTCCTCTTTCACCTGTTCCCCCCGTGTGTGGTGGGAGAGTCCTGACCCGGGCTCCTGGGCCCAAACCATGACGAATCGTGTCATTGGTTTAAGTCTGCGATTACATATAGGGCGTGTCAAAGTTAATCATTTGGAGTGTATATTTAAATTATCATGCATATTTTATGGTCAATTTATTCATATGTTTTCGTTCTCACCATCATTGTTTCGTGATTAATTATCTTTTTAGAAGATGGAACGTTAGTGATTTTTTTTTTCACTTTTTTTATTCACTTTTTTTATTTAAATATTCACTGAATGGTCTGAGAGGATCTTGGTTGTTCAAGCGATGCTGTTACTGTATCGTGGATACTATTGCATGTGTTGGTAGCGTTGCTACTGTGCTATGTATCATTGTATAGCTGTGTACTGTTTCTTGTCTAGTGGGACTCATGGTGTGATGTGGCTTGGTGGAGACACATGGCCGCCCGTCTCGTCATCAAGTGGTACTGTAATTTAATTAATTGTTCGATCTTTCTTCCGGTTCGCGAACACTTACATACACACCGCACACATACACACGCGCACTCATACACACGCGCACTCATACACACCCCACACATACGCGTACACATATACACGCGCACTCATTCACACATACGCCTTGCGGCGTATGTAAGGCTGGCTAATATCAGAACTGCCTTCAGGAACCTGTGTAAGGAATCATTTAGAACCTTGTATACCGCATATATAAGACCAATCCTGGAGTATGTGGCCCCAGCATGGAGCCCGTACCTTGTCAAGCACTAGACAAGTGACATACCTCTTAACAAAACGGTTCAGAGGCATACCACTAGGCTAGTCCCAGAACTAAGAGGCATGAATTACGAGGAAAGGCTGATCAGCCTTTACGAGGAAATCAGCCTAACAGAAAACACTAGCCTTAGTTACTGCCCCCACGCGATGGCAAGACAATTTAACATTTCTCTAAAGAGTTTAGTGTCTTGAACTTGATCCAATACTATGTAAGGATCGAGAAGCCAAGAGTGAACAGAACTACTCTCCAAGTTGTACTAGTGAATAGTTCTCACCACCAAGTTACTACATAACGTCGTAGAATATCCATAGTTTTGTATCCAAATTGAACAGCAGTGGTGTCTAGCCCAGCAGCCGGAGAGTAGACGAACATGTAGTTAAATACTTTGGTAAATAGTGTATTTGTAATCTTGTGATGTTATGTTGACCACAACACACACTAGAACGTGAAGGGACGACGGTCAACATACTTTAGCCACGTTATTGTGACTCGTCGCCTGCTTGTGATGTTATCAGACGAGAATATAGATACCAAACTGTTCTTTGGGATATGAATAGTCATAGAGGGTTTGTTTATAGATGGCTATGCCCCATGAGAGGGGAAACGTGGTAGGCACGTATATATATAATATATAAATAGTCAGGTGTTTAGAGCAGATGTTAACGAAGCTAGCATGGTTCACGTGCTTTTATCTTCTTCATAGCTTTTCCAACCATTACAGTAGTTAGAATCTGCAGGTGTTTAACCAGCCCGTCCTCCTAAGGTTTTCTAACGTCAAGAAACTGTCGTACTAAAAGTGCCTTTATCCTAACCTACCAGAGGATGCCAAAAAAACAGAAAACGGGACAGTATGCGTCAATTTCGCGAGCCGCCACCATGTTTTAGTCCACCCAATTTTTACCCGTAGGTAGAGTATACGTCAAAATATGACGTTGTATTAGGAGGACAGGTTGGTTTAACATTAGGGGGCAAGATGTGCGGCGTCCCCCACCACTAGTGTGGACTCCACCACCGGGGTGACAGGCAAGAGGACGCCCATAAGAGGACACCCTACAATCTCAGACCTGGACAAAAAACATCTTTCGTCTGGTAATTGTAGAGGCGCTCACATCTTCCTTCACGAGACATCAGACGCCAGACACAACTAGGAAAATTGTTTTTTTCAAGTGAACACTTTGGTGCTGCTTTTTTTCTATGTTTCTAAGGAAAAACGAAGAATGGGATTGGTTCCGCGTGCTGCTGAGTGAATAGAGCTGTGGGCGCATGTGCTGCTTGTATTATGGTCACACCGGCTATTTTCCTCTCACAGCGGCCTCCAAATAAAAGGCTCCTTACAACTTACACATAGACACACACTGATACATGTCATGAAACACACACACACACACACACACACACACACACACACACACACACACACACACACACACACACACACACACATATATTATATATATATATATATATATATATATATATATATATATATATATTATATAATATATATATATATATATAGTGTGGTGTGTGTGTACACACACACGTGAATATTGAGAGCTCACCATGGGTATTGAAAGAATGTGCAGAAGCACATTGCTTGCCACTCTCCATAGTGTATAGTAGGTCACTGGAGACGGGAGACCTACCAGAAATGTGGACGACGGCTAATGTGGTTCCAATATACAAAAAGGGTGACAGACAAGAGGCACTGAACTACAGGCCAGTGTCTTTAACGTGTATACCATGCAAGGTGATGGAGAAGATCGTGAGAAAAACCTAGTAACACAT
The DNA here is from genome assembly GCA_020271785.1 of Procambarus virginalis. Lineage (NCBI taxonomy): Eukaryota > Metazoa > Arthropoda > Malacostraca > Decapoda > Cambaridae > Procambarus > Procambarus virginalis. The sequence continues at coordinate 54,118,810 of WNGS01164437.1, forward strand.
CTAGAGAGAGAAGGGACTTCGTGACAACCCATCAACATGGGTTCAGGGAGGGTAAATCTTGCCTCACAGGTTTAATAGAATTCTACGACCAGGTGACAAAGATTAAGCAAGAAGGAAAAGGGTGAGCAGACCGCCTTTTCTTGGACTGTTGGAAAGTCTTTGACACAGTACCCAATAAGAGGCTGGCGCATAAGTTGGAGAAACAGGCCAAAGTAACTGGTAGGGTACTCCAGTTGATAAAAGAGTACCTAAGCAATAGGAAGCTGAGAGTTACAGTGAGGGGCGAGACCTCAGATTGGCATGAATTCACCAGCGGAGTCCCACAGGTGTTCTACTCGGACCCATCCTGTTTCTGATATACGTAAATGATCTTCCTAAGGGACACTTTGGACTCATTCAATAAGACTCGTTCTCCTCAATGTTTGCTGACGAGGCCAACATTATGAGAAGGATTAAGACAGTGGAAGACAGCATGAGGCTTCAAGAAGACCTGGAAAAACTGAAGAAATGGTCCAACAGATGGTTATTAGAGTTTTACCCGAGCAAATGTAATGAAGATAGATGTATGGAGCAGGAAGCCAGATACAAGGTATCATTTGGGAGATGAAATTCCTCAAGAATCAGAGAGAGAGAGAGAAAGACCTGGGGATTGATATCATGCAGGACCTGTACCCCGAAGGCCACATATATCAAGAGGATAACATCAGCGGCATATATTCCAGGTTATATGTTATATTCCATATATATGTCAGACCAATCCTGAAGTATGCAGCTCAAGCATGGAGTCCATATCTCGTCAAGCATAAGACTAAATTGGAGAAAGTTCAGAGGTTTGCCACCAGACTATTACCCAAAATGAGGGATATGAGCTACGAAGAGAGATTACGGGAATTAAACCTCACGTCGTTGGAAGACAGAAGAGTTAGGGGGACATGATCACCACATACAAGATTCTCAAAGGAACTGATAGGGTAGACAAAGACATTATTATTTATCACAAGGGGCACACGCACTAGGGGACACGATGGAAACTGAGTGCCCAAATGAGCCATAGAGACATTAGAAAGAACTTTTTTTTAGTGTCAGAGTAGTTAACAAATGGAATGCACTAGGCAATGATGTGGTGGAGGCTGACTCTATACACAGTTTCAAGTGTAGATATGATAGACCCAATAGGCTCAGGAACCTGTTCACCAGTTGATTGACAGTTGAGAGGCGGGACCAAAGAGCCGAAGCTCAACCCCCGCAAGGACAACTAAGTGAGTACGTAAAATTATACATGCACGTGTGTGTGTATGTACATTTTTTTTTACCCACCTGTACCTTCTGACACCCAAACTGAGACATGTATGGCGGCAGGTATTCAGATAATGACTGGTGCTGGCCACTGACAATGGGAAGGAGGTAGGCGCCTAAACCGTCACCCAACCTGCCTTTTAACCTTCCTAGGGTAACGATTGCCGCAATTCCTAGGGGTGGCGGGTTGACGAGGAGCTCAATAGTGTGTGACAGGTCCTTGTCAACAACGGATACGTTAATGGTTATGTGTAAGAAGTCAACAAAAGGGAAGGTGATCCTCCGAGCTACCAGTGACGAACAGGTCAGCACTACACAACCTGTTCCACACTTCCCTTTCAGCGACCAGCAAGATAAAGGAAAGAGGCCTTGAGAAAGACATAAGTGACAGAAGCGTGATCCTTGTTAACGAACACCATATACAGGTCACCATATACAGGTCACCATATACAGGTCACCATATACAGGTCACCATATACAGGTCACCATATACAGGTCACCATATACAGGTCACCATATACAGGTCACAATATACAGGTCACCATATACAGTTCATCATATACAGGTCACCATATACAGGTCACAATATACAGGTCACCATATACAGGTCACCATATACACGTCACCATATACAGGTCACAACATACAGGTCATCATATACAGGTCACCATATACAGGTCACCATATACAGGTCACCATATACAGGTTACATGAGTTAGAAAACAGTCAATCTCCTTATGAGGAGGTCGCCCTGCGCCAAACGGAGCCACTTAGAGCAAAGTTATTTATGTGACATAATACCCACTTGGAGATTCCCAGCAATATCGGTCTCAATAAATAGAACAACATCTCTACCAAGACATCTGCAAATTGCATAAACAACCTTGTTTCGTTAATGATCAATTTAGTTTTACACATAACTATATATGTGTGTAAATCACGAAAATTAACACCTGATGAAAAATGTGACTTGTCAGACCACGAGGAAGAATTGAAACAGGAATTTCCTTAAGTACTTTTCTATATTAATTCATTAATTCAGAAGTATATTTATTTATGAAACCATACAACGTGGAATGACAGAAGATATTACATTAGAAATATTCCTCATGAAGAAAGATGAAAATCAATAAAGTTACGAGCTCTTGGAAAAAATAAAAGAAGATATTGTTAAACTTTACATTAGTTTGAAAGCTTTAATAAAGATGGCATGAACTTGGTTTAATTCATAATAACGGAGTCAAGTTAGACAAATGTTCAATTTAAATTAGATACTGTGAAACCTCAGTTATATAATAGAGTAGAAGACATGAGGAACATGTTGCCAAGGAATCTGATTGAATTAAATACATTATTAAGTTTAAAATCTAGGATAGCCAGACACCTGACCGAGGAGGCAATTAGGTGTAAATTGAACCTGTCTCACGTGGGCCAGTAGGCCTAATGTAGTGCTTCTTTTTTCTTACGTCTGTAAAGAACCGTGAGAGAGAGAGAGAGAGAGAGAGAAAGAGGAGAGAGAGAAAGAGGAGAGAGAGCGAGCGAGCCGCTAATTTCACAGTTATAAAAAATCCCACTGGTTACCTTAATTAACACCACCCAACCTGACCTAGTCTCCTACTGTGAAAAAAGGCGTGAAAAACTGTAATACATTCATTGCCATCATGTTCAATTTAGGACCGTGACATGACGCATGCGCAGAAGAGACAAGACGGCAGTGAAAATGGCAGCCAAGATAACGAAGCAGCCTTGCCCGTTCACCAGTTATCACTGAAATATTCCCTTTTAATAATTAAAGATTGGGCGAGCTATCGAGGCCTAGATAACCATTATCACCCGGAGTGATCATCCTTCCAATGCTGGTCGAAATTAAAGTGGAAGAGATTGTTAAAATGATCACGAATACAGTAATAATAATATCAAATTCTAAATCATACAAAAAAACACTATCTCAATTTTAAATTAACCACAGAATATAAATGCAGTTTTTTTCATCACTAATCACATTATCTAAAACAATTAACTTACCCGTCACCCACAATAGCAAATGGGCAAAAGAACACCAGACGCCTTAATCGTGCTTTACAACTCGTAACTAAAGGGACTGCAGGCAAGCCCCAGAGTCAGTATATCGTACAGAAACACAGGTTTTTGTACGATATTATGTCTCTCCATAATTGCTGCTGTCTTTTGCTGAGACCAGCAAAAGACATAATTGCTGGTCTCTCTAAGACCAATATCTGGGTCTTGGAGAGGCCAGCATCCAGCATCCATCAGAGCTTATCAACGACGTCGGGAGATCACACGGGGCCGTCCATATGTATATAAATATGTATTAAACCATTTAATCTCGATGGTTGGCCTGATAGGGGGGGAGGGTAAGTGCCTGCACTTCTCGGCTCTCTCTCATTGCTATAACTCGCCCGGATGTATTGGCGAGGTGGAGACTGCCTCACAGCCGCCTGCGGCGCCGAGGTGGTGGGGAGTTGTGGTGGGCCTGCGGCACACACAAGTCCGCTGTCGTCAAGGTATACAACTGGTGGATCAAGCTGACTATTTACTACGGGCTCACCATAGCTCGTGCTGGTTGGAACTTTTTGTTCCAAGTAGCGAATCTTAAACAACAACAACAACAGCTGACTAAGGTTACGGGCTATTCATGCCCATGCTACATCTTGGGTGGCTTAATCTTTATCAATCAATTAATCTGACTATGGCGCATCATGCCAGTGGATACGATGTTCAGTGGCGCATTATATATGCTGACGATGACTTAAGTCACCTTAAAGTTTTAAAGTAACCTACATTGACTTAATAAAGGTAATTTAGCTTGTCAGGTGTTTCTACAGAACTGGATGAGGGTGAGCTGGTAGGGGGGGGGGAGTGTTTCGAGGTTAAAGTAATGTTTCTCCTTATTTGTTTGTGTGTTTGTATTTCACACATCCCCAGGAAGCAGCCTGTAACAACTGTCTAACTCAAAGGTAGCTATTTACTGCTAGGTGAACAGACGAAGCAGGGTGAAAGAAACTCTGCTCATTTTTTTTCTGCCTCCGCCGGGAATAGAACCCGGTCCCTTAGGACTACGATCCCGAGCGATATATATATATATATATATATATATATATATATATATATATATATATATATATATATATATATATATATACTCACATGCTTCGTGTCCCCGACAAAACGAATTATTTCACTGTGTTCTCATAAATGAATCTGGGCTACAAGAAGCACTCTGCTAGCTATCTCTGCTCTCTCACCTTTCCTCTACGAATATGACCATGAAGAACACGGCACCAACAGCTAGATGGATCACTAATGTAGTTCAAGAGCGGGATGGGCTCTCCTCCCTCCGTCCCTCACGTACACCGCCTGTTACCCTTCACTCTAATTGCTTGTTAACGTCCGCGTGAGGTTGTTCTCTCTGGCCAGTTGAGGTCTTTAGCTGTAACCTCTCCTTGCTTGGACCTCTTTAAGTTCTACAGTCTAATCACTTCCACCCTACTTGTAATAGGCTTAAATGTGTATTAAGTATGCAGGAAGAACAAATCCACAAGGGCCGTGACGAGGATTCGAACCTGCGTCCGGGAGCATCCCAGACACTGCCTTAATCGACTGAGCTACGACAGGGCTAAAAGGGTTGAAACCGAAGTTCTACTGAACTTATGCAGGAAAGCATGACGAAGGTAATTTGGGGAATTAGGAACAACTTAAGACAAGGAGGTTCATGTGTGTTTTCCCCAGAGCTGAAGAGGGAAGGAATGAAAGGGAATTATCAATGGAAAGCGGCAAGTCCTTACGACTATATATCACTTGGAAGGGATCAGGATAAGGATTTGGGATGGGACGGGATTGAACGCCGACCTGCATGAAGCGAGACAATATAACAAGGAGGATATTTATAGAATTCTAAGTATATATAAACCTATCACAAAGCAGTTTGTGTAATTTTATATAAGCTGTAATTCAGAACTTAGTTCAATAAATATTGAAATATACATTGGGGATGCAGATTATGGAAGTCGTCGCCAGGTGTAATAAAACACGCGGTGTTATTGGCTTGTTTCCGGAGTAAACCCAGCAAATATATGAGTGAGTTTGGTTGGTATTAACAAATATGTGAGTGAGTTTGGTTGGTATAAACAAATATATGAGTGAGTTTGGCTGGTATAAACAAATATATGAGTGAGTTTTGGTTGGGTATTAACAAATATATGATGAGTTTGGTTGGGTATTAACAAATATATGAGTGAGTTTGGTTGGGTATTAACAAATATATGAGTGAGTTTGGTTGGGTATTAACAAATATATGAGTGAGTTTGGCTGGTATAAACAAATACATGAGTGAGTTTGGTTGGGTCCAACCCTCCCCCCCCCCCCATCCGCCCTAACTAGCACTGACACGACAGATATAAACGAAAGTCATTGAGACTGTTCTAATGCAAATTACATTGAAAGACTATTGCAGGCAGTTGCATCAGTGTGGATTTGAATATGATCACTCTCCTCTATTCACCTTTCCCCACTCTCTTATCCTACAACACCACCACTACTATGCTCTACTACATCCCCACCACTCTACCTGTATACTCCCCCACCATTACTCGCCTCATCACCCCCCCCTCGACCACCATACCTGTCTGGTTTACACATGCAAACCTGCCCTCCGTGGCATAGATATATATACCCCCACAACGCGGCTCTGACTAAACTGAATTTAGCAGGTGGGAAGATAGCATCGAACAACGATCTATATATCATTGATCTAGCAACGACTCCCTGTCAGTAGTATCCTTATATAATACTTGATTTAACCTCATTGACCTTGAAGACAAAATTTAAGAGAATTAGAACATAATCTAGGAATCAACAGAAGACCTATTGGTTTATACGGCTACAATTTATATTCACTCAAATTCATCCATATATATGTGTAAAGAACTCGTGAAGTAATATACATTATGTTGCCCGGTAATGTGACTCTGATATCAGAGTCACCTACTTGCATTTCTCTGCAACCTATCAATGTCTTGGGTCAATATTCCTGAAATTCACGTGACTGGGAAAAATGTGACCAAAACACAAAATTAATTTTCCAGTGTCACTCGATCGTTCTGTGTCCTCTAAACTGCTAGCAATATTTAATGAGAACGTAATAGCCTTTGAGATGAAAGCAATATGAAGACGCGCTAGAGAGTAACACTAAAGCTATGGTAATCTGAGTCCACGACGGGCTCGCCATAGCCCGTGCTACTTGGAACTTTTTTTTTTTTGTTCCAAGTAGCTGAATCTAAAACAACAACAAATGTGGTAATCAGTAGGGAAGAAAATGTCCCCCGTCACTCACAGCTCATCTAATAGTATCTCTCATACTCAGAACAGTATCTCTCACACTCTCACTAACATCTCTCACTCTCATGTTGTTAAAGAGCAGTCTCAAAGAACAATTTAAATTGTTATATTGTCAAAATATCTAATTGTAGGAGAAGCTCTTAAGAAGCTCATAAGAAGCTCTTAAGAAGCTCATTCATAGGTGATGTAGAGTTGTGTTCACATTTTGCCTCTTCATGTCCTAGATAACTATGGCTTGAATACAATTCATTACCCTGTATACTGTATTATACAGTATACAGGGTATACTGTATTATAGATTCTACGTCACATTAAATTATCATTTTGGTTTCGTGTTGGGCTTAAGGCCTGTCAACCTCCGGAGGGTTATTAAGGCCGCCACAAAACAGTTCACTGACCAACCAGCAAGTATACTTTGGTCTTGAACATAGTCCAGGACTAAAGTATACTCTCAGTATATATACACACCGAGAAGCAGGTTACATCTCAAACTGTGCATACCCATGAATCATCATTGCAGTCTGTTACACGTCTATTTTATTTGTTGACAATATTATATTAAATTCTTGAATATTATGTAAGTAAAAGACTAATTTGAGAATACGTAAATTCCTTTATACATTTTAGTAACTATTGTATGATCACATGATCGCATGTATTTTATGTTAAGTATTTATGTTAAAAGACACGAGTGTGCCCACCTTGTGTTCTAAAGGTTTCCTCAGATTCTGTTATTTCTCAGTCAAATTATATCATCGACTTCTCTGCACAATAGGAAGAACTCCTTGGCTCGAACAGTACTATTAGAAATTTACCTTTCGGCTACGTTTTCACACAGACTGATCGTTATACAGCTGGAAGTCTCGTTTGTTGCAGGTCGGAGTTCGATCCCCGATAGTTCAAGTGGATGGGCATCATTCATTCACCGCGTCCTTGTATCTCGGCCCCCTATTCTTCCATCCTCCCAAGGCTCTGAGTGGTCATATTGGCGTAGCGTTTTCTCCTCATATTATATATATATATATATATATATATATATATATATATATATATATATATAATTAAAAACATTCAGTTTTGCATAAGTATGCACCTCGGAGTGTACAGTCATATTAAGCTTTGAAGAGCTCTTCCAGCAAGCCTGAACGCGTGGGGTCAAGCCTGGAACATCCTTCATGCATAAAGGGTGTACGAATATTTAGTTCGAGTTACGAACATAAATTTGCCACAGCCCGTCAGAGTGATGGACCTGCAAATTTCCCCCCTGTATAAAGTGTGATAATATACGGCTCGTCCCCACCTCGAGCTTGGCCACTGCCGTGATGATGAACACCTCCTCGCTCGTGGGGAGGTGTTCCTCGTCTGTGGGGAGGTGTTCCTCGCTCGTGGGGAGGTGTTCCTCGTCTGTGGGAGGTGTTCCTCGTCTGTGGGGAGGTGTTCCTCGTGTGTGGAGAGGTGCTCCTCGATTTGCGGAAGGTCGTCCAATGCTCGTTCAGTACGCATTAGTCCCCCGCAGAAGGCCCGGGACGTGGAAGCGGCCGCCAGAGACCCGCAGACAACTCTCCTTCTCCCTTGTGTTTGGAGAGCGCGGAGATACCTGCCATATTTTGCAAGTGTGCGTCAGTTATATCTCTTGATGCTCGTATTATCAAATGGTCCGGCGACGCTGTTTTATCGTTCACTAAATATAAAAAGTTAATTGACCGTTCTTTGTTGAATCTTGTGAATAATATCCCGCGTTCTTCGCGGGCCCGTCAAGCAATCATCATAAATACTGCATTGAGCAACAGAACAATGGGATAGGAAGCTAAGTCTGGTTTCCCGGTCTGCCTTCCTCGACATATCTCCTTGTATCATTCATTTGTAATTTTATCTTTCATTTGGTGTCCTTAGCTGATGTATTGTTGTATGAGTTGCCGAGTGTTTGTGATTTTTGTTGCTGTCTCATAGATCTTCATTTAGAAACTTTTTTTTTATGTAATTTTTGTCTTGTTGTCTTGGCCAGCTGTAGGAACAGGTCTTGAGAGTCCTGGTGTGTGCTCAGATAGTTGAGCTGCGGCTCTGGGACCCCGCCTCTCGTCTATCATCTTGTACTGTGTGTAATTACCTCAGTGTAGTTACAGGTATTTTGAGTGTTCCACGGTCAAAGTTACATGACTAAGGGTGTGAAATGCCCAATTCTCCTGTGATTGAATGACAGCCACGGGGGGAGGGGGGAAGGCAAGTTTCATTTGGGTAGCGGTTAGTTGCCTTGGGATCCTTCCCTTTTAAGGCTTGCCATAGTACACTTGTCAGAGCGTCTGCCTCCCATGTATAATACGAAAATAATCTTAGCGCTTTCGCCTATTAACCCATTTTTCATGGAATACATAAGACATTACACAAGTGTGTGTGCTTATTAAGCCACAATATGTGAGATGATTAAGAAACATCAAATATAACGAGATGTCATGTACTTTATTCCTAAATGTTTGTTTTGATCATTTATAATTAGATTAGTTTACACAAATTTATAGTAAATTATTTTTCAGAGAGAAAGCCATAATAATATGACATCAAATATCTGTATTTATAAACTTTAAATTGATTAATGAGAATATAGGCCTTCGCTTCTTTTACTCATTCCTATGATCATGTTTATTTAATTTATATTTATCGTAAAACTTTCCAATTATGAAGCTATCTAATTTATACAATCCTGACAAATTTATATGAGAGGGAGAGCGAGACAGATTGAATATGACCGAAAATGTTAGATTTCGAGCAATGATTTTAACACGAAAATCAGCATTCTTGATAATCTTTATTTGGGAAGTTAAAAAAACAAATGACTATTATTTCACGATTTTACTGATCCTGATACAAATAGCTGAAGGCTACGTTTCGTTGAGACGCACTTCAGCACCTACGGCGGGTAAAGGAAATACACGGTAGCAGGAACGACATTATCTACACCATCTTGAGAGGTTACCAGTGTCTGGAGTCACAGTTGTAATACGTGGGTTGTGTACTGACTACATAGGAGCCACGTGGCTGTGCAAGGCCGCGTTCAACAGAACAGTTCGCCACATATATATCTCTAGTTCTTATAAATAGTTGCTGAAAACTTCTATTTCGAAAAAAATGCGGTGTTCGTAGATTTAGTGATACCTGAACGGTGAACATTGACAAGCCTTGGGCCAGATTCACGAAGCAGTTACGGGAGTACTTACGAACGTGTACATCTTTCCTCAATCTTTGACGGCTTTGCTTACATTTATTAATCAGTTTACAAGCATGAAAACTTCCTAATCAACTGTTGTTATTGTTATAAACAGCCTCCTGGTGCTTCGGAGCTCATTAACTGTTTAATAATTGTAAACAAAGCCACCAAAGATTGAGAAAAGATGTACAGGTTCGTAAGTGCTTGCAACAACAGCTTCGTGCATCTTGCCTCCTGCTTCTTAAGACGTACCTATTTACCGGGCCCTTAACTTATATATTGGTGCATAATCACTATCGTTGTATTGCTTTATGTCATGCGCGCCAAGATGACGCCACACTCTCAGTTCCCACTCTCGTAACATCTCTCGAGTCTAACCTCGAGAGATTAGAGGGAAGAACGACAGAGGGTGTCGATCGGGAGCCGGTCGGCCGAGCGGACAGCACGCGGGACTTGTGATCCTGTGGTCCTGGGTTCGATCCCAGGCGCCGGCGAGAAACAATGGTTAGAGTTTCTTTCACCATATGCTCCTGTTACCTAGCAGTAAAATAGGTACCCGGGTGTTAGTCAGCTGTCACGGGCTGCTTCCTGGGGGTGGAGGCCTGGTCGAGGACCCGGCCGCGGGGACACTAAAGCCCCGAAATCATCTCAAGATAACCTCAAGAAGGGTAGTGAGAGTGGGACAGACAAGCAGCGCGAGACAGGCATGGGGGAGGTACGGGAGAGCTAGACAGGGTCCACGACGGACCTCGGCCGGTACAGCACTCCATCATGCATTCAATTAGGAGAGATCTATTGACGTGGTTATGACGTAAAGTTTGGGAAGAGTGTCGGGGTCTCGACCTCGTCTCCCAGGGGGCGCGCTCGACGCCACTCCTAAGTTATGGGTCGGTAATGCAGAGTTAATGAGACACAGCCAGTGTGGGAGATACGCCTGGAGTGCTGTCCTCACGCGGGACTTGGATGTGGGAGGCTGCGGTATGAGGTGTGAGGAGTGAGGAAGGGTGAGGGGCGGGGGGAGAGATTTGAGTGTCTGGGAAAAGGTTAATGGCAAGTGTGTGTGTGTGTAAGAAAGGGTGAGTGTATCCGGTAAGTGTGTGTGTCTGTGTACTTGCCTAGTTGTATTTACCTAGTTGTGCTTGCAGGGGTTGAGCTCTGGCTCTTTGGTCCCGCCTCTCGTGTGTGTGTGTGTGTGTGTGTGTGTGTGTGTGTGTGTGTGTGTGTGTGTGTGTGTGTGTGTGTGTGTGTGACGATCACCGCAAGATAACATAAAGCAATGCACACAAGTGATGCGATTACCGAATATAACACACCACAGACACTAGTGATTTTCTTGTTGAGTTATCACAGGGTAAAAACGCCAGACACAATAAATACTGAAAACAAGTATTTTTGTTTGAACATTTTAAGTACCGAAAATGTAAATAAACGAGTACTACAGTGACCAGAGACTAGCATACATGTGTTTAGTCTTTCCCAGAGCCCCTCACACACCTCACACAGTACGAGGCTAAGGGCACGCATACCTCATAAAATATGAGGTATCACTCCACAGAACCATCACGCACCACTCCTGTGCCAGGTAAGTCCACTACGGGCTCACCATAGCCCGTGCTACTTGGAGCTTGTTCCGAGTAGCTGAATCTATAACAACAACAGCATCCACAGAACATATATCAACAAACGGATTCCCAGCACAGTGTACGAGTCTCAGTGGAGAGGTCTTGGTGAATACCGACCCAGAGCTTTAACCAAGTTTACACCACACAACAGTTTATGACCTCACCTTCTTCCCAGATCTGTTGATAAGAATCTAATGAGGTGAGCAAGGATGTTATCTCACGAGACCGGGGCTGTTCGCATCCCTTCGTTGGGCTGCGCTCCTCTCTCTGGTAGGGCTGAGTAAGCTGACTAACTGCGTCAAGCTGGGCAACTGCGTCAAGCTGGGCAACTGCGCCAAGCTGGGCAACTGCGTCAAGCTGACTAACTGCGTCAAGCTGGGCAACTGCGTCAAACAAAGAGCGAGAAAGGGGACAGGAAAGCCGTACACAAGAAGATTGATGAAGATTAATCCCCCCAAGAGGTGGCACGGGCATGAATAGCCCGTAAGTACTTAAGAATAAGGCAACTCAGATGTAGTCTCTCAACGGGAGACATCTCCTGTCCACGAGGCTAACCATAGCCCGTGCTTCTTGCCCAGCTCCTGTGCCAGGTAAGTTACAGGCTCACCATAGCCCGTGCTACTTGGAACTTGTTCCGAGTAGCTGAATCTATAGCAACAGTGTGGACAGATGAGGGATGAGTTTACATGTTCACGCAGACCTGTGTAAACTTAGGTTCCAACCCACAGTTTACCTCTTTCATGGAGGACTATCACCACCAGTGTCGTATCATCTGTGACCCGCTACGTGCTGCTGCTGTTACTGGATGATACTGATTGCTACTTATGCAATGGTTACCTGCTTCTGCCTCTGTTGCTGCTGCTTTTCAAAGCCAAGTAGCATTTGATAATTTATCTTCACGAGGCAATTTGGTATTGAAGACAATCGGTTCAACTAACAATATAAGCCTTGGAGACGAAGCTAAATATTTGTTGAATCTATTATTAACAATTTAATTGTTGTTATTGTGAACTATTTTTAATTTGTTCAATTTTTTGGCTGTGTCAGTGGCTGTGTTCCCCAGCTACTGTTATGTTCGATATTGTAGTATTGTGTTATGTTCGACTATGGTATTGTGTTCGAACATGGTGTTGTGTTCGAACATGGTGTTGTGTTCGAACATGGTGTTGTGTTCGAACATGATATTGTGTTGTGTTCGACTATGGTATTGTGTTGTGTTCGACTATGGTATTGTGTTGTGTTCGACTATGGTATTGTGTTGTGTTTGAACATGGTATTGTGTTGTGTTCGACTATGGTATTGTGTTGTGTTCGAACATGGTATTGTGTTGTGTTCGAACATGATAATGTGTTATGTTCGACAATGGTATTCACCTTATCATTAATCCTCAATTTTTCGTCAATTAACACACTATTGTCGCTATGATATGAGATATTTTGACACGCTACACAAACTTATGTGAGTTAGAGTGCCGTGAACATCCAGTATAGAGCTTTAGCTCCCTTTATGACGCTTCACTTGTACGTCCCAGATACAAGTCCTCTTTAGCTTTACAGCAATTGTCAACGTTATACAATAGTGAACTATTCATTTTCCTTGATGATTACATCTGCCACCTGGTGCTTCTGGACCTTCATTTATTACACAAAAGCAGCACTGGCAAACACCTGTGAAGGCAGCAACACTGCCAGACCCTTCTTAGTGAAGCCTGCTACGAACGGCTTAATGATTGAATTGACCAGACCACACACTAGAAGGTGAAGGGACGACGACGTTTCGGTCCGTCCTGGGACCATTCTCAACTCTTAATGATGTTCACTGTCACAGTGGAACATCATTGTGAGTGTGATGTTCATCAATGTCTTAGTTATGTCCTTTGTTGTCCTAGTGAAGTTCATCAGCCTTTTAGGGATGTTCATCACTGTTCTCTGGGTGTTCATCACTGTTCTCTGGGTGTTCATCACTGTTCTCTGGGTGTTCATCACTGTTCTCTGGGTGTTCATCACTGTTCTCTGGGTGTTCATCACTGTTCTCTGGGTGTTCATCACTGTTCTCTGGGTGTTCATCACTGTTCTCTGGGTGTTCATCACTGTTCTCTGCGTGTTCATCACTGCCCTCGGTGTGTTCACACCCTCCACGAACACTCACAGATACTAAACACCGCTGATAAAGCAATCAGACAATGCGTTCATACCACCTAATCTTATCAACATTAGAAGGTGGTTAAGAATAACTTAAGTCACCAGTGATAATAAGTAAATTTGCAAATGTCGAACATAGGTGATTCCAGCCCTAAGTGCACTGGTTGGTTAGCATTATAATGGCCCTCCACGTGGTATTGTTTAAGGGAGTTCGTAAGACCTATGGTGATGAAATTAATTGGCAATTAAGGAGAGGGTCGTATTGATGCGGTAAATAAAGAACAGATGTTAGCGTACGTTGGCCAGGGAAGTTTGGAACTTCTAATTATATTAATGAAGGTGACAATGAATTTCCTGCATCATGTTTTATGTTTTGATGTGGTAGTGGTGTGGGGTGGTGGTGTGGGGTGGTGTTGTTGTGTGTGTGGGGTGGTGGTGGTGGTGTGTGTGGTGTGGGGTGGTGTGGGGTAGTGTGGTGGTGGTGTGGTGGTGGTGGTGTGGGGTGGTGTGTTGTGTGTGTGGTGGTGATGTGTGTGGGGTGATGTGTGGTGTGTGTGTGTGTGTGGTGTGTGTGGTGTGTGTGGTGGTGATGTGGTGGTGTGGTGTAGTGGTGGTGGTGGTGGTGGTGTGGTGGTGGGGTGATGGGAAAGTGTAATTACCTAAGTGTAGTTACAGTACGAGAGCTACGCTCGTGGTGTCCCGTCTTCCCAGTACTCTTTGTCATGTAACGCTCTGAAACTTCGGACAGTTTTGCCTCCAACACCTTCTCATTTAACTTGCTCAAACCACTCTGCAAATGTGAACTTTGCAATATTTTTCGACAGCTTTGCTTCCTTAGCTTGAATCTTTGATCCCATGTTTTAAGTTGCAGTTTTCAATAATTCATTTTTGTCGATTTCTGTTGCTATTTTGTATGTCGTGATCAAATCACCTAATTTCCTTCTATCTTCTAGCTTTCGTGCATTTAACACCTCTTGCCTCTCCTCAAAGTACTTGTTTTTCAGTTCCAGAAGCCATTTTCATGCATGTCTTTGCACCTTTGCCAGTTTATTGAGGTACTTCTTGAGATATGATCACCATATAACTGTTGCATATTCCAATTTTGGTCTCACGAAGGTCATGAACAATCCATTTAATATTTCGCCATCCATGTCTTTAAAAGCAATTCTGAAGTATGGACTCCTGGCAAAATGTAACATGTGACAGCTTTCTATCCAGAACTACTCCTGGACTTTCTTTATCCTATTCCATAATGTAACATTTATGCACATTAAACTCCTTCTGACAAATGGTGTTCCGTACACTTATTTCCGGGTCATTTAGTGTTCCGTACACTTATGTTCGGGTCATTTAGTGTTCCGTACACTTATGTTCGGGTCATTTAGTGTTCCGTACACTTATTTCCGGGTCATTTAGTGTTCCGTACACTTATGTTCGGGTCATTTAGTGTTCCGTACACTTATTTCCGGGTCATTTAGTGTTCCGTACACTTATGTTCGGGTCATTTAGTGTTCCGTACACTTATGTTCGGGTCATTTAGTGTTCCGTACACTTATGTTCGGGTCATTTAGTGTTCCGTACACTTATGTTCGGGTCATTTAGTGTTCCGTTCACTTATTTCCGGGTCATTTAGTGTTCCGTTCACTTATGGCCGGGTCATTTAGTGTTCCGTACACTTATGTCCGAGTCATTTAGTGTTCCGTACACTTATGTCCGGGTCATTTAGTGTTCCGTACACTTATGTCCGGGTCATTTAGTGTTCCGTACACTTATGTCCGGGTCATTTAGTGTTCCGTTCACTTATGTCCCGGTTCATTTAGTGTTCCGTTCACTTATGTCCGGGTCAACTTATGTAACTGCTTCGTGAGTCTGGCCACTGGTCATTATTGATGGATGTGTGGACAACACGTGCCCTCTGTGATAAGTGGCTCGCCTTCAGTCACGAACGGACTTGGCCGCACGTGAACACAAGAACACTTTCTACAAAATTGTTCCTGGGTCGTAATCATTTTGTTTGGCCAACGCAGTCTCTAAATCGCAACCTAATTGAAGAGTCATTCACAGGTGCAAGCTGCAAAGTCTGCAGGAGATGGGAAAGGTTGCACTTGCAGTGTGTACTCAATCCTAATGATGAGTTTCAGAACTTATTGAAAGGCTACTGGGTTCTCTTATTTCTATTATCAGAAAATAGACAATAAAGAAAAGAGGGAAAAGAAAAATACTGATGAATTATTAGTTGCTGAGCTGTGTTTAATATTATATATCGGATATTTAGAAAAATGTACACGTGTTTTCAAAATTGTTATTCCTAATACTGATAGTCTTAAGCTTGTTCATATTTCAGCATTTATTGTATAAATAAAAGCATTGCGACCCTGAATATTTTTCAACTATAAACCAACTCTCAGTAAAATTTAGTGAGTTGTACGAATAAATTTTGAGCCAACTGTGTGCTTGGTAAAAGCAAAAACGTATGATTATATATTCATAAAATGGTTCCCCCAAGATTCATGATCCTAACACTGCTATCATCTACGTTCAATGTACGACTTTAACGATAGATGTTATTTCCCTCCGGAATTGTCTAGATATATACATACACCAATCAGAAACACGCAGATTGTTTACATCAACACGAGTGATATAAGCTTACAAAAAATACCTTCCCGATAAAAGAAACTATCATTAAAACTAGATTTTGAGAAGAAAATCGGTGATTACAATTAAACAAGAGTAGATTTCAGTTTTAAAGTTATCACTAAGATATCGTGCGCACAATGGAAAAGGCCTGAGATGAGATGAATCAGCTCTCATCACTCCTAACTCATCGGTAATTGTATATAATTTGCCCGGATTAAATCATTTTAGTAAGCAATGGTCTCGTAGGTTATCCGGGAACCAGTTGGAACTGATCACATCAAAGATAAGGAGCTTAACAGGGAGGGATTAACGCCGAAATATGCCTTCAGCAAGCATTGTTTCATGCCGCCAGTCAATGTCCCAGGCACAAGGCTTCATACACATTATACATATTTATCTGTAACATAAATGTTTTCATATATCTTTCAAGATTCCAGCTACTGTATATCTTATCACTAGATTTAATCATCTGAGACGTGTTTACTCTTCTTCAATGATTCTCTTCTCGCCTGGCTAAGTCTACTCCACCACCCAGACCGCTCTTCCTTTTCTCCTCAGGAGAAATGAAGTGGGGCTTCCCTGGCATGCCTTGCACTCAGATCAAACCCAGGTGCTGTTGCACCTCAGAGCTGCAACAACACAACAGGTGATTGCATCCTTCCATAAATGAGGGCTTCTCATGCATGGGATTGTCTATTAGCAGCTTCATGTCAGCAACAAGGACACACCTTCACCCACTATATTTATGTAACGCATTAACCTTTGTTCTGATATTGCAATCCACACAGAATATAGCTGCATTTGGGGCCAGGCAGAGGCTGGCAGATTCTGTCTGCGTAGACTGCTCCAGAAAAGCATAGTACGCTGGCACACGGGGCACCACAAACTTAATGGTGCCATCAGTTAGCGTCTCGTTACTTCCAGGTCCACAGCAGACACAGAACATCGTGTCCTGATTACCTCCAATTCTGCTCTGTTTTGCAACTGCCAGGTGCAGGCAGCTGTCCCACACAGCATAACATTCCTTCAGGTGGAAGAAGCAAAAATGCGGATTTACATTATATATATCTTGACCTTATCTACGTCCTCAAATGACACCTGATGTTCCCGGGATCGATCCCGGTGATTGAATGGTTTGGATCGTTGCTTGGGTGAGGGATTGATTTGCTGATCGGTTGGTTGATTGATTCGGTGGTTGGATGCTTGGTTTTGTGATTGGGTGTTTGGGTAGCTGGTTGGACGGTTGATTGAGCAGCTGGTTGATTGGGTAGCTGGTTGGTAGGTTGACTGGGTAGCTGAATGATTGGTTGATTGGGTAGCTGGTTGATTAGGGAGCTGGTTGGTTTGGCAGATGGTTGATTTGTGGGTTGGTATGCTGGGTTAGTATGGGTTTGGAAGTTGGGTGGATGGTTGATTGGTTAGTTGGTTGGCTGGGGAGGTGCTTCGAAAGTGTATTGCTGATTGGTTGGATGGTGGTTGTGCTGGATGGCCGAGTGATTAGTTGGTTGATTGTCGGTTGGTTGGTTGGTCAGTTGGTTTGATCGGGTGGGTGATTGACTGATTGATTGGGTGATTGGATTGTTAATTAGGTGATTAATTGTGTGAGTGGTTGTTTGGGTAACATAGCCTATCCTAGCTGGATAGGCTATGTTACGCTAGATTAGGTTAGATTCATGGAAAACAATCCAACTGTTTTACCCAACCAGAAACGTACAAACCCAAGCAACCCTCTTAACCTATCGGGCTTGGTGCAGAGAAAATTAAACGTACCAATTCCATAACAAAAGCGACGGTGAGAAGACAGAATGATACGAGATATGAAGTTCGTATCAGGGAAGGTCTCTCTCTACACCTATATCTCCGAGGCCTCTCCACCTGCATCTGTCGAGTCTTTAAGAGCCTCCATGTTGCCTGCCATCTGATAATAGCGTTTTCAGAAATGACTTGCTTGAGAGCCTGATAGGTCTTAAAGAGTTATGGTGATTGTAACCTGGGCTAAGGTTTCACCCACGGCTTTAGTGCCTACTTGTGAGATCTGTATACCTCTTATCTCCATGATGGCGGCCTAGTCGGTATTTACCAAGTTTACGAGTCCCAAAGCGCGACGAGCTTGTCCTCAACTCAGAGTTATTACGGTTTAGGAGAACCTCATAGCGCTTCGCAGGTCGTAAAGTGCTTACTAAACAACGAGCTCAGCCGCCTTGAGCGACGTGTGAGAGGCAGAGATCTCTTATGTGGACACGTAAGTGCTTGGCGAGTTCTGCCTTTGTTCTGGGCCGCTACATGGGCACGGACACAACCCCTGGGCACCTCATGGGCACGGACACAACCCCTGAGCACCTCATGGGCACGGACACAACCCCTGAGCGCATCATGGGCACGGACACAAACCCTGAACACCTCGTGGGCACGGACACAACCCCTGAGCGCATCATGGGCACGGACACACCCCGAAGCACCTCATGGGCATGGACCAAGCTCTTAGGGCCCAGCTTGCGTCTAGAGGAAAAATTTAAAAAACGCTTCATAACCCAATTCATGTCAACATTAGTGTTAAACATTGTGAGATACAGGAGTAGACGCCTTCTGGCTCCTGTTAGCATCTCTTAACTCCTGTTAAAGCTCACGTTAGCTCTGCCTTCCCATAACTGCATTGCTATGCTGTGGAAGTTGCATTATTGATCCCTTTCCAAGTGTCGTCAGCCTGTTCTCTAGGGTCTGACAAGCGTCATATTAGAAGTGGTTTTCTCTAACCACCAAAAGCGTGAGAATCTTGACAGTCCGCCTAATTTAGTAAAGCCGATCCTCATTAGTCAGAGAAAGCGTCAATATTACGGCGCTTTTTATTTCAGTAAAGCTTCGGAATTTAGACGATGTGGTCGCAAGCGTCGAATTTGCGGTGCATTGACTGTGAGGACAGGTTGACATGATAGCTATAACTTCCGCTGTGAATGTTGAAGAAAACAGGATAACACTGAATATTAAAGAATACAAGATAACACTGAATGTTGAAAATACAAGATAACTCTGATGGTAATGGATATAAAGAAACTTTTCATGTTTTAAGAATATAGAGATTGTTTTGAATTTTAAAGATATAAGATAACTGAATGTCTAATAAGATGAAGATAACTTTTAACACGGTTTCTAGCTTAGTGTCTTGTGTATATATTAAATTGGTTTTGGGATTGAACAAAAAACTCATATACATATATCTTTTTATTTATAATATTAGGGGTTAAAGAAATGTCATTTAAACATTCATGTAACCAATAACTTATGTTATTAAGAAGGTGTTCATAAGCCTAGGGGCTGATGACGGAATTATGGTTTTGGAACCCCTCTCAGCCATATTGGAAACCCCTTTCAGTCATATTGGAACCCTCTCAGCCAAATTGGAACCTCCTCTCAGCCAAATTGGAACCTCTCTTTGTCATATTGGACCTCTTCTCAGACATATTGGAACTTCAGCCATATTGGAACCACTCTCGGCCATATTGGAACCCTTATTTATCCCATAGTGTAAATAAATTGGCTGACAAATTTTTAGATGGCATTCGAAACCTTTGATCGTTTTCAACCTTTTAGGCTTTGTTTTAAATCCTAAATTGGCGAATTTTATTACTTTGTAATTGTCATGCCTATTTATCACCCTCGAAGACGCTGCTCGGACACGGCTGGAACACGACACCTATTCATAGATTTTTTTCCCCCATTTACCAGTCATTAAAAAATTATTCCTAGAGCGATATGGGTGTTTATTTTTATATTAAGACCAACACCGCCTCTATTTTAGTTAGACTTTTGTTGGACTTTTTATTATATAAACAAGACTTTATATATATGAATAAAGACTCATTACAGTGATAGCAATAATTAGTGCATACACTAAGACACAACTCACTGGGCATTAAAGAAACTTAAGCAATATTTTTAAGCTAAATGTTCAAAAGTTAATTATACTGTTTTTTCATAAATCTTCTGCGAACCCCTGCCGCGTTGACCATGTTTTGAGTCGATGCATAGAAATTGTAGTCTTTAGCCTCCATTAAGAAGATCTGTAGCCGAGATAAGCGAGATGTTTGTGAGCTGCGTTACCCTAGCGACCGCTAGAGGCGAGCCGACATACAAGGAAACTCGCTCCAATACTCGCCAGTGTTGATATTGTGTTATTGATCAGCTCGGTGCGTGTGTGTGTGTTTGTACAGTGAATTCAATTGCTTAGAAATTTGTGAGGATGACTGTCAATAGCTTCTAGCGTTATGCTCGTCATAGCTTCGGTGTTAAGCTTAACCTGATGGGTGTATAATGTATAGAGAAACTAATGGGTATCTATGCAAGGAAAAGCTCTCAGCCTGGTAACAGGAGCCAGCAGTCGTCTGGTCCTGTACCCACCTGGGTAAAAAAAAAAATCTTTCCAAGGAGAATATAGTTAACAATTTTACCAGGATTAAAAGATACATTCGGTTTCCTAAGGTTATTGACACATCAACTGAACTACACACACTGTAAGGAGTTTTCTGTGGAGGATTGAGTGAACTGTCAAGTGTTGTTTAGAATGAGTTTCAATTTAATTTGAATAAGCTGGCGGGAGGGGGGGGCGCATTATTTCTCAAGTTTGACACAAAACAAAGTATTAAGTAGAACTGTTCTCTCGCAAATAAAGTGTAATCTTAGTTCCTTTCTCATGTTAACAATTCTGACAGTTCTGGGATAACCCAGGATATGGTTCGCATGGCTGTTCATTTTACTAAATGGAGGAACGAGAATTTGATTTATTTTAAGCTGCCTCGGTTATGAATCAATCGCTGCCTTGTGGGGTAGTGAGCCATAGAAAGTTGCATTTACAAATTCGTACACTGAACCGTGTATAATATTTGATGTAGGAGATGATAACCTCGTGAATACATATGTTCTTTAATCTACAGTTTAGAGTGTTGTGTATAATCGCCTCTCCTGATGGCAGAGAATACAAGCGGTACCTCACTGTAGTAAGACTGAGTTGAATTACTTAGATTGTATAGAAAGGAACACACTTGGAAGGGTTAGGATACGGATTGGGATGGGACGGGGGAAGAAATGTGCCCAACCACTTGGACCGGTCGGGGATTGCATAATTCGGCCTATGACAAGTTAGGTTGGTGGCTATGTTTTGCAGTTTTTATTTTGCCTGTTGATTAATAGTGCACATTGCGGACCTTTTTCCCCTTTTTTTAGGTGGTTTCACTAGTCAATATTTTGTTCGTTCCTTCCCTGGTGGCTGTAGTTGCTACCTGTGGTGTTCTGTGTGGCTGGGGAAGTCTTGGTTGTGATTGATATAAAGCCATTGCTTGGTTACTGACTTCACACGGGAGACATCCTTCCCCGGGATCTCCCTCCGCAGGTGCAGTTGCACCTCCACAGATCTCCAGTATCAGCTCTTGATACTGGTAATGGCTCAAAGGGCCACCACTTACGGGTTATTCATGCCCGTGCCACCTTTTGGGTGGCATAATCTTCATCAATCATCAATCAATCACTGACTTCAATACTTTATACTGATACATGACTAGCAGCGTCCAAGCTTGGCGGGCGTCCTGTACGCTCTCTCTTGTTTACCTGCCGCTGGCGTATGAAACGCAGCGCATACAAACCGGATGGTGCTGTTTGCTGTGAACATGACACTATCTTTTATGGATAAATGGTTAGCCTATTGCCTCTCTGATGGCTGACTACCTCTTTTTCAGAGTTACGATTGAATGCTCCTGTCGTTTACATTCCATCAAAGGATTCCATTACCGGAGACTTCCATTAGCGAAGCGGTTCACCAGCTGGAGGGATTCTCAACTCCATGAGGTATCCGATATCAATGCACTCGGAAATATCTCAACCCAAGAGACATTAACTACAAACATTAATAAAGATTTTCTATGATGTTTGAACAACATTTTGCACGTCTTATGTGATGTGATGATGGAGCTTTGCAACACATTTCGTGTGACTTTTTGATGGTTATGATTGAAAAAGAATCATTCATTAAATCCTTCGTTTAAGTATTGGCAGAGGTTGATTCTTGCGTTGGAGGTTATTTTAAGGCTTCCATGAGGGCGCTTGGAGGTTATTTTAAGGCTTCCATGAGGGCGCGTTGGAGGTTATTTTAAGACTTATATGAGGCGCTTGGAGGTTACTTTAAGGCTTCCATGAGGGCGCTTGAGGTTACTTTAAGGCTTCCATGAGGGCGAGAGGAACGGAAAGGATTGTTAGTTTTTACAGTAGAGGAGAGATACAGGACGGGAGAAGGAGGGAGCGCCTCGACCCCCAGATGGTAACGAACCAACACTGCCATAAACTCTCCTACGCGATATCCTTCTCCGGTTGTCAATTAGCGTTCATTAGTTACCTCATTATTGGTCGCCACGAGAGGCTCAAGGGACTTGCTATATATATATATATTCCATGCTTGTTTAATTGGTTGAAATCTGCTGCAGGGAGCAAGAAAGAGAGACTCCTGAAGCCCGAGTTCAGACACCCATACCTGCAAGAGGCTCCAGGCAGCCTCATAACTATTGCCTCACAGTGTGCCTGTACATAACTGTTCAATCTAAGGTAATCATAGCTATGTTACAGGCCATATCTGCCACTATTAAATTATTATGATGTGCATTTAAAGCCTAGTTATCAGAATAACCTCATGTCCAGCATTTAGGTTATAACAGTAAAATAAACAATGCAGACGCCAATAATTTGGAGATCAAATGAGAATTTAATTATTCTTTATAATAAATATTAAGTGAATTTAATATTTAATATAAAGAATATAATTAGGCAAAGTTTTTTTCTAAAGAATACACATATTAGCTTCTTTTGCAGAAGCTAATATGTGTATTAGCTTCTGCAAATATTAATCAAAATATTTGATTAAAATAATATAAAAAAAAGGTATCAGATTCTTAAAGAAAATGATGGACAGCTACAAACAGTAAATTGTATTTGAAATCAATTCTGAGACACCAATTTTGATTGACATCAATTCTGAGACACCAATTTTGATGACATTGACATCAATTTTGATTGACATCATTCTGAGACAATTTTGATAAAGAGAAACCAATTTTGAGATTTGAACTTGAGAACTTGAGAGAGAGAAAATGGGATTTCACTGTTAATCCCATATTAGTCTCTTGATATGGGATCAGAAGGCAGGATAACATTATCCTAATGTTTACAAAACATTTCGTATCGTAATCCATATGGAGAGATGCCAGTGATGATGTTCATTGATGTATAATGATAATTTACTTTTGTTGTCGAATGTTATTATCTGGACATTCACTTATTTTGTTTATTGTTATTGTGAGTTGGAATTTTCTTTGTAATAAATATAGGTCATGAGCAACACATCATCATCACCACAACGTTATTTTGATTGACGTAAGGACGTAAAAACGTTGCCAGGTTGTTTTTGACGTAATAATATAGTATCATTGCTGTAATGTTGCACAGTGAGTAATCACAAATTACTCTCGTAATTTAGCAAAATTAATCACAATAAATGAACTTATTAAACAAATTAAAACAAGATTGAAACGTTGCTGTGATGTTATTACAGCGATATAACGTCGTTACAACGTCAAAGTAATATTTTGTTGACGTTGTAACGACGTAGTAACGTCACCAAAACATAATTCTGACGATTGGTGGAGATTAAGCTAACCAAGGCCTCGTAGCTGAGTGAACAGCCCTCTGGGGTCCTAGTCATAAGGGCCTTGGTTCGATTCCCGGCCGAGGCAGAAACAAATAGGCATAGTTTATTTTACCCTGATTCTCTGTTCACCTAGCAGTAATAGGTACGTGGATTCTGCAGACACAATAGTAAATACCACACACATTTCTGGGAGGTGAAATCCTGTAAAAGTCCAGTAGAAAGATCTGGGGTGTTGATATCACACCAAACCTGTCCCCAGAAGCCCACTTCAAAAAGAATATCATCAGCGGCATATGCGAGTTTGGCTAACATCAGAACTCCCTTTAGAAATTTGTGAGAGGAATCATTCAGAACCTTGTATGCCACATTTGTCAGACCAATCCTAGAGAATGTGGCTCCAGTGTGGAGTCCGTATCTCGTCAAGCACAAGACGAAGTTGGAGAAGGATCAAAGGTTTGCCACCAGACTAGTTCCAGCAGCAAGAGTTATGTGTTAAGTGGAAAGTTTTCATGAATTGAATCTCACGTCGCTGGAAGACAGAAGAGTTTGCAGAGAGACCTGATTACCACATACATAATTCTCATGGGGGGGATTGACAGGATAGATAAAAAAAGTAATTAGCCTAGCTGAGACACGCGACACAGAGGACCAAATAGAACTGAGTTCCCAGATGAGACAAAGACATAGGAGAGTATTTTTTTCAGTGTCAAAATATTGAACAACAGAATGCATTAGAAGTAATGCGGTGGAGGCAGACTCCATAAACAGTTTTAAATGCAGATATGATAGAGTTCAATAGGCTCAGGAACCTGTACACCAGTTGATTACCAGTTCAAAGGCGGGACCAAAGGGCTCAAGCTCTTGCACAATTAGCTGAATGCACTCATACACACACACACACACCACACACACACACACACACACACACACACACACACACACACACACACAACACACACACACATACACACCTGTGCTGTAGGTAAGAGTGCGTTCCAAATTGTAACCCAAATGAGGGTGCGAAAGTGTTTACAGTGTCTACAGTCAAGACCACGGATGACATTCAACATACCAACACAAAACCCAGCAAAATGTTATTAGGGTAAGCTATTTTTAATAGCCAAGTTATCAGGACTAGGAAGCTATGAGCAATGAATTATATTTTCGAAAGGTTCCCGTTTAAGCAGAATTGTTTCCTCCTCCCTGATACTATGGGTCTTCATCTGCTTTTCCCAATCGTTTAAGAGATTTACGATATTAATGAAAATATTCATTGGTATTGAAGCGGAACGCACGCATGCCCACAAGCGCCCACGCCCGCTCGCACGCACCCCCAGCAGGCGCACACACATACACGCTCGAACCCCCCCAGCAGGCACACACACACACACACATGCACGCTCGCACCCCCCAGCAGGCACACACACACACACACACACATGCACGCACTCACACAAGCAGCCCGCACGCCCGCCCGCAAGCACTCAAGCCCATTAAGCACATTCAAAACCAAACCAATGTTCTTTGCCATTACGTATTTAAAAACTAATCGAAAATTGAATAAAGAGCAGGAGAGGACGTAACAAGTCTACTTTATTAGGGCAAATGTCAGGTCGAGAGCGGCCAGAGAGGTGAGTTTTTCAATTCAAGTTTTATAGACCAATAAAATCTGACAATTTATAGGTGTTAGAAAGTGGAGTGTGCAGGCGGCGGCCGGCGACGTCCACAGGAGTTACCCGTAGTGCAGTGTGGAGGCCCTCCACTACACTGTGCTTTTCCTATTATATCTACTGCATAGGGGAGCCGGTCGGCCGAGCGGACAGCACACTGGACTTGTGATCCTGTGGTCCCGGGTTCGATCCCGGGCGCCGGCGAGAAACAATGGGCAGAGTTTCTTTCATCTATCCCCCCTGTTACCGTAGCAGTAAAATAGGTACCTGGGTGTAGTCAGCTGTCACGGGCTGCTTCTGGGGTGGAGGCCTGGTCGAGACCGGGCCCTCGGGACACTAAAGCCCCAAAATCATCTCAAGATAACCTCAAGATAACATAGTGTGGTGTGTGTGTGTGTGTGTACTCACCTAATTCACCTAGTTGTACTCACCTAGTTGTGTTTGCGGGGGTTGAGCTCTGGCTCTTTGGTCCCGGCCTCTCAACCGTCAATCAACAGGTGTACAGTGGTGTGTGTGTCTGTGTGTGGAGACAGATAGCTGTGTAAGACACAGAACACAATATGAGGAATTGTCCTGGAGAGCGGAATTGAGAAGCGATCAGGTGACAATCTCACGACATTGCATGTCACAAATGCCTTCAGTCGATAGTCAAGTTATTTGTTTACCTCACTTGAAAACTGAGTTGAAGGAACAAGAGGACCCTATGTCCTGAAGGAACGGCAACTCTTACTTTACAAGTGCCGCAAACTTTAAACAGATTCAAAGATATTAAGGTCGCAGACATCCTTGAAATCGCAAAATTAAACTGATCCACTTCTAGTATTTTTTGAACAGTTTGTCGACACCACAGACGCCAACACCGAGAAATGCGACCTGTCCCAGGCTAGGCTCGTTAATGCCGACCCACAAGGCACATTCACAAACAAATTACCACACTTTGCAAATCGGTATTTTATGAACTATAACGAATTATATATATATTATAATTTTGTGAATAGTTAAGCCGAAGATAGATTAGGTGTTAATGTTCAGTTGGCGATTATATGTCTTTTGCAGGACATGGGCTGAAGAAGCCTCTATAGAGGTCCAATTCGAACATAGAAAGCGAGTGAATTAGTGTNTCGCATATATATATATATATATATATATATATATATATATATATATATAATGTGTGTGTGGTTTGTGCAGTTGCGTGCAACAGCTTGTCTGTCCTCGAAGCTTTTACGACTTATTATGTCAATATTTCCTGAAAATGTTAGCTAATAAATGGATAATTGTTGTCAAAAACGTTTGTTCAAAGTGTATCAAACGGCTAATTAATTTTTTTGTTGCCAATTTATAATAATGATAAATATTCTTCAAACAGTAAAAATGTAAAATAAGTCTTACTTAGGCTAAGTAAAAGTCCAAACAATAGTTTTAATTATATTTTGTACATGACCAAAATTTTAATTTTAAGTTTTTGTGTATTAAAATGTAGCAAAGTGTATAGGGTGAAGCTTTCTGAAAATTTGTGGCGTGTTACCATTGATTGTACGTTCTTCCCCTGCCACTGAGTGCACGTTCTTCCCCTGCCACTGAGTGCACGTTCTTCCCCTGCCACTGAGTGCACGTTCTTCCCTGCCACTGAGTGCACGTTCTTCCCCTGCCACTGAGTGCACGTTCTTCCCCTGCCACTGAGTGCACGTTCTTCCCTGCCACTGAGTGCACGTTCTTCCCCTGCCACTGAGTGCACGTTCTTTCCCCTGCCACTGAGTGCACGTTCTTCCCCTGCCACTGAGTGCACGTTCTTCCCTGCCACTGAGTGCAAGGTACTCATTCACAGTGGCACATAACTAACGAATACAAGTTATCCATTTTGAGAACCACGTAATCAGTGAGTGCAAGTTATTCATACCCAGTATCACATTGTACATTAGCTCTCAACTTGTTCCACTCGACACTTGTACTCGAGACTCGGAACCCCACTCGACATCAGCCCTCGACACCTTCATCCACTCCTTTATACAGTAATCATCCTCATTTCCATATTATGGAATAAACTTAATATCGTCCATCATCCATAATGCACTCTTTCCCCTCCACACTTCTACACACTACAGCCACACCCCTACACACTACCAGCCACACCCTACACCCTCCTGCGGGCTCACCATAGCCCGTGCTACTTGGAACTTTTTGTTCCAGGTAGCGAATCTTAAACAACAACAACAACTACACCCTCATCACATTACATGCAGTAATTGTACACCTTATCATAGATTGAGCTAATTATTAACTTTGTCCACTGTAAATAATATACAGCAGAGATATATTAGCCTCTCTCTCCCTTTTGACATTCGTAACCTTTGTATAACTCATGTTAAATTATGCTGCTATTGTAAAATTCCCGTCATCGGAGCCAGTTATATTTGTCTAATTTGCTGTATTAGTCAGTTCTTACTTCAAAGGTTTCTTTTGGTTTCCCGTAATTCCCGAGCATTTTTAATTATTATTATTATTATTATGAATAAATCGACAAGAGCATTCATGAGGGTTCGAACGTGGGCCCTGGGGTGTTCCCAGACGCGCTCGAGTCAACTACACCACGCCATGGTCAAATCAACATTTTACTATGTGGTGGTGCAGTTGACTAGAGCGCGTATGGGAACACCCAAGTCAGAGGTTCGAACCCTCATGAACGCTTTTGTCGATTTGTTCATTTGATATATCACGTTGCTGCGATTTCTGTGTATTATTATTATTATCATAAATATTATTATCAATAATATTATTATTATCATTAATATTATTATTATCATTAATATTATTAATATCCTTCAAGCTGTTTATCTGTAGCCAATCATAGTTATTTTAATTAACTTAAGTCTATGTGTGAGGTCTAACACTCCAGGTGATCCTTGGGTGGTTCAGAACAGGGAGAGATGAGTGGGTGGTAACTACCAGAGGTTAACGACCGCCTATAGTGCTCTCAGTTGTCTCACTATCACGCCACAATATCATAATTTCGCATCATACTAATTGCTATTGAACTCGCATGAGGAAAATGTCAGGTAGGGAGATGCAATGAAGATACTGAGGGCAGACGCCGAGCTGAACAGCTGTATATGCACTTACATGATGAAAGAAGCTCCCCAATAAACTAGTCTTTCGAGGCAAAATAGTAAACAAAAAATAACCTTAACGCTTCGCTGCTGTGCCGCCTATGAATATGCTTCTATACAAATCATATCTGCCTCTGCCCCAATGCTTCTTGCCTCCCTCTGAGAACCTCAATCATGGTGCTGGCTAGCCACGGGACGTCTTGATGACCAAAACTCACTGAACCTCTCTGGGTTCAGCGTCTAGGGACTTGTAAGCATTTTCTAGGTCATTTAAAGATAAAAACGTACGCGATGTAGCCGATTGTGGGGGAGAGCGAGGAGGAGCCTGGAGAGAGTGGTGAGAGGCGCTTCAAACAGCCATGCAAGGTAGTCTTACACTGGTGGCACGTAACGTCCCTTATCATGAGAGTTGCAACCTGAGAGCACGTTGCAACTCCCATGAGGATAGGTTGCAAGCCTCAGCCTGAGTTGCAACTCAACTCGACCAAACATCGAAAACGCATTCGTCAGTTTTAATGTACTATACGTCTCCAAAATCAGTATTTTCTTGTATATAAATATTATATAGTAAAATGTGTTAGGCTGAATTAGGTTATCTTAGGAGTTTTAATCCTGTTGACAGATTATGGTAGTCGCTGTACATGGGTGAAGCATTTAGAGAGGTGCGAATCGAGGAGAAAACGTGAGCAAAGCACTTTTAAAGAAAACTCAGCCCGTCCTCAGTAACAAAGGCCAAAGGCTCGTTAATCCAGCCACCAAACCCTCTGTTTCTGGATGACAAACGGTTGGCACACAGCTCTCAACAGGTGATTAGCGAATATTTCTTAATGTTCCGCTGACGACCTCTGACTTGAAGCGCTGTAAATGCATCGTCAATGTTCGTCAAATACAAATAATCGCCAACAGAACCTAAACATCTAACTTAGGCCTAACTATACATAGAACATTAATGTTCTCATATGTAAATATTAATTTATACGAGAATAAACCTATTTTTAATACTCAGTATTTCAAAATTGATGAATGAGTCTTGGGGAGAACGGCTGCCGCTTTAACGAGCCTGGCCTGGGAACAGGTTAAGAAATGTGTGTGTGTGTGTGGTGTGTGTGTGTGTGTGTGTGTGTGTGTGTGTGTGTGTGTGTGTGTGTGTGTGTGTGTGTGTCTGTGAGTGTGTGTGTGTGTGTGTGTGTGTGTGTGTGTGTGTGTAATAGACTCATATATATCAGTCGAGAGTCGAGTGAAGCGTTTTCCTTCATAAAGAGGGGGCTAGGCGTGTGGATTAACAAGCATTTGACTTTTATTGACGAGACGGGTTTCATGAGAACGTGTAGTAGTTTATGGTGCTTCAAACATCCGTGGTTATGTTACCTAGTTGTGCCCGTTATGTATAGTGGGTGAGTGTTGAATAGCCTTGGTACTCTAATGATAGAATTGTCTTTCAATGTACCTAAGGCACCTCTGGTTTTCAGCTAGGAAATTTTGCACTTCCTAACATGCCTCCTGGTTATAGGAAAGAATTATCTCCAAGTGTAGATTTAGTTCCATACCATCCAATATTTCCTATTTTAAGTGATTATAGATATCTCACGCCTGCGCACTAAAGAACACAGATTGAGAGATCTCAGGTCGTCTCAGTATTTATATATTTTATTAGATGGTTCCAGCCAGCAAAAGTTTTCTGCACAGTCTCCAGGTTAACAACTTCGCCAGCTCTGAGTGAGGATGTCAGTATGCAATAATATTCTTCCCGTGATAGCTCTCGTGTTTTAAAAGGTGCCGTCACCGCTTTGGCACCTCTAGTTTAAAAGTTCTTTTTATATCCAGATTATCACTTTCCTTGCAACTGTGACAGCTACTTTAATGTGGTCCTTGAAGTTAAGAAAACCCAGTTACGAGCCTTTCCGTACTGGGTTCTTTTAAAACTATGATCCTACTCAAGATCAGAGGTCCTTATGTTGTTGTTGTTAAATTCGCTACCTGGAACAAAGTTCCAAGCAGCACGGGCCATGGTGCCCATAGTGAGAGGTCCCTAACCTTCGTGGAAATATAGTGTAAGTTTAAGGATATGAAATAAATAGCACTTACAAATAACCGTTCTTTTTTATCCATCACCCACTACTATTTACAATTCACTATGAGAGGTCATCCAGAACATCACTAGCCCTCACGCTAGCTAGCTTCAAGATGACGGACACTATATATATTCCTCTGACGAAATCTTCAATGCAATACTAGCCCACACGCTAGCTGCAGTTATGGAGACGTCTTCAAGCGCCCCACTCTTATCGCAATCGCTAGTACGCACAACCAGTGAAGACCACAGCGCTCATCTAGCCGCACTGGCTAGCACCTTCCAATTGCGAAGTCCACAGCGCTCAATGTCAATCACTGGCGAGTTCACCTTCAGCACGGGCCAGTCCACCCACCGTATCGTCACGATGTCCCGAACCCCACATCGCTCTCCAAAAACACGCTGACAGAGGTCTTCGCAACACGCTGACAGAGATCTTCAGCAACACGCTGACAGGGTTCTCAAATAATCACGGACCGGCGTAGCTAACACCCTGGCAGAAGTCTTTAGCACCCCACTAGCAGCACTTCTCAGAAGATGAACACTACTGTCTTTTCGTAATTCCTCTTCGCCAAATCCCGGGTACGTCGGTCCTTCATAAGTCAAGCAGCTAACCCACTGCTAATACCGACGGTGGCCTCTTTGTCCTCTCACAGGACCAAATCAGGAGTTCTTGACTGCCCAAGGTGAACTGCCCTCCTCAGCACAATCGCCTTTGAGAACATTCACGTCATAAGCCAGACAGACAGTATGCTGGGTGACCTTAGGATAACACCCTTCACCGAGGAACTGAAATTGTAATTGCATGCACACACCTAAATGGCCTGATACCGTTACGCCACCCACCAGAGATCATCATCGACCTCACCTCCCAACTGAGGTATGAAACAGAGCCTTTCACCAACGCCACACCACTGCCAACAGATGGCGTTGTCTGCTGCGTCTCACCTAATATCTGTGAAATGGAGAGCAGGTCCATAGATGGCGCCGAAATCGCCACTCCACACTCCAGCAACGGTGTTGATACCGTAACAGTTTTCAATATGATTCCTCCCAAGTTTTTTTTATATAGCCTTCTTTTTCTATAGTGTTATTTGGCAGCAGTTTACATGTGGATCGAATTTTTAATATATGTTTTTTACCAAAGCGTAGTAACTGGAAACTTGTCTTCACTGAATATTATGTTGTATTGTGTGACCCATTGAAAGATCTGGGGCCAGATTCACGAAGCAGTTATGTAAGTACTTACGAGCGTGAGCATCTTTCCTCAGTCTTTGGCGGCTTTGTTTACAATTATTAAACAGTTAATGAGCTCCGAAGCACCAGGAGGCTGTTTATAACAATAACAACAGTTGATTGGGAAGTTTTCATGCTTGTAAACTGTTAATAAATGTAACCAAAGCCGTCAAAGATTGTGGAAAGATGTACACGTTCGTAAGTGCTTGCGTAACTGGTTCGTGAATCTGGCTCCAGGTTTACATCAGTTTATGGTTCCTCAACTACCATGGTCATTAAGGTTCCTCCATTTAAGAAGCTTCATCTACAATGATCATTAAGAAGCCGCCACTATCATGATTATTTAGAACTCGTTACTGCCATGACATAATAACGGTAATCGGTAATTTTCAATATAGCTTCATTATAATCATTATTATAGAGGTGAAAGAAATATCGTCGTTTTAAAACAAAATGTGAATTGAAAAAAATATATTTGTCTCGCGAATGCAAATGAGAGTAGCCCCAAAAATATTCCCAAAACCAAAATAAGTTAGGATGATAATGCTGTTGAATCGTCTCCAGACCTCACAAATATTAATGATATTTTCCCTCATAAATGGCTTGATTATCACTTCATTGGGCTGTCTTTACTATTATTTTAATGAGTACTTTTTAACTATTATTATTTTGCAAGTACTGGCATTGTTGCTAGTTAAAAGATGGAGTTGTTGTCGCTAATGCTCTTTGTTTTCCCCACTCTAATAATGATGGTACTTTTGAAGCAATTAACGACTGACGCCTCGCATTACCACTCGCATGGCTCCTGAATTATGTGACTGACGCCGACGATAACTCTCCTCGCTATATTTATGTCGACGCTTCCACAGAAGCTGTTGTCGCTATCATTAGCGAGCCTGGTCAGGTACAAGCTTTCCGTCGGGGCGCTTATACCAGGTCCACCGCTGCGATTGTCTTGATCTAGACGACATGCCTCCAGAGGGGGTGCTGATTGTGTTGCGCCTAGAGAGGGAAGCTGATTGTGTTGCGGCTCCAGAGGGAGCTGATTGTGTTGCTGTCACTGCGGCTTCTCGTTTTATTATCCGTGATAAGTCTAGCGTCGGTGGGTGTGGAGGAGGAGCTGGCGGTGATTGTTTACTGCTAATGAAGCTGCCGGCAGGGGCGAGGAGAGTAGTCACAATGCTTTTCCCTCTTCTCCAGAGTGATGATGAAGCTGGTAATCCCGGAAGCTGCTGCTTCCGTTTCTGTCGCTGGTTCCTGGCTTTATTGTTTTCGTCTGCTGCTGCTGAGTCTGCTCCTGGCGCCTTCAGCTGCTGGTCCTCGTGGTTGATTTTGACGTTCAAGGCTGATTCTGGCGTTCCCGACTGCTGCTGTTGATTGCTACTTTTGGGGGAGCTGCCAGCTACTACTGGTTGTAATACCAAGCTTCTGCTACTTGAAGGTGTTCCTGACAGCGGGTAGTCCTCTGACTCAACTTCTGCTACAGATCATCATCTCTTAACTGCAGCTGGTGTTGATGATTGTTGCTGTTGATGATTGTTGCTGTTGATGATTGTGCTGTTGATGATTGTTGCTAATGATGATTGTTGCTGCTGATGATTGTTGCTGCAGATAATTGTTGCTGTTTCATGATTGTTGCTGCTGCTGATCTACTGGTATCCCTGCTGGTGGGCCGTGCTGCAAGATCTCCCACCGACTGGTGACGCCTCCCCACCGACTGGTGACGCCTCCCACCGACGCTCTTGCCACTGTTGCTAACGGCATCCTCTTGACCGCCTGTGTCACAGCTTCTGCCCCGAGGACCTGCAAGTTGCAGGCATAATGGGCTTAATGACGTGTGCATGTTTTGCATACGATTAATCTTTATTGTCTGGCAAAGTGTGTGTGTCTATCGCGGAGACCTTTTTACTACCTCACAATGACTGTATTAAGATATTAATTACCAAATAAAACCGTGATTGCAGTCTCATCGTGCGTAAAAAGAGTATTTTCAAATTATATGAACTTTAAAGACGAGTTAGGTGAGCGTGTAGCGCAGCTTAGGGGATGATAGCTGAGGGTACTCGACTAGATGCACTACGGGCTCGCCATAGCCCGTGCTACTTGGAACATGTTCCGAGTAGCTGAATCTATAACAATAACAACAACAACTAGATGTACTTACCTAGATGCGTCTAAGGGTACTCACCTAGATGCGTCTAAGGGTACTCACCTAGATGCGTCTAAGGGTACTCACCTAGATGCGTCTAAGGGTACTCACCTAGATGCGTCTAAGGGTACTCACCTAGATGCGTCTAAGGGTACTCACCTAGATGCGTATAAGGGTACTCACCTAGATGCGTCTAAGGGTACTCACTTAGATGTGTTTAAAGGAATAGTAGCTCCACTGTCCCTGATCTCTCCTGACGTCTCCTTGTGTAAAAATTGTGTAAACCTGTTTAGAGTGAATATTACACTATATATTTTATTGTAAGATGGAATAAAATCTATAATGTTGTGCTTGCTCACGAAGATCTAAAGAAATAATATACCTTGAAAAAAAGAAGGTTGAATTCAGTGGCGTCAATATCTCCAACTCTTCGTCCAGAAACTAAGGGGTTATAAAGGCGAAGAGTTCCTAACTGCAAAGAAGCAAGGATCAAGTGTTCAAGGTTATGTCTGTGTCTTGAATAATAATTTTGTTCGAGACTGGGGCCAAACATTTAGAGCTAGTCTACCAAGTTTGCACGGTAATGGTCATTGTCCAGGGATAGTTATTGGAGGGTGGGGGTTGAGCCCCATGCCCAACCACTTCATTCCATGAAATGGGAAATTACACTAATTCCAAATCTCACACAGTACCACACTCCATCCTCCTAAGATTCACCCAGCATAATATTTTCTACGTGTTGATTAAATATTAGTTTCTAAGACACTCGCTTGACATCACCGTGCAAAGTTCCGTGAGGCATCAAGCTCCCTAATGGCCTCCCTAATGGCTTGGCTCTTTCTCCTGATAGTTCCCTTCCCTTCCTGGCCTCCAGCCTTGGCCAGGTAAAACAGACACTCAGATCTTCTCTTCTATAAATACAGATGATCCTCTTGTGGGTCTGTGAACACATAAGATGTCATGGGACTTAAGGAATCTAACAAAAAAAATTAAAGAAAGAAGTTTGGCCTTCGATTGTTGCATCTGATGTAGTAACTATCGGACATTCTAGGTATTGCATCTGAACCTTCATTTCTTCTATCATGCATGCAATTAAACCTTTGTCCTCCTGTTATGCACACATCTGAACCTGGTTGATACCTGGTTGATGGGGTTCTGGGAGTTCTTCTACTCCCCAAGCCCGGCCCGAGCCAGGCTTGACCTTGTGAGGTTTGGTCCACCAGGCTGTTGCTTGGAGCGGCCCGCAGGCCCACATCTTTATGCCTTCTATCATGCTCATTCCTTCCTCTCTGTAGCCCTTCACTTTTCGTCTCAAGTTATTCTTTGCTCCCTATCTCCTTTCTAGCCTCTCCTCTCCTCTCTCTCTCTCTCTCTCTCTCTCTCTCTCTCTCTCTCTCTCTCCTCTCTCTCCTCTCTCCTCTCTCTCTCCTTCCTCCCTTCCCAACTGCCGAGGTCGAGACCTTAAACCGCAGAGTTAATATGGCCCAACCACTGCCCCGCTTCAATCCACAAAGAATAGTAATAATCACCTAATCAGAAAACCTCACAAATGTATATTATATTTTTTAAAGTCGCGTGTGTGTATAACCCTTCTTAAGACTGTAAACATTCAGTGGCCCACACTATCGGAAACCACACATTTGTAAACAGGGCGGCCAGAGGGCCTGATCTGCCTGTGAGATGAGGCGGGTTGATGCTGCTCTTCCTCCCGTAAGGCGGGATGCTGTGACTCAGGAATGTTGGTTGAGTTGTACATAGCTGTGGGTGGCGGTGAGTGGTTTAGCCATCGAAGCCAACGCCAACTGTTTCTTAGAGAGAGATATTATGGCTCTGCTGATAGCCTGTCCTCACATGTGCCACTGAACTCATAGTCTGCTGTGGTTTAAGATGCGCTACTTGGAAGAAAATGTTCCAGTAGCACTGGCTATGGTGAGCCCGTTGTGGACTTACCTGGCACAGGAGCGGGGCTGTAACTTGGGCCACCTCATAGTCTCTCCTCACGTTATTTTATAGCTCCCCCCTCATCACTCCTCACATAATCTGCTCTTCGTAATTCACGCTTATTGAAAATAAAACTGACATCCTGTTAGGGGCGAAATAATCTTAATTTATTAATTAGTAAAATGGTTAATTGTTTAAGTCTCAAGACACGAACTCGCTTTCTGAGTGGGAGTGTGGTCGAGTCGACTGTAAAGACCTGGTTGGACTCCGGTTCGGGGCCTCCAGAACCTCACAGTGAATTTAGTAGTTCTAGGTTGGTCGACTTTTGTGCCATCATGGCTGAGTCGGTTAAGGCAGGTGTCTGGGAATCACCAATACGGAGTTCAGCTATATATACCACACGCAATTAGTATACAAAGTGTAGCATGTGTTACCACCTGTGTACCGAGTGTAGCTTGTGTATAAATGGAGTATATATGGAATATGTAGCCAGCTTCATATCGCGAAGCCGGCTTGATTCTCACGGAGTCAGCCTCATACTCACAAAGCAGCTTCAGGCTCACGAAGCCCAGATTCATGAAGCCGTTACTTCATTGATGATCACATCCCAGCTTCACACTTCACAAACCAGCACTGGGGATTTATACTATCCAAGCGTCGTCACTAAGCTAACTACTAACAAAGTCGTCACAGGAAGTCACTAAGCTTCATGCTAACGAAGCCGTCACCTTGTTTGAGCAGCGTTCAACTAGCCTGTTCGTACTAACCTCTGACCTCAGCTGTTCCTCTGGTGATTGTCGGGGGAGCATGCGGCATATATGTGCTCCTGTGTGGTGCTCTGTCCGCTCGTTTAACTGGGGTGGTCCGGTTCGTTACCTTAACTGCTTCCTTTAATAGTTCCATTAACTCAACCTGCTGTCAACGGCGATGAAACCACAGGCACCGTCGACTTATAATGGTGAGATTTGTCTTGGAAGTGAAGTACAGTGATAAAGAGCTTAAAGTGACATCTAAGAATAGGTGGGTCGGGAGGTAATTGTCCCAGCAAAACGGAGAGATTATACGACTGTAATGTGCTAAGCCCACAAGAGCTGCTGACAAGGCAGCTCTTGTGGGCTGGTTCTTGATTTACAAAACTGTGGTCTTAGCTTATTGCTGCAATTATGTTCGTCATTATATGGATTGCAATTTGCATGTAAAACTGGATTAAAAATATATATATAAATAATAAAGTGCAATTTTATATATATAATAAAGTGATATATAATAATAAAGTATATATAAATATATATATATATATAAATAATAAATAATATTTATAAATATATATAAATAAATTATATATAATTTAAAATAAATAATATAATTTATATAAATAATAAAGTGAATAGTAAAATGATGAAGAAACATATATAAATTTATAAATAAGAAAGTTATTTTTCTTATATACTGAAATTTTTGGACAAATTTAATAAGCAAAAGAGGAATTAAAGACATTTTCTCTGTGTAAAAGTTTGTTTTCATGTTCAGTAAAGCACTTTATTTGGACTACTTCAAATTTAATAAAATTGGTGTTCCTCTCAGAATTTATAATATTCAACAGTTGGTATATTGTGACAGGTTGGCTAACTTCCTAGTTTGTAGTTAGTAATTAAATATTTATAATATAAAATTGCTAACAATTATACTGTAACAAGGTAACGATGATTTTATGCAAGAAAAATTAGAACTAGAATTGTGGTGTAGTGGTAAGACACTCGCCTGGCGTTCCGAGAGCGCTTTGTCATGGGTTCGTATCCTGGCCGGGGAGGATTTACTGGGCGCAAATCCTTAACTGTAGCCTTTGTTTAAGTCAACAGTAAAATGTGTACTTGGTTGTAACAACGATTCTTCGCGGCGGGGATCGTATCCCAGGGACCTGCCCGAAACGCTACGCGTACTAGTGGCTGTACAAGAATGTAACACCTCTTGTATATATCTCAAAAAAAAATATTTCGCTCATTACAATTACAAACTTTTTAAACTACTAACATGTAAATTATCCAATTTTTCTTAGATCACACGTATTGCACATATTGAATTATTGCACATTGAGCAAGGAGGTCAGAAATATCATTCATATTCACGTTCAATAAAAGTGTTCACGTAAACGTCTGAACTACTCGTCACAGAATTCCCAGGATGAATATTAACCGAGCCATAATAACTCTCCAAAAGTGCTTATAGCCAGGACGAATTCACGTATCAAGAGTGAGAGATGTACGCCGAGTGGTATACTCAGCTTCTTGATGTATATAAACTGAGAGTTTACCTCTGGACCATGTCCAGAACGGAAGTATACTTACTGGTTGGTCAATACTTGTGGTGACCTTAAAATCTTGAGATGATTTCGGGGCTTAGTGTCCCCGCGGCCCGGTCCTTGACCAAGCTTCCACTCCCAGGAAGCAGTCCGTGACAGCTGACTAACTCCCAGGGACCTATTTACTGCTAGGTAACAGGAGCATCAGGGTGAAAGAAACTCTCCCCATCGTTTCTTTCCGGCGCCCGGGATCGAACCCGGAACCACAGGATCACGCGTCCAGTGTTCTGTCCGCTCAGCCACCGACACAGGTTAGCATAGAAATATTTATTATTACAAGAGTTGTCACAGCGTTTAATATTGCATATTTCAGGCCTTTGAGTATTATTTATTTTCAATCTAAAGTAATCATTTTAATGTGTATATTTTAAATAATTGTGTTAAAAGTGCCTCTCTGTTTTTTCTTTCTTGCAAGCTTCATTGGTCAATTGAACTACAGAGTCATGGTTTCTATCTCCAACATGGGATAGAAGTCACACAAAGTTGTTCATGAAAATCACATTATATTTAATATTAAAACCAACTTCAGTATTTAACTGTGATTTAACTGTAACTCCAAGGACTACAGTGTACTTTGTCACAAAAAAATCCTTCCAACACCATTTAGCTAAAGTTACTTAGTGGCTAGATATATGCCTCGTGCGATCAGTGAAATTCTAGATATTATTATTTTTATTTGCTTTATATATTGCACATGAGAAACCTGTGTTTCATTGCACTGAACCATCAGCTTAACCATTAAATTCAGTCTGTTTGAAATTTTAAATATGCATCTCATAGTTTGTGTCATAGATTTCCTTTAAACGAATGTGTGTAAAATGTGGAGAGACAAGCACAACTGCCCAAGGTGTTGTTTGCAATGCTATCAGGATCAAGAGAGTGATTCACTTTCTACATATTATGGGCACAACAACTGAACCGCACATTGGAGTCTTTTAAACGACTATTGAGGGAACAGTCACATATCCTTCAATTGTATCTCTGTTTGACTAGTACTAAGAGGACCATTGCTTTTCAAAGTTTGACCCAATATAAAAAAATCAAAATCAAAATGTTAATTCAGGTAAAGTACATACATACAAGGTGAGATACAAACAATAATGGATCTATTGATAGAGCTAGTACATACAATGCCTAAAGCCACTATTACGCAAAGCGTTTCGGGCAGCATATATAGCATTAAGAAGGACAGCTCCCTCAAAAACACTTCTCAACAGTTAAGTGACTTCAAGGACAACTCAGGATGATGCGCATGGCAACATTTTGTGCAACATCTAAGCTTATATAATTGTTTACGAGCAAAATGAACATGATGTAAGGCATAACAATCAACTACAGACCGTATAAAGGCAATATAAAACAGTTGCATTACAATAAAAATAATAATATTTAACGGTTGCATATGAATAATAACGCACCTCCTTGAGGTGCATTAAACTCTGTGCTCTTTATAAACATTAATGCATGAACTTGTTCATGATTTGCCTGTGCAACCCACGGAACCTGATATAGTGCTTCCAGAGAAATATTACATCACGCTTATAATGCCTAATTCTCATCTAGCGTTTCTCCTGCCACAGTGATGCAGCATCTCCCCAGATATGCTGTGGGATGCTGCATCTCCCCAGAGATGCTGGCGGGGATGCTGCTTCTCCCCAGAGATGCTGGGGGGGATGCTGCATCTCCCCAGAGATGCTGGGGGGATGTTGCATCTCCCCAGAAATGCTGGGGGATGCTGCATCTCCCCAGAAATGCTAGAAGGGATGCTGCATCTCCCCAGAGATGCTGGGGGGATGCTGCATCTCCCCAGAGATGCTAGAAGGGATGCTGCATCTCCCCAGAGATGCTGGCGGGGATGCTGCTTCTCCCCAGAGATGCTGGGGGGGATGCTGCATCTCCCCAGAGATGCTGGGAAGATGCTGCATCTCCCCAGAGATGCTGGGGTGATGCTGCATCTCCCCAGAGATGCTGGGGGATGTTGCATCTCCCCAGAGATGCTGGGGGATGTTGCATCTCCCCAGAGATGATGGGGGATGTTGCATCTCCCCAGAGATGCTGGGGGATGTTGCATCTCCCCAGAGATGCTGGGGGGATGTTGCATCTCCCCAGAGATGCTGGGGGGATGTTGCATCTCCCCAGAGATGCTGGGGGAATGTTGCATCTCCCCAGAGATGCTGGGGGGATGTTGCATCTCCCCAGAGATGCTGGGGGGATGTTGCATCTCCCCAGAGATGCTGGGGGATGTTGCATCTCCCCAGAGATGCTGGGGGGATGTTGCATCTCCCCAGAGATGCTGGGGTGATGCTGCATCTCTCCAGAGATGCTGGGGTGATGCTGCATCTCCCCAGAGATGCTGGGGGATGCAGCATCTCCCCAGAGATGCTGGGGATGCTACATCTCCCCAGAGATGCTGGGGGGATGCAGCATCTCCCCAGATATGCTGTGGGAATGCTGCATCTCCCCAGAGATGCTGGGGGGATGCTGCTTCCTTTTAAGTCAGTATAGATATCAGTTATCTTAAACTCTTTGCTCAAGCTGCTTCGTGAGAATACCCCGCTCTTTGAGGATGCCATTAATAGGTAATCTTATAGCCCTGAGTTTATTAAAAAGACATTTCCGTCCCCTCTTTAGCGAGGGGGACGAAATAATGCGATTTACGCTTCAATTTGCGTAATGAGAATGAATCTGGTAGGACAAAGACAAACAAAAACACTACGTTATCATAAGAAATGTATATTTTATCCTGTGACAGCATGTTGTTACCCCTTATATAATGGGAGGGAAGCTGTGTGGTATATATTATTAGATCGCGTTTTGGCATCAGTTCTGCCCCGGCCATTAATAACATTTGGGTACACGCATTACGTTTGTAATGCCCATAATCTGGAAGGGTGAAGGTGGCTGAGGCGTGCAGCTCTGAGGGGCCGGACGGCTGCTGCACAGAGGGCCACAGGAGGCCACAGGGGGCCACAGGGGGCCACAAGGGGCCACAGGGGGCCACAGGGAAGGGTCAGGGCAAGGTGGTCCCCACGTTACGCTAGGGGACTACCGCTGGTCACGCTATCAGCCAAGACGATGATAGACATCGTGACGAATGACCAATAACTTAGTCCCCTCTTACCACTAGCCACGCGCTGTCGCAGAGATATCGATTCATCTCGTACATATCACGATATCGTGTGGAAATTCTATAGTTTTTCACGGTATCACGTAGATATCTCACCATCGCGTCGATATCGGGTGAAATTGTCATTCACATCTCCTTCTGTATCTGTCAATTAAAGATACTGATCCAGATACATAGAAGACAGTCTTGAGTGTCTGTGTTTGGGAAAGTTGTTATCTTGAATGTTTGTGCTTGGGGAAGTTGTTATCTTGAGTGTTTGTGCTTGGGGAAGTTGTTATCTTGAGTGTCTGTGTTTGGAAAAGTTATCTTGAGTGTCTGTGTTTGGGAAAGTTGTTATCTTCAGTGTCTGTGCTTGAAAAAGTTGTTATCTTGAGTGTCAGTGTTTGGGAAAGTTGTTATCTTCAGTGTCTGTGCTTGAAAAAGTTGTTATCTTGAGTGTCAGTGTTTGGGAAAGTTGTTATCTTGAGTGTTTGTGCTTGGGGAAGTTGTTATCTTGAGTGTCTGTGTTTGGGAAAGTTGTTATCTTGAGTGTCTGTGTTTGGGAAAGTTGTTATCTTGAGTGTCAGTGTTTGGGAAAGTTGTTATCTTGATTGTTCTTGGAAAAGCAGTTATCTTGAGTTTGTATCCTTGGTATAGCTGCCTACTCAACAAAGTACATCCTCGTAGAATATAAAGTACGAGTAATAAGTCAAGCTTCAGGGGCCAGATTCACGAAAGCACTTACGCAAGTACTTACGAACGTGTACATCTTTCCTCAATCTTTGACGGCTTTGGTTACATTTATTAAACAGTTTACAAGCATGAAAACTTCCCAATCAACTGTTGTTATTGTTATAAACAGCCTCCTGGTGCTACGGAGCTCATTAACTGTTTAATAATTGGAAACAAAGCCGCCAAAGATTGAGAAAAGATGTACAGGTTCGTAAGTGCTTGCGTAAGTCCTTTCGTGAATCTGGTCCCAGATCCCATACGGACTGATCATGATCATAAATACAGCATAACGTAACTAGCAAAAACCAGCGATAGTGCGTGTATCAGGGGAACAGAAATCAATGGAATGCGCATAAAAAAACAAATGAGGAGAAGCGTAAATGACTCTGAGGATCGTAAGATTAATTGATATAATAATACAATTAACCTTTATTGCACCACATGTAATTGATTGTAAAGTATTTGTAGGCAATTAAATGGCATGACAATAACTGGCCACAGTTTATAGTAATATATTACGTGCTCGGCGGCCCGTTAAACTCTAGGGTCATGATCAGTTCGTATGGTGAGTTACCTAAATGCAGGACCCGGATTCACGGAAGCAGTTACGCAAGCACTTACGAACCTGTGCATCTTTTCTCAATCTTTGTCGGCTTTGTTTACAATTATTAAACTGTTAATGAGCGCCGAAGCACCAGGAGGCTGTTTATAACAGTAAGAACAGTTGATTGGGAAGTTTTCATGCTTGTAAACTGTTTAATAAATGTAACCAAATCCGACAAAGATTGAGGAAAGATGTACACGGTCGTAAGTGCTTGAGTAACTGCTTTGTGAATCCGGGTCCAGGTTATTGCTACCTGCTCAGGTCGTGGACCTGCGATGCTTGTAATGGATCAGTATTGTTGACCAGACCACATACTAGAAGGTGAAGGGACGACGACGTTTCGGTCCGTCCTGGACCATTCTCAAGTCGAATCGACTTGAG
Source organism: Procambarus virginalis (assembly GCA_020271785.1). Lineage (NCBI taxonomy): Eukaryota > Metazoa > Arthropoda > Malacostraca > Decapoda > Cambaridae > Procambarus > Procambarus virginalis. The sequence continues at coordinate 54,162,109 of WNGS01164437.1, forward strand.
AATGGTCCAGGACGGACCGAAACGTCGTCGTCCCTTCACCTTCTAATGTGTGGTCTGGTCAACATGATATATATTACCTATTTGTAATGCAAATATTGGAAGAACTGACTTTATACTAGCTGTCTTCAGCAAGAAGTCAGTGTCACAGGACAGGTTCTCTGACTTGTGCAGACGTCTATTTGTGCAACTTTGTGTATGTGAATAATGATTCACAGTTAATAACCAATTATCGACCGCCATCTATCCATCTACCAGTTAGAAAAAGGATAGAGACAGTTATATACTTCTTGAACACTGAGATGCACATTGGTAAAGTAATATCATATAGCCAAAATATCTTTCAAATGTAACGTCAAAAGTTAGGCATTATTTTAGAAGGTTTTGAATGGTTATGACCACAAGGAGAGCACTTTAGCTACCTTTCTACGTCAGAGTAGTGTTTTTAACTGTTTCAGCCATTTAACAATGGTATTCACGTTTCTGTGTATATGGTATATAGAACAGCGTCGAAAAATGGTATGAGAGCAACTTAAAGGACACCATTTCCAACCACTTGGACTGGTCGGTACACGAACAGCCCCGCTTCTTGCAGGTCTGCGTTCAATTCCCGATTGACCCGCGTGGTTGGGCACCAGTCTTCCCTCCGTCTTATACCACATCCTTTTTCCTCACATCTTTACAAATTATATATTGGCGTACTTGTTAGGCATTTACTACTGCTAGTTACGTGACCATAAAACACACACCACACACACACACACACACACACACACACACACACACACACACACACACACACACACACACACACACACACACACACTTCACATCCTTCAGTAATGTGATTTTAACCACTCATGGAATNCACGCTGGAGTCAGGCCAAGCCATTAGAAGTGCAAGAGGCACCACTCCTTCGCGCCCCCACCAACCGACTCGACCAGCGACGAACTCACAATCTCTCTCTCTCTCTCTCTCTCTCTCTCTCTCTCTCTCTCTCTCTCTTCTCTCTCTCTCTCGCTCTCTCTCTCTCTCTCTCTCTCTCTCTCTCGACATTCTCCTGTGTGTTTCACCAGCACTGCACTTCTCCTCGTACACCTCACCGTCTCCTCCTCGGCCCATCAGACAACACTCTACACCACAGTCTTACACGCACTTATTCTCATTTAACACAAAGTCGGTCCATTAACATGGTGGGGGGAAGCATGTTGAAAAAAAGGGTTAAGTAATTTCAGAGTCTTAACTTTGAGAGAAATTAGAATAATGCAACAGTTAATATTCCTGCTTTGTCGACCGTAAACGTGTTCAAGAGTCAATGGTTGGGGGGAATTACATATATATATATATATATATATATTATATAATATATATAATATATATATATATAATATATATATATATGGTCGTACCTAGTAGTCAGAACGCACTTCTCAGCCTACTATGCAAGGCCCGATTTGCCTAATAAGCCAAGTTTTCATGAATTAATTGTTTTTCGACTACCTAACCTACCTAACTAACCTAACCTAACTTTTTCGGCTACCTAACTTAACCTAACCTATAAAGATAGTTAGGTTAGGTTAGGTAGGTTGGTTAGGTTCAGTCACATAACTACGTTAATTTTAACTCCAATAAAAAAAAATTAACCTCATACATAATGAAATGGGTAGCTTTATACTTTCATAAGAAAAAAATTAGAGAAAATATATTAATTTATAAAAACTTGGCTTATTAGGCAAATCGGGCCTTGCATAGTAGGCTGAGAAGTGCGTTCTGGCTACTAGGTACGACATATATATATATAATATATATATTTATATATATATATATATATATATATATATAATATATATATATATAATATATAATATATTATATATATTATATATAGATATATATTATATATATAATATAGATATATATATATATATATATATATATATATATATATATATATATATATATATATATATATATATACTGAAAACTCACACCCCAGAGTCCTGTGGACCATCAGGCTTGTTTCGCATATATATATATATATATATATATATATATATATATAATGTGTGTGTGTGTTGTGCAGTTGCGTGCAACAGCTTGTCTGTCCTCGAAGCTTTTACGACTTATTATGTCAAATATTTCCTGAAAATGTTAGCTAATAAATGGATAATTGTTGTCAAAAACGTTTGTTCAAAGTGTATCAAACGGCTAATTAATTTTTTTGTTGCCAATTTATAATAATGATAAATATTCTTCAAACAGTAAAAATGTAAAATAAGTCTTACTTAGGCTAAGTAAAAAGTCAAAACAATAGTTTTAATTATATTTTGTACATGACCAAAATTTTAATTTTAAGTTTTTGTGTATTAAAATGTAGCAAAGTGTATAGGGTGAAGCTTTCTGAAAATTTTGTGGCGTGTTACCATTGATTGTACGTTCTTCCCCTGCCACTGAGTGCACGTTCTTCCCTGCCACTGAGTGCACGTTCTTCCCCTGCCACTGAGTGCACGTTCTTCCCTGCCACTGAGTGCACGTTCTTCCCCTGCCACTGAGTGCACGTTCTTCCCCTGCCACTGAGTGCACGTTCTTCCCCTGCCACTGAGTGCACGTTCTTCCCCTGCCACTGAGTGCACGTTCTTCCCCTGCCACTGAGTGCACGTTCTTCCCTGCCACTGAGTGCACGTTCTTCCCTGCCACTGAGTGCAAGGTACTCATTCACAGTGGCACATAACTAACGAATACAAGTTATCCATTTTGAGAACCACGTAATCAGTGAGTGCAAGTTATTCATACCCAGTATCACATTGTACATTAGCTCTCAACTTGTTCCACTCGACACTTGTACTCGAGACTCGGAACCCCACTCGACATCAGCCCTCGACACCTTCATCCACTCCTTTATACAGTAATCATCCTCATTTCCATATTATGGAATAAACTTTAATATCGTCCATCATCCATAATGCACTCTTTCCCCTCCACACTTCTACACACTACAGCCACACCCCTACACACTACCAGCCACACCCTACACCCTCCTGCGGGCTCACCATAGCCCGTGCTACTTGGAACTTTTTGTTCCAGGTAGCGAATCTTAAACAACAACAACAACTACACCCTCATCACATTACATGCAGTAATTGTACACCTTATCATAAGATTGAGCTAATTATTAACTTTGTCCACTGTAAATAATATACAGCAGAGATATATTAGCCTCTCTCTCCCTTTTGACATTCGTAACCTTTGTATAACTCATGTTAAATTATGCTGCTATTGTAAAATTCCCGTCATCGGAGCCAGTTATATTTGTCTAATTTGCTGTATTAGTCAGTTCTTACTTCAAAGGTTTCTTTTGGTTTCCCGTAATTCCCGAGCATTTTTAATTATTATTATTATTATTATGAATAAATCGACAAGAGCATTCATGAGGGTTCGAACGTGGGCCCTGGGGTGTTCCCAGACGCGCTCGAGTCAACTACACCACGCCATGGTCAAATCAACATTTTTACTATGTGGTGGTGCAGTTGACTAGAGCGCGTATGGGAACACCCAAGTCAGAGGTTCGAACTCTCATGAACGCTTTTGTCGATTTGTTCATTTGATATATCACGTTGCTGCGATTTCTGTGTATTATTATTATTATCATAAATATTATTATCAATAATATTATTATTATCATTAATATTATTATTATCATTAATATTATTAATATCCTTCAAGCTGTTTATCTGTAGCCAATCATAGTTATTTTAATTAACTTAAGTCTATGTGTGAGGTCTAACACTCCAGGTGATCCTCGGGTGGTTCAGAACAGGGAGAGATGAGTGGGTGGTAACTACCAGAGGTTAACGACCGCCTATAGTGCTCTCAGTTGTCTCACTATCACGCCACAATATCATAATTTCGCATCATACTAATTGCTATTGAACTCGCATGAGGAAAATGTCAGGTAGGGAGATGCAATGAAGATACTGAGGGCAGACGCCGAGCTGAACACGCTGTATATGCACTTACATGATGAAAGAAGCTCCCCAATAAACTAGTCTTTCGAGGCAAAATAGTAAACAAAAAATAACCTTAACGCTTCGCTGCTGTTTATGCCGCCTATGAATATGCTTCTATACAAATCATATCTGCCTCTGCCCCAATGCTTCTTGCCTCCCTCTGAGAACCTCAATCATGGTGCTGGCTAGCCACGGGACGTCTTGATGACCAAAACTCACTGAACCTCTCTGGGTTCAGCGTCTAGGGACTTGTAAGCATTTTCTAGGTCATTTAAAGATAAAAACGTACGCGATGTAGCCGATTGTGGGGGAGAGCGAGGAGGAGCCTGGAGAGAGTGGTGAGAGGCGCTTCAAACAGCCATGCAAGGTAGTCTTACACTGGTGGCACGTAACGTCCCTTATCATGAGAGTTGCAACCTGAGAGCACGTTGCAACTCCCATGAGGATAGGTTGCAAGCCTCAGCCTGAGTTGCAACTCGACCAAACATCAAAAACGCATTCGTCAGTTTTAATGTACTATACGTCTCCAAAATCAGTATTTTCTTGTATATAAATATTATATAGTACAATGTGTTAGGCTGAATTAGGTTATCTTAGGCGTTTTAATCCTGTTGACAGTTTATGGTAGTCGCTGTACATGGGTGAAGCATTTAGAGAGGTGCGAATCGAGGAGAAAACGTGAGCAAAGCACTTTTAAAGAAAACTCAGCCCGTCCTCAGTAACAAAGGCCAAAGGCTCGTTAATCCAGCCACCAAACCCTCTGTTTCTGGATGACAAACGGTTGGCACACAGCTCTCAACAGGTGATTAGCGAATATTTCTTAATGTTCCGCTGACGACCTCTGACTTGAAGCGCTGTAAATGCATCGTCAATGTTCGTCAAATACAAATAATCGCCAACAGAACCTAAACATCTAACTTAGGCCTAACTATACATAGAACATTAATGTTCTCATATGTAAATATTAATTTATACGAGAATAAACCTATTATTAATACTCAGTATTTCAAAATTGATGAATGAGTCTTGGGGAGAACGGCTGCCGCTTTAACGAGCCTGGCCTGGGAACAGGTTAAGAAATGTGTGTGTGTGTGTGTGTGTGTGTGTGTGTGTGTGTGTGTGTGTGTGTGTGTGTGTGTGTGTGTGTGTGTGTGTGTGCGTGTGTGTGTGTGTGTAATAGACTCATATATATCAGTCGAGAGTCGAGTGAAGCGTTTTTCCTTCATAAAGAGGGGGCTAGGCGTGTGGATTAACAAGCATTTGACTTTTATTGACGAGGACGGGTTTCATGAGAACGTGTAGTAGTTTATGGTGCTTCAAACATCCGTGGTTATGTTACCTAGTTGTGCCCGTTATGTATAGTGGGTGAGTGTTGAATAGCCTTGGTACTCTAATGATAGAATTGTCTTTCAATGTACCTAAGGCACCTCTGGTTTTCAGCTAGGAAATTTTGCACTTCCTAACATGCCTCCTGGTTATAGGAAAGAATTATCTCTAAGTGTAGATTTAGTTCCATACCATCCAATATTTTCCTATTTTAAGTGATTATAGATATCTCACGCCTGCGCACTGAAGAACACAGATTGAGAGATCTCAGGTCGTCTCAGTATTTATATATTTTATTAGATGGTTTCCTGCCAGCAAAAGTTCTCTGCGCAGTCTCCAGGTTAACAACTTCGCCAGCTCTGAGTGAGGATGTCAGTATGCAATAATATTCTTCCCGTGATAGCTCTAGTGTTTTAAAAGGTGCCGTCACCGCTTTGGCACCTCTAGTTTAAAAGGTTCTTTTTATCCAGATTATCAATTTCCTCGCAACTGTGACAGCTGCTTTAATGTGATCCTTGAAGTTAAGAAAACCCAGTTACGAGCCTTTCCGTAACTGGGTTCTTTTAAAACTATGATCCTGCTCAAGATCAGAGGTCCCTAACCTTGGTGGAAATATAGTGTAAAGTTTAAGGATATGAAATTAAATAGCACTTACAAATAACCGTTCTTTTTATCCATCACCACTACTATTTACAATTCACTATGAGAGGTCATCCAGAACATCACTAGCCCTCACGCTAGCTAGCTTCAAAGATGACGGACACTATATATATATTCCTCTGACGAAATCTTCAATGCAATACTAGCCCACACGCTAGCTGCAGTTATGGAGACGTCTTCAAGCGCCCCACTCTTATCGCAATCGCTAGTACACACAACCAGTGAAGACCACAGCGCTCATCTAGCCGCACTGGCTAGCACCTTCCAATTGCGAAGTCCACAGCGCTCAATGTCAATCACTGGCGAGTTCACCTTCAGCACGGGCCAGTCCACACACCGTATCGTCACGATGTCCCGATCCCCACATCCGCTCTCCAAAAACACGCTGACAGAGGTCTTCAGCAACACGCTGACAGAGATCTTCAGCAACACGCTGACAGAGATCTTCAGCAACACGCTGACAGAGATCTTCAGCAACACGCTGACAGAGATCTTCAGCATCACGCTGACAGGGTTCTCAAATAATCACGGACCGGGTAGCTAACACCCCTGGCAGAAGTCTTTAGCACCCCACTAGCAGCACTTCTCAGCAGATGAACACTACTGTCTTCTCGTAATTCCTCTTCGCCAAATCCCGGGTACGTCGGTCCTACATAAGTCAAGCAGCTAACCCACTGCTAATAACGACGGTGGCCTCTTTGTCCTCTCACAGGACCAAATCAGGAATTCTTGACTGCCCAAGGTGAACTACCCTCCTCAGCACAATCGCCTTTGAGAACATTCACGTCATAAGCCAGACAGACAGTATGCTGGGTGACCTTAGGATAACACCTTTTACCGAGGAACTGAAATTGTAATTGCATGCACAACCTAAATGGGCTGATACCGTTACGCCACCCACTAGAGATCATCATCGTCCTCACCTCCTAACTGAGGTATGAAACAGGAGCCTTTCACCAACGCCACACCACTGCCAACAGATGGCGTTGTCTGCGTCTCACCTAATATCTGGGAAATGAAGAGCAGGTCCATAGATGGCGCCGAAATCGCCACTCCACACTCCAGCAACGGTGTTTGATACCGTAACAGTCTTCTAATATGATTCCTCCCAAGTTTTTTTTATATAGCCTTCTTTTTCTATAATGTTATTTGGCAGCAGTTTACATGTGGATCGAATTTTAATATATGTTTTTTTACCAAAGCGTAGTAACTGGGACTTGTCTTCACTGAATATTATGTTGTATTGTGTGACCCATTGAAAGATCTGGGGCCAGATTCACGAAGCAGTTATGTAAGTACTTACGAGCGTGAGCATCTTTCCTCAGTCTTTGATGGCTTTGTTTACAATTATTAAACAGTTAATGAGCTCCGAAGCACCAGGAGGCTGTTTATAACAATAACAACAGTTGATTGGGAAGTTTTCATGCTTGTAAACTGTTTAATAAATGTAACCAAAGCCGTCAAAGATTGTGGAAAGATGTACACGTTCGTAAGTACTTGCGTAACTGGTTCGTGAATCTGGCTCCAGGTTTACATCAGTTTATGGTTCCTCAACTACCATGGTCATTAAGGTTCCTCCATTTAAGAAGCTTCATCTACAATGATCATTAAGAAGCCGCCACTATCATGATTATTTAGAACTCGTTACTGCCATGACATAATAACGGTAATCGGTAATTTTCAATATAGCTTCATTATATTCATTATTATAGAGGTGAAAGAAATATCGTTGTTTTAAAACAAAAATGTGAATTGAAAAAAATTATATTTGTCTCGCGACAGGCAAATGAGAGTAGCCCCAAAATATTCCCAAAACCAAAATAAGTTAGGATGATAATGCTGTTGAATCTGTCTCCAGACCTCACAAATATTAATGATATTTTCCCTCATAAATGGCTTGATTATCACTTCATTGGGCTGTCTTTACTATTATTTTAATGAGTACTTTTTAACTATTATTATTTTGCAAGTACTGGCATTGTTGCTAGTTAAAAAGATGGAGTTGTTGTCGCTAATGCTCTTTTGTTTTCCCCAACTCTAATAATGATGGTACTTTTGAAGCAATTAACGACTGACGCCTCGCATTACCACTCGCATGGCTCCTGAATTATGTGACTGACGCCGACGATAACTCTCCTCGCTATATTTATGTCGACGCTTCCACAGAAGCTGTTGTCGCTATCATTAGCGAGCCTGGGTCAGGTACAAGCCTTTCCGTCGGGGGGCGCTTATACCAGGTCCACCGCTGCGATTGTCTTGATCTAGACGACATGCCTCCAGAGGGGGTGCTGATTGTGTTGCGCCTAGAGAGGGAAGCTGATTGTGTTGCGGCTCCAGAGGGGAGCTGATTGTGTTGCTGTCACTGCGGCTTCTCGTTTTATTATCCGTGATAAGTCTAGCGTCGGTGGGTGTGGAGGAGGAGCTGGCGGTGATTGTTTACTGCTAATGAAGCTGCCGGCAGGGGCGAGGAGAGTAGTCACAATGCTTTTCCCTGCTTCTCCAGAGTGATGATGAAGCTGGTAATCCCGGAAGCTGCTGCTTCCGTTTTCTGTCGCTGGTTCCTGGCTTTATTATTTTCGTCTGCTGCTGCTGAGTCTGCTCCTGGCGCCTTCAGCTGCTGGTCCTCGTGGTTGATTTTGACGTTACAAGGCTGATTCTGGCGTTCCCGACTGCTGCTGTTGATTGCTACTTTTGGGGGAGCTGCCAGCTACTACTGGTTGTAATACCAAGCTTCTGCTACTTGAAGGTGCTCCTGACAGCGGGTAGTTCCCCTGAATCAACTTCTGCTACAGATCATCATCTTAACTGCAGCTGGTGTTGATGATTGTTGCTGTTGATGATTGTTGCTGTTGATGATTGTTGCTGTTGATGATTGTTGCTAATGATGATTGTTGCTGCTGATGATTGTTGCTGCAGATAATTGTTGCTGTTCATGATTGTTGCTGCTGCTGATCTACTGGTATCCCTGCTGGTGGGCCGTGCTGCAAGATCTCCCACCGACTGGTGACGCCTCCCACCGACTGGTGACCCCTCCCACCGACTGGTGACTCCTCCCACCGACTGGTGACGCCTCCCACCGACTGGTGACGCCTCCCACCGACTGGTGACGCCTCCCACCGACTGGTGACGCCTCCCACCGACTGGTGACTCCTCCCACCGACTGGTGACGCCTCCCACCGACTGGTGACGCCTCCCACCGACTGGTGACGCCTCCCACCGACTGGTGACGCCTCCCACCGACTGGTGACTCCTCCCACCGACTGGTGACGCCTCCCACCGACTGGTGACGCCTCCCACCGACTGGTGACGCCTCCCACCGACTGGTGACGCCTCCCACCGACTGGTGACGCCTCCCACCGACTGGTGACGCCTCCCACCGACTGGTGACGCCTCCCACCGACTGGTGACGCCTCCCACCGACGCTCTTGCCACTGTTGCTAACGGCATCCTCTTGACCGCCTGTGTCACAGCTTCTGCCCCGAGGACCTGCAAGTTGCAGGCATAATGGGCTTAATGACGTGTGCATGTTTTGCATACGATTAATCTTTATTGTCTGGCAAAGTGTGTGGTCTATCGCGGAGACCTTTTTACTACCTCACAATGACTGTATTAAGATATTAATTACCAAATAAAACCGTGATTGCAGTCTCATCGTGCGTAAAAAAGAGTATTTTCAAATTATATGAACTTTAAAGACGAGTTAGGTGAGCGTGTAGCGCAGCTTAGAGGGATGATAGCTGAGGGTACTCGACTAGATGCACTACGGGCTCGCCATAGCCCGTGCTACTTGGAACATGTTCCGAGTAGCTGAATCTATAACAATAACAACAACAACTAGATGTACTTACCTAGATGCGTCTAAGGGTACTCACCTAGATGCGTCTAAGGGTACTCACCTAGATGCGTCTAGGGGTACTCACCTAGATGCGTCTAAGGGTACTCACCTAGATGCGTCTAAGGGTACTCACCTAGATGCGTCTAAGGGTACTCACCTAGATGCGTCTAAGGGTACTCACCTAGATGCGTCTAAGGGTACTCACTTAGATGTGTTTAAAGGAATGAGTAGCTCCACTGTCCCTGATCTCTCCTGACGTCTCCTTGGTGTAAAAATTGGTGTAAACACTGTTTAGAGTGAATATTTACACTATATATTTTATTGTAAGATGGAATAAAATCTATAATGTTGTGCTTTGCTCACGAAGATCTAAAGAAATAATATACCTTGAAAAAAGAAGTTTGAATTCAGTGGCGTCAATATCTCCAACTCTTCGTCCAGAAACTAAGGGGTTATAAAGGCGAAGAGTTCCTAACTGCAAAGAAGCAAGGATCAAGTGTTCAAGGTTATGTCTGTGTCTTGAATAATAATTTTTGTTCGAGACTGGGGCCAAACATTTAGAGCTAGTCTCACCAAAGTTTGCACGGTAACTGGTCATTGTCCAGGGATAGTTATTGGAGGGTGGGGGTTGAGCCCCATGCCCAACCACTTCATTTCCATGAAATGGGAAATTACACTAATTCCAAATCTCACACAGTACCACACTCCATCCTCACTAAGATTCACCCAGCATAATATTTTCTACGTGTTGATTAAATATTAGTTTCTAAGACACTCGCTTGACATCACCGTGCAAAGTTCCGTGAGGCATCAAGCTCCCTAATGGCCTCCCTAATGGCTTGGCTCTTTCTCCTGATAGTTCCCTTCCCTTCCTGGCCTCCAGCCTTGGCCAGGTAAACAGACACTCAGATCTTCTCTTCTATAAATACAGATGATCCTCTTGTGGGTCTGTGAACACATAAGATGTCAAGGGACTTAAGGAAATCTAACAAAAATAATTAAAGAAAGAAGTTTGGCCTTCGATTGTTGCATCTGATGTAGTAACTATCGGACATTCTAGGTATTGCATCTGAACCTTCATTTCTTCTATCATGCATGCAATTAAACCTTTGTTCCTCCTGTTATGCACACATCTGAACCTGGTTGATACCTGGTTGATGGGGTTCTGGGAGTTCTTCTACTCCCCAAGCCCGGCCCGAGGCCAGGCTTGACTTGTGAGAGTTTGGTCCACCAGGCTGTTGCTTGGAGCGGCCCGCAGGCCCACATCTTTATGCCTTCTATCATGCTCATTCCTTCCTCTCTGTAGCCCTTCACTTTTCGTCTCAAGTTATTCTTTGCTCCCTATCTCCTTTCTCTAGCCTCTCTCTCTCTCTCTCTCTCTCTCTCTCTCTCTCTCTCTCTCTCTCTCTCTCTCTCTCTCTCTCTCTCTCTCTCTCTCTCTCTCTCCTTCCTCCCTTCCCAACTGCCGAGGTCGAGACCTTAAACCGCAGAGTTATTATGGCCCAACCACTGCCCCGCTTCAATCCACAAAGAATAGTAATAATCACCTAATCAGAAAACCTCACAATATGTATATATATATTTTTTAAAGTCGCGTGTGTGTGTAACCACTTCTTAAGAGACTGTAAACATTCAGTGGCCCACACTATCGGAAAACCACACATTTGTAAACAGGGCGGCCAGAGGGCCTGATCTGCCTGTGAGATGAGGCGGGTTGATGCTGCTCTTCCTCCCGTAAGGCGGGATGCTGTGACCTCAGGAATGTTGGTTGAGTTGTACATAGCTGTGGGTGGCGGTGAGTGGTTTAGCCATCGAAGCCAACGCCAACTGTTTCTTGAGAGAGAGATATTATGGCTCTGCTGATAGCCTGTCCTCACATGTGCCACTGAACTCATAGTCTGCTGTGGTTTAAGATGCGCTACTTGGAAGAAAATGTTCCAAGTAGCACTGGCTATGGTGAGCCCGTTGTGGACTTACCTGGCACAGGAGCGGGGCTGTAACTTGGGCCACCTCATAGTCTCTCCTCACGTTATTATATAGCTCCCCCCTCATCACTCCTCACATAATCTGCTCTTCGTAATTCACGCTTATTGAAAATAAAACGGGCATCCTGTTAGGGGCGGATAATCTTAATTTATTAATTAGTAAAATGGTTAATTGTTTTAAGTCTCAAGACACGAACTCGCTTTCTGAGTGGGAGTGTGGTCGAGTCGACTGTAAAGACCTGGTTGGACTCCGGTTCGGGGCCTCCAGAACCTCCCAGTGAATTGCGTAGTTCTAGGTCGGTCGACTTTTGTGCCATCATGGCTGAGTCGGTTAAGGCAGGTGTCTGGGAATCACCAATACGTGAGTTCAGCTCACTCCGTTGCTTCGTGTATATATATATACACGAAGCAACAAAATAAATATATATATATATATATATATATATATATATATATATATATATATATATATATTAGGGGTACCACCTCTGGTGCAATTGCAGGGACCCACATCCTCGAAGAAGAAAACAAAGAGCATTCAGAGAAGATCTTGTGGATTCTCACTGAATACTTAATTCTTTTCTTCTCCTACCACCCCTATTATTTTTTTGTATGTTTTGTTTTATTTTATTGCAATGCTACAGTTTACAGAGAACACACACACACACACACAAATATATAACAATTAAACATATATATATATATATATATATATATATATATATATATATATATATATATATATATATATATATACCACAACGTAATTAGTATACAGAGTGTAGCATGTGTTACCACCTGTGTAGCTTGTGTATTGAATATGTAGCCAGCTTCATATTCGCGAAGCCAGCTTGATTCTCACGAAGCCAGCCTCATACTCACAAAGCCAGCTTCAGGCTCACGAAGCCCAGATTCATGAAGCCGTTACTTCATTGATGACCACATCCCAGCTTCACACTTCACAAACCAGCACTGGGGATTTATACTATCCAAGCGTCGTCACTAAGCTAACTACTAACAAAGTCGTCACAGGAAGTCACTAAGCTTCATGCTAACGAAGCCGTCACCTTGTTTCAGCAGCGTTCAACTAGCCTGTTCGTACTAACCTCTGACCTCAGCTGTTCCTCTGGTGATTGTCGGGGGAGCATGCGGCATATATGTGCTCCTGTGTGGTGCTCTGTCCGCTCGTTTAACTGGGGTGGTCCGGTTCGTTACCTTAACTGCTTCCTTTAATAGTTCCATTAACTCAACCTGCTGTCAACGGCGATGAAACCACAGGCACCGTCGACTTATAATGGTGAGATTTGTCTTGGAAGTGAAGTACAGTGATAAAGAGCTTAAGTGACATCTAAGAATAGGTGGGTCGTAAGGTAATTGTCCCAGCAAAACGGAGAGATTATACGACTGTAATGTGCTAAGCCCACAGAGCTGCTGACAAGGCAGCTCTTGTGGGCTGGTTCTTGATTTACAAAACTGTGGTCTTAGCTTATTGCTGCAATTATGTTCGTCATTATATGTATTGCAATTTGCATGTAAAACTGGATTAAAAATATATATATAAATAATAAAGTGCAATTTTATATATATAATAAAGTGATATATAATAATAAAGTATATATAAATATATATATATATAAATAATAAATAATATTTATAAATATATATAAATAGATTATATATAATTTAAAATAAATAATATAATTTATATAAATAATAAAGTGAATAGTAAAATGATGAAGAAACATATATAAATTTATAAATAAGAAAGTTATTTTTCTTATATACTGAAATTTTTGGACAAATTTAATAAGCAAAAGAGGAATTAAAGACATTTTCTCTGTGTAAAAGTTTGTTTTCATGTTCAGTAAAGCACTTTAATTGGACTACTTCAAATTTAATAAAATTGGTGTTCCTCTCAGAATTTATAATATTCAACAGTTGGTATATTGTGACAGGTTGGCTAACTTCCTAGTTTGTAGTTAATAATTAAATATTTATAATATAAAATTGCTAACAATTATACTGTAACAAGGTAACGATGATTTTATGCAAGAAAAATTAGAACTAGAATTGTGGTGTAGTGGTAAGACACTCGCCTGGCGTTCCGAGAGCGCTTTGTCATGGGTTCGTATCCTGGCCGGGGAGGATTTACTGGGCGCAAATCCTTAACTGTAGCCTTTGTTTAAGTCAACAGTAAAATGTGTACTTGGTTGTAACAACGATTCTTCGCGGCGGGGATCGTATCCCAGGGACCTGCCCGAAACGCTACGCGTACTAGTGGCTGTACAAGAATGTAACACCTCTTGTATATATCTCAAAAAAAATATTTCGCTCATTACAATTACAAACTTTTTAAACTACTAACATGTAAATTATCCAATTTTTCTTAGATCACACGTATTGCACATATTGAATTATTGCACATTGAGCAAGGAGGTCAGAAATATCATTCATATTCACGTTCAATAAAAGTGTTCACGTAAACGTCTGAACTACTCGTCACAGAATTCCCAGGATGAATATTAACCGAGCCTTAATAACTCTCCAAAAGTGCTTATAGCCAGGACGAATTCACGTATCAAGAGTGAGAGATGTACGCCGAGTGGTATACTCAGCTTCTTTAAACTAAACTGAGAGTTTACCTCTGGACCATGTCCAGAACGGAAGTATACTTACTGGTTGGTCAATACTTGTGGTGACCTTAAAATCTTGAGATGATTTCGGGGCTTAGTGTCCCCGCGGCCCGGTCCTTGACCAAGCTTCCACTCCCAGGAAGCAGTCCGTGACAGCTGACTAACTCCCAGGGACCTATTTACTGCTAGGTAACAGGCGCATCAGGGTGAAAGAAACTCTCCCCATCGTTTCTTTCCGGCGCCCGGGATCGAACCCGGAACCACAGGATCACGCGTCCAGTGTTCTGTCCGCTCAGCCACCGACACAGGTTAGCATAGAAATATTTATTATTACAAGAGTTGTCACAGCGTTTAATATTGCATATTTCAGGCCTTTGAGTATTATTTATTTTCAATCTAAAGTAATCATTTTAATGTGTATATTTTAAATAATTGTGTTAAAAGTACCTCTCTCTATTTCTTTCTTGCAAGCTTCATTGGTCAATTGAACTACAGAGTCATGGTTTCCATCTCCAACATGGGATAGAAGCCACACAAAGTTGTTCATGAAAATCACATTATATTTAATATTAAAACCAACTTCAGTATTTAACTGTGATTTAACTGTAACTCCAAGACTACAGTGTACTTTGTCACAAAAAATCCTTCCAACACCATTTAGCTAAAGTTACTTAGTGGCTAGATATATGCCTCGTGCGATCAGTGAAATTCTAGATATTATTTTTTTTATTTGCTTTATATATTGCACATGAGAAACCTGTGTTTCATTGCACTGAACCATCAGCTTAACCATTAAATTCAGTCTGTTTGAAATTTTAAATATGCATCTCATAGTTTGTGTCATAGATTTCCTTTAAACGAATGTGTGTAAAATGTGGAGAGACAAGCACAACTGCCCAAGGTGTTGTTTGCAATGCTATCAGGATCAAGAGAGTGATTCACTTTCTACATATTATGGGCACAACAACTGAACCGCACATTGGAGTCTTTTAAACGACTATTGAGGGAACAGTCACATATCCTTCAATTGTATCTCTGTTTGACTAGTACTAAGAGGACCATTGCTTTTCAAAGTTTGACCCAATATAAAAAAAATCAAAATCAAAATGTTAATTCAGGTAAAGTACATACATACAAGGTGAGATACAAACAATAATGGATTTATTGATAGAGCTAGTACATACAAAGCCTAAAGCCACTATTACGCAAAGCGTTTCGGGCAGCATATATAGCATTAAGAAGGACAGCTCCCTCAAAAACACTTCTCAACAGTTAAGTGACTTCAAGGACAACTCAGGATGATGCGCATGGCAACATTTTGTGCAACATCTAAGCTTATATAATTGTTTACGAGCAAAATGAACATGATGTAAGGCATAACAATCAACTACAGACCGTATAAAGGCAATATAAAACAGTTGCATTACAATAAAAATAATAATATTTAACGGTTGCATATGAATAATAACGCACCTCCTTGAGGTGCATTAAACTCTGTGCTCTTTATAAACATTAATGCATGAACTTGTTCATGATTTGCCTGTGCAACCCACGGTACCTGATATAGTGCTTCCAGAGAAATATTACATCACGCTTATAATGCCTAATTCTCATCTAGCGTTTCTCCTGCCACGGTGATGCAGCATCTCCCCAGAGATGCTGGGGGATGCTGCATCTCCCCAGAGATGCTAGAAGGGATGTTGCATCTCCCCAGAGATGCTGGCGGGGATGCTGCATCTCCCCAGAGATGCTGGGGGGATGTTGCATCTCCCCAGAGATGCTTGGGGATGCTGCATCTCCCCAGAGATGCTGGGATGATGCTGCATCTCCCCAGAGATGCTGGGGGATGTTGCATCTCCCCAGAGATGCTGGGGGATGTTGCATCTCCCCAGAGATGCTGGGGGGATGTTGCATCTCCCCAGAGATGCTGGGGGATGTTGCATCTCCCCAGAGATGCTGGGGGGATGTTGCATCTCCCCAGAGATGCTGGGGGGATGTTGCATCTCCCCAGAGATGCTGGGGTGATGCTGCATCTCCCCAGAGATGCTGGGGGATGCAGCATCTCCCCAGAGATGCTGGGGGATGCTACATCTCCCCAGAGATGCTGGGGGGATGCTGCATCTCCCCAGAGATGCTGTGGGAATGCTGCATCTCCCCAGAGATGCTGGGGGGATGCTGCTTCCTTTTAAGTCAGTATAGATATCAGTTATCTTAAACTCTTTGCTCAAGCTGCTTCGTGAGAATACCCCGCTCTTTGAGGATGCCATTAATAGGTAATCTTATAGCCCTGAGTTTATTAAAAGACATTTCCGTCCCTCTTTAGCGAGGGGACGAAATAATGCGATTTACGCTTCAATTTGCGTAATGAGAATGAATCTGGTAGGACAAAGACAAACAAAAACACTACGTTATCATAAGAAATGTATATTTTATCCTGTGACAGCATGTTGTTACCCCTTATGTAATGGGAGGGAAGCTGTGTGGTATATATATTAGATCGCGCCTTGGCATCAGTTCTGCCCCGGCATTAATAACATTTGGGTACACGCATTACGTTTGTAATGCCCATAATCTGGAAGGGTGAAGGTGGCTGAGGCGTGCAGCTCTGAGGGCCCGGACGGCTGCTGCACAGAGGGCCACAGGAGGCCACAGGGGGCCACAGGAGGCCACAGGGGGGGCACAGGGGGGCCACAGGGGGCCACAGAGGGCCACAGGAGGCCACACGGGACCACAGGGGGCCACAGGAGGCCACAGGGGGCCACAAGGGGCCACAGGGAAGGTCAGGGCAAGGTGGTCCCCACCTCACGCTAGGGGACTACCGCTGGTCACGCTATCAGCCAAGACGATGATAGACATCCTGACGAATGACCTATAACTTAGTCCCCCCTTACCACTTGCCACGCGCTGCCGCAGAGATATCGATTCATCTCGTACATATCACGATATCGTGTGGAAATCCTATAGTTTTTCACGGTATCGCTTAGATATCTCACCATCGCGTCGATATCGGGTGAAATTGTCATTCACGTCTCCTTCTGTATCTGTCAATTAAAGATACTGATCCAGATACATAGAAGACAGTCTTGAGTGTCTGTGTTTGGGGAAGTTGTTATCTTGAGTGTTGTGCTTGGGGAAGTTGTTATCTTGAGTGTTTGTGCTTGGGGAAGTTGTTATCTGAGTGTCTGTGTTTGGAAAATTTATCTTGAGTGTCTGTGTTTGGGAAAGTTGTTATCTTCAGTGTCTGTGCTTGAAAAAGTTGTTATCTTGAGTGTCAGTGTTTGGGAAAGTTGTTATCTTCAGTGTCTGTGCTTGAAAAAGTTGTTATCTTGAGTGTCAGTGTTTGGGAAAGTTGTTATCTTCAGTGTCTGTGCTTGAAAAAGTTGTTATCTTGAGTGTCTGTGTTTGGGGAAAGTTGTTATCTTGAGTGTTTGTGCTTGGGAAGTTGTTATCTTGAGTGTCTGTGTTTGGGAAAGTTGTTATCTTGAGTGTCTGTGTTTGGGAAAGTTGTTATCTTGATTGTTCTTGG
>WNGS01164437.1:54184615-54199650 GCA_020271785.1 Procambarus virginalis
TAGTTAATGAATGAAAGTCATAAAAGCTTGCAAAATTTTAATTTTAATTAGATAGTTGCAAAATCAAAGTTTATGGACAAATCCACAAGAGCCGTGACGAGGATTCGAACCTTGATACCGTGTAATAAATTTTATGGAGTTTTGATATCATCCAGAGGAGGAATGCGTTAATCAGATCTACTGGAGAAGTCTATTGATCGGCTGTAGTAGGAAAGATAATTGATCAGTTCAGGCGGGAGAGTCTGTTGGAGCAGGTTTGGTATTAATGTCAACCGTTGAGTGGGTTTGTAAAACAATTCCCATGTTTTATTAGGCAATGGAAAATAATTTTACTAAAATTACCATATACACGCGCACGCACGCACACGCAAACGTACACACACACGCACGCACACACACACACACACACACACACACACACACACACACACACACACACCACACACACACACACACACACACACATCACACACATACACACACCGGCCCCCTATGGGGGCCGGTGGCTGAGTGGACAGCACGCTGGACACGTAATCCTGGTCCAGCGTGCTGTGTCCAGCACGCTGTCCACTCGCGGCTGAGTGGACAGCGCTCGGGGGTCGTAGCCTAAGGCCCGGGTCGGTTCCGGGATGATGGCAGAAACAAATAGGGACAGTTTCTTTCAACCTGATGTGCCTGTTCATCTAGCAGCAGCAAATAGGTACCTGGAAGTTAGACCAGCTGCTAGGGGCTGCTTCCTGGGGATGTGTGTGTGTGTATGTGTGTACTCACCTAGTTGTACTCACCTAGTTGTGTGTGTGTGTGTGTGTGTGTGTGTGTGTGTGTGTGTGTGTGTGTGTGTGTGTGTGTGTGTGTGTTTTAGGGATAACCATATGTGTAGGCATAATAGAGAAAAAATAATTGGTTAGAAAGTGGGGTCCCAGAGCTAATAGCTCGATTCTGCAGACACAAATAGTAAATACACAACTTATCCTACGGTCTATTACTGACAGAACAACAAAAAGTAACAGGTCCACAACTTCCTAACTAATTTTCGTCATGGGTTTAATAATCACTTCACTGTAAACTATGCATTAAAACCACCGTTCATTTACCCAAGTACCTGCTAATTGACAGAACAATAACTGAACAGTCATTAAAAAAAATCCCTCCTCGCAGGAGCTAATTTGCATCAAGAATAGAGGAACATAAATTACAATAAAATATGAAAAGTGACATTCATTTGTCCTTCAGAAGTCCGTTTATGACATTTTTGTACAGTGGTTTTCTTCATATAATTTCGAGTCCGAAATTCATCAGGACAATGGCCCCACCAACATGACAACATGCAGCATGAAAAACTAAATATTCAGTTAAATGGAAATCCATAAGTCAAAACAAAAAAAGTCATTATTAGAAGGAATATGTAATTAATAATTAAAGTATATCAAATTAGTCAAATATTTACAAATACTTTTATGATGTAAATATCTGCAGGAGAAGATTAATTAATTTTTTTTCTCCGGCGTCAACGTTCCCACGCCTGACGGACCCTGAGACCCTGGGGAGAAACAGAATATATATATATATATATATATATATATATATATATATATATATATATATATATATATATTCAGGATATAACTACACTTGGTGGCTGTCCATTAAGCTAGTGTAGTTGTCCTAAATAATGCTATAGAGCGTGAATAGACATTATGCCAAACACTAACTCAAACAGTTCTTGTGCTCACTTTAGTGGAAAATGAGTTCAGTTCGTGCCAGACACAAAGGGTCTTGTACTTCTCATTATATTCAAACTGAATTGAGGGACTTGTCTACACTTGACTTTTCTGCTCAACTCTTATTGAGAGATGACGACGCTCCACTGTGCTCCAGGCTAATTATCCAAACAATTTGGATATCAATAGCTCTGGACGGTCCTCCGGCAACTCTAAATATACTTTCACACCCAATTTCAAACCATATGAATAAGCCGCGGTAAGATGACTCTTGTAAACTGAATCTTTGGCCCTGTAGACGATATAAAATGCACAGGCGCTGGTACGATAGCAATCTCACAGGTACTGAAACGATAGCACCTCACGGCACTTAAACAATATCAACCTCACTGGCACTGAAACGATATCAACTCACAGATACAAAATACAATCACCAGACCCGCATGGTTCAATCACAAAATCACTTACCATCACAACTTGCAAGTCCCAGTACTAAAAACGTTATACTTGTTTCTTAACGAGCAAAAACAAGTATTTACGTACAAAATTCCCGTTCGGAATTTTTTGCACGACATCTATAAGTCTCTCTGACAGCCTGGATGCTAAACAAAACAAAGGCAGCCAGGTTTCCCGGATATGACGAACCCAAGTACCACAATGAACATAAG
Source organism: Procambarus virginalis (assembly GCA_020271785.1). NCBI lineage: Eukaryota > Metazoa > Arthropoda > Malacostraca > Decapoda > Cambaridae > Procambarus > Procambarus virginalis. The sequence continues at coordinate 54,187,005 of WNGS01164437.1, forward strand.
AATGTAAACAAAAATAATAATAATAAAAGATTCTTTGTCGTTTGGACATAACAGGAGAAGATGAAGTTATGCTCAGAGAAATGGTCTTGTCTTCTTGTTTAAAAACCAAACTTGTTGAGCCTTGTTGTAAGTCATGATGATTGTTAGGAATCATGGTCTCTGTTATGATTCATCATGGTATTTTGACTCTAGCGAATCCTTATCTTCTCCCTCGCGAAATAACCAGAATAGTAGAGTCTCACGTAATTGAGGTGCTATTTGCTCAATTAATTGGATTAGGGAATGGATATATCAAAGGAAACAAAGAGTCAGTATACATGGAATTAAGTTAGCGTGGTAACGGTAGTAAATGGAGTGTCTCAAGGCTCTGTCCTGGGTCCTTTGTTGTTATCCCTATATATATATATATTATATATATATATATATTATATATATATATATATATATATATATAGTATATATATTATATATAATATAAATATATATATTATATAATATATATATATATATATATTATATAATATATATAACCTCACGAGAAGGCATATGACTGTTGGAGTCATATATGACTCCAACAGGGTTGACCCCTCTTGCTCCAATGTCACTAGTTTTTTTAATGAACTGGGTTCTAGGCTAATTGAAAACAATGAGACCCAAGAGCCTTCAGCTTCCTTTTCCAGCGCCTCAGCGTGGCGATACAGAATGGAAATGCATTTCCCTGGATCTGCATTCAGATCCAACGAAGTGAACACTGCCTGCCATCTGAGGAGAACAACGCTTGACAGCTTAGATAATCATCTTGTACCTTATTGTAACTCCTTTTTTTGTAATAAAGTTTACATAAAACTAACACTTACATATGCAAGAGTGGGTGGAAGAAGAAGAGAGAAGTTTGACTTTTGAATAGACGAAAAGAGTGGCAGATGCAGTTTAATGCTGAAAATGGAGGGTTCTGAGGTTTGGTAATGATTATAGTTACTAGATATCAGCTCGATAGTGTTCAAATTGAAAAGTCTGAATACGACAAAGGTCAGAGAGTCACGATTAGTTCGGCTCTAAAGCCTCAAAAAATCAATACATAAATGTTTGGAATGCGGCAAATAGGATTCGGGGATTAATTTACAAGAGATTTAGTAATGAAACTAATGTTATTCTTCGGCTTATTTTACTTGTGTTAAATTCTTTTGAGATTACACTGTTAAATTTTAGTCGCTGTATTATAGAAAAGACATAGATTCATTGGACGCGTTCAGAGAAGGATGGGAAAGTTAATCCTCGAGTCATGAGTCGTGGTCTCTGTTGTGTGTCACCGTCTTTGTTATGAGTAATGGTTCCTGTTACACGGGTAAACAATTGTTTAAAAGTTGTCTGCCTCTGAGATAAAAAGAGCTGTTTAATATGCACTCTGACGTGCTGAATTCAAATATAATAATTTAACTTGCTGATTAGCTATTGTTTTCTGTATAAGGGCGGTAACAAAATCTTACTTTATTCAACAAGTTGTGGATGCTGAACGTTTTTCTCCCAGGCTGCAATGATGGCCGGAGTGGCCAGTCTCTTAGTAACATTGTGGGAAGCTCTCGCACGACTGTCCCACTCACGAAGAAAACATCATTACTTGGTGTAGCCAGCCTGCAGACCTATCACAAGAGCAACAACCTGCAGGTCACCACTCTTAGTGTAGCCAGCCTGCAGACCCCATCACAAAGCAACTACCTGCAGGTCGCCAACACTTGGTGTAGCCAGCCTGCAGACCCATCACAAGAGCAACTACCTGCAGATCGCCAACACTTGGTGTAGCCAGCCTGCAGACCCATCACAAGAGCACCTGCCTGCAGGTCGCCAACACTTGGTGTAGCCAGCCTGAAGACCCATCACAAGAGCAACAACTCCCATAGCTGCCACCGACTTTGGTCATCGTTCATGCACATCAAAAGCTGCTTCATGTTAGCATAAGTTTCCTTCAAAGGGGCAGCATAACCCAATGGGATTGATGACAAAACACTCCCATTATACAGCACAACAACATGAAGACTCGTCTTCAATGACAACTAGAGCTAATCAACAATTGTAAACATTATATCCGTTCCCAGTGACCCGGAATTAGTCAAGTTTGACCTTATTTGTTTCAGAAGCATTTCAGCTTTAAACCAGTGTTATTAGTCAATAGTTTCTGTTATGAATCCTGGTCTGTGTCGTGAGACATAGCCTCTGTTATGAATCATGGTCTGTGTTAAGACCCGTGGTTACTCTCATGAACCTTTAACTACTATCAAGCCTCATGGTTACCGGCACGACCCATGTCATGAACAATAGTTACCGGCAGGACCCATGGTTAATGCCATAAGCAATGGTTACTTCCGCGAGGCCGCTGAAATTAAGATATAATTAACTTTCCTCAAGACTTCTGGCGTCCGACACGGAGGTCCGGCAGGTATAATGTGATTATTAGTCACAAGAAATCATGACAACTTTCTTGTGGGTCCAGGAAAATGAAACGCGATTATTAGGCCACAAGAAATATGGAAGCTCACCTGTGGGTCCTGAGAAATAAAATGCGATTATTAGTGCACAAGAAACCTAGTAGCTCACCCGTGGGTCCTGGAAACACGGAACTATTACCTGGCAGCGCGCGTCCTACGCTCCAGCACTTACCTGTAATTACTGGAAGCTCGCACTGGGGTGGTCTTGATGCTCCTCCGGGCGGGGGTGTCGAGCTACGACACACCTGCCGAGGCGGCGACGCTGGGGCTGGCTGGAGAGGGCTAACCACAGAGGGCTGTGAGGGCTGGACCAGACCGGGAGGGAGGTAAAGCAGGGTAAAGTGCTGGGCGGGGCCCGAGAGATTTTCTTATGCTAGAAGAAGCGGGGCGGCCAGTTTGGCAGTCACTGGAGATGTGTGTTCCCGTTGGCAAGGGATGCGAGGGGGCGTTGGTTGTGTTGGCAAGGGATGGGAGGGGGCGTTGGTTGTGTTGGCAAGGGATGGGAGGGGGCGTTTGTTGTGTTGGCAAGGGATGGGAGGGGGCGTTGGTTGTGTTGGCAAGGGATGGGAGGGGGCGTTGGTTGTGTTGGCAAGGGATGGGAGGGGGCGTTGGTTGTGTTGGCAAGGGATGGGACGATATAGGGGGATGGTGATAATGTCAACAAGAACTTGGGATAGTGGCCAACTTGGTATCTAAATGAACAATCTTCCTTTAGTGAACAGACTGTCGCCGTGGGAACACGCGAGAACCTAATCATCGACCAAAACACTGATACTTTTCTCCAGGCTGTACCTGGTAGCCAAAGTCGTCCACGCCCTGGATTGAAGATTTCTGTGTCTCTGGGGAACAGCCAGTCCAGTACAGGAAACGTCTTCTGCAACCAGCCACCAGCGGCACCGCTGCTCAGGGAGGTGTTAGCAGTTCGCCTCAGTTTTTCGATCTTCTTCAGAGCCTCGGTGCTAACATTAACCAAGGCGTGCAAGGTGGCCCCTCTCTTGACAGGCCCGTCAGTCAGATCAGTGCCTGAGGTCTTGGTGTTCGCTCTCTTCAAGACATCTCTATTGGTACAGCTCCTGGAGCAGGACTTTCTCCTGACATTGGTAGTCACTCTGCTTAACTCTAATTTGTTTTATTTAAAAATAATTTGGTTTATTTTCTTTTTTAGAAACCAAACCAAATTCTTTTTTGATGGGGGAGGTGTTCCGGTATCAGCACCGTTGCTGGAGTGAGGAGTGGCGATGTCAGCGCAATCTATGGACCTGAACTCCAACTCCAGGTCCAGCGTTAGCGATGGTAGTCAAGTTATGGGATAGTAGCCAACTTAATTACTTGTGAAAACAAGCCAGTTGGGTACTACTATCATGCTTGTGGAAACATTCTGACACAAAAATATATATATATATATGTAATTTCTTCAACTATCTGTAAGTTCACAACTGAATTACAATGTGAATCATGTGGCCATCATCCTGAAACAGAGGGATTTCATTTATGGTCCCGGGTTCAATTCCAGAGTAGATCGAAATGTTTGGGCACGTTTCTTTAGATCTGATGCACCTGTTCACTAAACACTAAACACTTACTTGCAAGTTAGACAACTGTTGCGGGTTTCATCCTCGTTAAGGTCAACCTTTATCCTATATTGAAAATCCTAAGAGGTTTTCTCTCTCTCTCCTCGACAATGAAAAGCCTAACTAAGTGTTTACATGTACATCTCAGTAGCTCCTCCCAGCTGGAGGTCACAGGCGTCCTGTTCTAATGTGTTGCTGTAAAACTTTCATTACCTGAAATAACTCAAGTTTGTTGTCATCCTACTGACATGAGGCACAGATAAATCTATTTTATTCATTAAAAATAATAATAATAAAAGGTAGCTTAATTAAGTTTGCTATCTTACCTTCTCTTGCGGTTACCTTACTCTTGATTCCGGGGTCATAGTCCCCGCGGCCCGGTCTCTGACCAGGCCTCCTGGTTGAAGATCTGGTTTGTTAACCAGGCTGACGCATGAATCACAGCCTGGTTGATCACGCGCCAGTTATGCCCCCTTATGTATAGCGGGAGAATGTTGAATAGTCTCGCACCTCTGATGATAAGAGTACCTATTCTCTCACCGTACCTATTGCACTTGTGCTTGTCAACGGGGCTATCCTGCACATCCTGCCATGCCTCCTGGTCGCATGTAAAATAGTTTTACATTTGAAGTGTGGCAGTCTGACTAGAAGCTACTCCCAGTGTCACCAGTTGGCGAAGATCTCCTTTCAGTCACCAGTCATCGAGGATTTAATCTCAGTCACCAGTCATCGAGGAGTGGCAATGTGCCTTCAGTGTTGTGTGCCACACTCATAAATTACCCAGAAGTTATTTCTATAATTATTATTATAGAAATATATATTATTTCTATAATTAGGTAGCTAGTTATTTCATTCCTGGTTCCTACCGAGATTCCTAGTAAGGCTAGTAGAGTAATAGAGACTAGATATTTTTTCTCTATGAAGATTGAGAGACAATTTATATATTTACAGCTGGTTAAGAGATGCCTATTGTGACTACTAGTCCGTACATACCCTCTTAGCTACAACCATAGCATGAATATTGTCAGTTTTTTGTTTATAATTAAGTAGTTGAAATGGGTGATTACTGAGAACTTGTAAGGCGTGACTATTGAAAACTTAAACCGTGATAACTAAGTACTTGTAGAGTGAGAATTGAGCACTTCTAAAGTCTCATTTATAAGTACATGCAAAACGTCGTAACAGAGTACTTGCTAAGTGATGTTTTTATCATCAGTAGAGCTGTGGAAACTTGGGATGATGTCAGTGTTGGTAGAGCTGAGGAAGCTTAGCATGTTGCTAGTATAAACATACGAACTTACAAGTTAGGGAGCACCGCAACGTGACTCTTCGCTCTCCTTAGACGGGGCCCGGTTACACACACTCACCCATATTTTCAATTCATTCTTTCAACCGGTTAAACTATTTATATCAATAATGCCAGTAGGCAACCCATTCCGCTCAGCAACATTCTAGTTTCCAATCAGGAACATTGATTTATGCACCAAAATAACTCCACAACTCGTTCCCATTGATGTTGATTGTGTCCTTCTTCAATATTGTTAGAACCCTTCTAATATCCACCCTTTTTTATGACCCTGAAATACTTGGAAGTATCGATCAGGTTCCCCCCTTGTCCTGCAGAGTAGGGAGTACTCCTTAGCTGAAATTGAGAATTTTGGGGGTCAGTTTCAGCTGTGACGTGGGAAGGTCCAGCTAATTTTGCCAGTTTCAGCTAAGATGGGGGGGGGGGTTCAGGTAAATTTTTTCAGAGTTCTATTTTATGAAAAAAATTTCAGAGTTCATAGAAGTTCGTTAAGAAATCTTATAGAAAAAATCGTGGACAAGTCCGCCCCAGTCTTTTTGAAAATAATATCTACGGTCATAAACAGATAGTTTTAAACTGTAAGCTTTTACGTAAATTCGTACTAATTAACGAGTATATTTTTCTATGTAAGTAAAAAAGTTACCATTACCCGGCTACATCAGACGTCATTAATCTCCCTGCCTTACCCCTCCCACCACCCGCCAGACGCAAAAGCTGTACTGGTCTCTCAGGTACACCAATTGTAACTTCTCGTCACTTCGGCTTCTCTACTCTCACCGTCACTCTTTGTTTGCTACCAGGGAGATATCCTCTCATTCGTTGACCAGACCACACACTAGAAGGTGAAGGGACAACGACGTTTCGGTCCGTCCTGGACCATTCTCAAGTCGATTGTGTGGTCTGGTCAACTTACTTTAGCCACGTTATTGTGACTCATCGCCTGCATCCTCTCATTCAACCAAGCTATATTTCCATCTATAATGACTTGGGTTTTATTGTTTGCATAAATGGCTCTCCAGTGGGTCTGTGTCAGATACTTTCTGACAATCAAGGAAATTGTTTTCTCCTGTTTTAATATTGGCGTTTTATCGTAGAACTCTATACCTCTCTTCTTACTCTAACATACTCGAGCCTGTCTATATTACAACTGTTGTTTTATTACTTACTTTCAGCGTCATTGCTATTTCAAGTTATACAGTCAGTCGTTACCTTGAAGAGATTTGCCTCAGAGTCTTCTACACTACTGTGGTCGCTTCGAGTATTCTCTAACATTTAATTTCCTTTATTTAGACCAGCAGTGTCCTTGCCACTAAGATATCCGCGTAACGCATCAAGAATAAAACCGTAATTCTAACAGATTACTAAATAATATGTATAATTAGATCCGATATTATTTGGCTGTTGGCCATCTTATTAATGTATAATTCGAGCTAATCTTGTATTGTGAGAGACAATGAATAATAATGATCTTCAGAGATCACTTACAGTATAATTGTTTTATTATTTTAACTTTTAGACTTCATTGCCCGCCCAGTAGCGTGAACGCAGTTGTAAAATTAACTGCGTTTCTTTTTCTATATATATATATATAATAAATTATATATATATATATATAAAACAATATATATATATATATATATATATATATATATATATATATTATAATATATATATAATATATATATATATATAAATATATAATATAGAGCAAGAGAGAACCTTTGGCAGAGCTGCAGGCTAGAGTTTCTCCACGCTTCGCGGGGAAACACAGCGACATATAATGGGATCTCTGGAGAGCCGTTGAGTCACGGAGACACGACACAATGCGAGGTGAGGCGAGAATGCTCTCCACGACAAATGTAATGTTCCAGTCCTTATGTGCCTTCGGGCGCCCCCGACGCCGTCTCCTCCACTCTGCCCACGACAAATTATTTTACTTGTGGAACGCCAGAGTTGGATGGAACAAATCCGTGGTTGATTGTGTCTCGTTTTTATTTATGTTAAAACAAATTATATTTAATCACTGTACAGCCGTCGCTGGACTTACATACCTCTTACACAAGACCATCTTCTTACATAATACGCTGGAACATCCTGTTAAATATAAATGCTTGCAGCTATAGTGATTGCGGATGGGAGTTACAGAATGTGGACTGTACTCGAAATGTCCTCATTTTGTATTATTAATTTTCTCGAGGATATGTGAAACATGCCTAAATTTCTCAATGGAAAGTTCAGTACATATATTCACTAAATTAGGCCTAGCATTGCGTATGTTAGTCCTAGATTTATAGCACTATAAACTATATAATAAACTATAAATTTAGGCTTCCTCTAGATTTATGCTCAGTTTATTAGTCCTAGATAGATTTTGTCTAAGTTATGACGAAACTCTTTTTTTTAATTATTATTACAAAATTACAGCAGCTGTTTATTTCACAAGTGCGTTTACACTGTCCTCACAACTTTGTCCAGAAATGTAAATTTGTTTGCATGATGAAAGCACAAGCTGAGAAGGACATAATGTATAATGAAGTAGCAGGTGTATGGGATGGAACAAAACAAGCATGGTCAGCAGAAAATGTCAGAGGCTGAAGGAATATAAGTGTGTATAATTTCATGGTATAATTATTGCATATTAGTCACCCTTCAAATTACATTCTCGTCATTCCAATTTTCTGCTACATGGTTTGCCAATACTGGTCTCAACGCTCTAATTGTAGGCTATAAGATTTTTTTTCGTGGCTTCAGACCTGTTTCACTGCAGTCACAACTGTAGTGATTTTTATAAACCACTTATAAAGCTTCTAAATTTAAATCTAAATATTAGTACATTTGCATTGAGCGGTTAGGAGGTTGGATCAAGAGATCGTCGCCATGTTAGAGTCAACAATAGTTTAATTAAACGTTTCATTTTAGGTTATGGAACAAGATAAAACTTGCATGTTTCACCATGAGCTTCGGAACCAAAGTATCTCTGCATGTTTTAATTTATTTGCTGGAACCTCAGGCGAGCTCATAAGTGATGTTAATTGAACGTTGTGGAATAATTGCTCAATTGAAAGTCTCAATTAAGATGCTGAAACCACAGTACTGCTGCATACTTCGTGCTAGATGCGGTAACTATAGTTAATGAGATGAAATCATTGTACAGCTGTGTATGTCACTTTAAGTGTTCGATCCGAGATAGAGTTGAGGTGTTCAATCCGAGGTAGAGTTCTAGGTTTGAGTTTCCTGGAACTATAGTATAATTGTTTATATTCAGGCGCTGGAACTAAAGTACAGCTGCATAATATAGTTCAGCTACTTTGAGATCAGAACATCTGCTCCGTTTAATAAACTATTCCGTAGCGTCATGGGTCACCATTCCAACTGAATGGATCAAACTGTGTCTGGAACCAGAGTCCAGTTGAATATTTTTGTGAATTTGTGACGCGTTAACTATTAACATTTTTTTTTTTTTTTGAGATATATACAAGAGTTGTTACATTCTTGTACAACCACTAGTACGCGTAGCGTTTCGGGCAGGTCCCTGGAATACGATCCCCGCCGCGAAGAATCGTTTTTTCATCCAAGTACACATTTTACTGTTGCGTTAAACAGAGGCTACAGTTAAGGAATTTCGCCCAGTAAATCCTCCCCGGCCAGGATACGAACCCATGACATAGCGCTCGCGGAACGCCAGGCGAGTGTCTTACCACTACACCACGGAGACTGTGCTGGAACCTCAATACATTTTTATTTTCCACTTGAATCATAATAGAGATGCAGATCCTGCAGTCGTTTTCCTTCTGCACTGTTTCGTATCATGATTAAACTTTCCCATGAAACATCTGGTCACCTCCTGTAGGTCTTTCCCGTTCACCGGGAACACAATGTGGGTCACGAACCCTTTCACGTAACTGTGGAAACCCCTTCTACAACCTTTCCATGACGTTTCCTCTTTCACTGTAACTCTGTGTTTCCTCTCTGTTAGGTGCTCTCGTTCACCCAGTCTTCCAGGTGACTGGAAGTTCGTTATTCGGCAATGTCGCAGGACAGACTAGTGAATGACTGTTGCATTACCTTTTGCAATACCTTTTGTGGTTTGGTTGTATTGCTTGCCTCTTCAAGTTGCATCAGTTGCCTCATTATCTCCACCTCATATATTGTCTCTATACTCCTCCGCTGTATAGAGACCGTATAGAGACTGTATAGAGACTGTATATATTGTCTCTATACAACACTCGTATCAGAGGTCCCACTCTGGTTTAGTCTTGATGACCTCCTGGAATTATTCAACAAACGTCTCACAGAGTTCCATATTACTTTCTGTGAAAGCATCTTATTTTCTCAGCCTTATAACTTGGTTCTTTTCCACTGCCCTTCTCCCCGTCTCTCGTGGGGTCCTGGCCCTACCTCGTGTCTGCCTAGATACCCGTAAACTATCAAACTGGTCCCGGTGGTGCTCGTTTGTAAAAGCCATTGGCTGCAAGAGATCTTGAGAAAAGTCATTAGTGGAGCAGCGGTGCGTAAGGAACAGCCGCGTTAAAAGACTTATGAATAGGTTTGTAACGTTGGAAGGCCTCATCGTGATTCCTTGAAGGCGAGTTGGCTCGGCAGGAAAATGTGCTCATTGTCCCAAGTAATGAAGAAAACCTCTGGCGCAGAACAAACTCTCCAGAAAGGGTGACAATCTTTCATGAGTCGTGTCCTATGCGTGTCCTGGCGTGTCCTGACGTGCCCTGGCGTGTACTATGCGTGTCTTGGCGTGCAGTGAAGCATCTCCAGTCTGTAGAGTACGGTAACTGTAAAGGTATAGTAACTGTGAGCTCCGTGGAGAACGCTGCAAGTTTTAGTATACAACACTGCAAGCTTTTGTGGGCAACGCTTGAGGGGATCTATGCAAGAGGACGAGGTGACGGGGTGAGGACTTTACGGGTATTGGAGCGTCGAGCTCTACGGAGCGTCGAGCTCTACGGAGCGTCGAGCTCTACGGAGCGTCGAGCTCTACAGAGCGTATGCCAACTGTGATGGGCAGCTTTGTGTTGGCGGCCCCGTACAAGTGCGCGAAGTGATGTGACAAGATGCTGGAGGCGTCAAGACGTAACACTTCTAAGTGAGCTGAAGTGTATGTCAGTGACCTACTCTGTTGGAGAAGTAAACTGAAGTATGCCATTCAATAATGACATTCGTGGTACGAATAATGGAAGAGGAGCGAATGGTCCTTAACGCATACAGCCATTCAACTAGTTCTGGAGGTGGTGCGTGTATCGTCAGTAGAGACAAGGCTGATAAGAATTATCTGCTGACAACCTCCCTAAGGGTCTGAGGGGAAGTTGGGGAGGGGGTAGAGAGTGTATGGGGCAGAGGGTGTGTGTGTGGGGGGGGGGTGGAGTTCAAGTTGAAGATCGATAGAGAAAGAAGTTTACAGACACGAGATGCGCTCAGGATCCAAACCGCAAAAAAAATTAATTTCGCTAAGCAAGTTACAGTCTTGATGAGCTAGTTACACAGTTTAATGTATATTGTCATATCAATAATGGGTTTGAGAACAACAATCACCGCCATTCACGACCACATTCCCCCACAAAGTTCTGGACAATTATATTGAATGAAATATGCACACAGCTCTTGAACATCTGTTTGTCGAGCTGTCTCTAAATTCGCGTGTGTATCAGCGAGGCGAGCAAAGTGTTCCAAGAAGGTGGTGACAGAGGCCGACAGAAACACGCGTCAACACTCCGTCTAACACTGCTTAATGGACGGGTTGCGGGAGAAGATTACTGAACAAAACACCACTATCACCAGCAGCTTATACCCAGGCTTAGCTTGGACGGAAGACGGACAGGGAACGAGGCGGTGGACAGATAGAGGACGAGGCGGTGGATATAAATATCCACGTGCAAGATCTATATATAGATGATATAAGATCTATACACACACATCTATATATATGTGTGTGTGTATCTATATATGTTTCTTGAATAAAGCTTTAATTCGAATTACTCGTCGTTAACAATCTCCGTCGCCTCTTGCGCCTCGTGCTAAACACAGCCAAGTGGGCAGTAATTCATCGTTTCGCGAAATTCAGCTTCCCAACGCGGCAAGAAATCGCCGGGTGTGCCGCTGTAACAGGCCATCACAAGCAGACAAACCCTGCTGTTAAACCTACGTCAGGAGTAAGGAGTATCAGAGAAGCATATAATCACTACTGCTTGTGCTAGCAGTTATAGCCAGGGGTCAGGGAGGACAGGTGACGACGCCTGCACGCTTCTCACTATCACCAATACTTTCTTAATACCGCAATTTGGGTTTTGATTACGTTATTGATGAATGATTTTGTTTTATATTATTATTCACTAGGATATCATTCTCCTTCCCTCGTCCCATGACAGATTCTTAGCCTGGTCCCTAGCAAGGGTTTATAGTCGTATTAGCTTAGCGCTTTCTCCTGATTCACCCCCCCCCCCCCCTCTCTCTCTCTCTCTCTCTCTCTCTCTCTCTCTCTCTCTCTCTCTCTCTCTCTCTCTCTCTCTCTCTCTCTCTCTCTCTCTCTCTCTCTCTCTCTCTCTCAAAATCTACAGGATGTGATAGTTGTTGTTTTAGATTTAGCTACTGAGAATGAAGTGTCCATGTAGCACGGGCTATGGTGAGCCCGTAAGATGTGGGAGAGCGAGATCGCTATTAGAGGTCTGGAATGTAGGTGAAATGCACCAGACGCAGTGAGCGAGAGACTCCAGGTGGCGGCATGGTAGTGGTTTGTTAGTGGGTGATGTGTTGCTTCAGTGGGTGATGTGTTGCTTCAGTGGGTGATGTGTAGCTTCAGTGGGTGATGTGTTGCTTCAGTGGGTGATGTGTTGCTTCAGTGGGTGATGTGTTGCTTCAGTGGGTGATGTGTTGCTTCAGTGGGTGATGTGTTGCTTTAGTGGGTGATGTGTTGCTTCAGTGGGTGATGTGTTGCTTCAGTGGGTGATGTGTTGCTTCAGTGGGTGATGTGTTGCTTCAGTGGGTGATGTGTTGCTTCAGTGGGTGATGTGTTGCTTCAGTGGGTGATGTGTTACTCCATCACATCACATCTATGTCCTAGATTTAGACATAGGCTAATTAAAGTGATCTTTCATAAAGCTTTGTTGTCTGTAAATTGAAAAAAAATATGTTTTCGTACTGCCTGTAAATATTAAGATCATCGGCGCTGTGTGAATCCATGGTGAAAGAAAGCCTTTGGTTATTGGTCAGGCCATGATGTTCATCCATTACTAACGACAACAGACTCAAAATTCTGTAAATAATATATCAAAGTCTCT
>WNGS01164437.1:54207825-54212825 GCA_020271785.1 Procambarus virginalis
TAAACTAACAACATGAAAGTACACCAGCTTACAGGACCTGAACGTTTTTGATGTTTTAGATTTAGCTACTCAAACGAAATGTCCATTAGCACGGGCCTGTGGGTTGAGCCCATACCTAGCAGTAAAATTGGTACCTGGTGTTAGTCAGCTGTCACGGGCTCGAGAGGCACTACGGGCTCATCATAGCCCGTGTTACCTGGAACTTTCTGTTTCCAGGTAGCGAATCTTTGCAACAACACCATGTCACGGGCTGCTTCCTGGGGATGGAGGCCTGGTCCGAGGACCGGGCCGCGGGACACTAAAAAGTCCCGAAATCATCTCAAGATAACCCCGTAATCTGAAAGACTGACTAATTACTGAAAAACTTCAGTAATTTAACTACCCAGCAGGTCTATATAACCCCCCACCTTGCCTGATGGTGGTGTCCCAGTTAGTGTGCGTATCCACCCAAGACGAGGTGACCCGCTGCTGGCCTGAGTTCAAGCCTGTGAGGCCTCTTAAGTACCCCTTCCCCCTCGTACATTATCACATATTACTAGGCCGCACAGGTCTTGTCTGGGCTCCCCCAAGCACCCAATGGTTAGCCTCTGCTTATTTAAGATCGTTCGTCTTCCAAGTGTTGACTTTAATTGCCGCACGTTATATCTAAGTGGTGTATTTACCGTTATATTGAGTTACCCACCAGTGCAATGGTGGAATCATGTTGATTATTTTTTTTTATTTTTTTTTTACAGTAATAGCAACATGCCAACATGAAGTATATGGTTCGTATTAAGAATTCTATAAGTTGCCAAAGATTTGCATTCCAATATCCACGGGGTCGTCTGCTAGTTGGTTTACAAGGCGCATGAATACCAACAGCCATGGTAATGGGTGTACTCGCCTCGCTGAGGAGTGAATCATTTGTCATTTGCTACAAAGAACTATGTAAACACCAGGTGCTTTTGTATTAATTCTGTGTGCCCACCTGGCTAAACATGCACGCGTGCACGCACACGCGCGCGAGCACAGCTGAGGAGGAAACAAATAGTCAGAATTTGTTTCATGCTGATGCATCTGTTCACCTAGTAGTAAATATATCTAGGAGTTAGACAGCTGCTATGGGCTGCTTCCTGGAGATTTGTGGTGTGGTGGGGGGGAGTGTTAGAAATATATGTAGTAGACATAGAGGAAAAATAGATTGGATAGAAAGGTGGGGTCCAAGAGCAAATACTCGATTCTGCAGACACAAATAGTAAATACACACACACACACACACACACACCACACACAGTTGGCGATCTATGTACGCCCCCAGATTATCTTGTGTCGAATACATTGATTTATGCCACAACAGCGGAGCAAGTCACAGGTTTTGCAGTTAATGTTCAGGTATTTTCCCTGATTTAGGAATTAATCTCATACTGGCATTTTGAAGAATGTGGAGAATGGTCCCGAGGCCATTAACCTATACCTATAATAGGTTAAGTACAATTATAATTACGAAGCTATAAGATGCTTATCTTAACATACTAACAAGGTTAGGTAAGGTCGGTGTTTTCTATGAAGCTTTTCAAGGTAAACTATTATGTTTAGTATGTCACCTATGCACGTATTTAATAAGTCAATATTGACTATACGAATTTGCGAGGACGGGTTTCATAGACACACTGTGCTTGTGTTGGTGAATTGCTCTTATTGGGGAAGAGTTGCCATCAGTTTATCATGCTAATGCCTGCTGTCTGGTTATTGAATTATTGAAGCTTGATCAATACACCTCTTCGATAGGCTTCACATGTTCACACTCGTTGACTAAGCTATTGTGGTCTATAATTATAGTCAAAGCTCCAACATCACAACTCTGTCAATCTACTAGATTTTCAGTCATGGTATTGTGACAGAATTTTATATGCAGGCGAAGAGTCACAATAACGTGGCTGAAGTATGTTGACCAGACCACACACTAGAATTTGAAGGGACGACGACGTTTCGGTCCGTCCTGGACCATTCTCAAGTCGCTTGAGAATGATCAGATACCGCCCTAGTTCTAACCATAAACGATGCCAACTAGCGATCCGCCGGCGTTATTCCCATGACCGGCGGGCAGCTTCCGGGAAACCAAAGTCTTTGGGTTCCGGGGGAAGTATGGTTGCAAAGCTGAAACTTGAGACTTGAGACCAAGCGACTTGAGAATGGTCCAGGACGGACCGAAACGTCGTCGTCCCTTCAAATTCTAGTGTGTGGTCTGGTCAACAGAATTTTATATATTTTTCGTTGGGTTTCCTGTAATCCTCTGTCCCTAGTATTTTTAACATTGACTTCTTGTTCCTTGTCGTCTTACAGTATATTTTCTAAGGTATCAATCAGTTTATATTTTCTGAAAATTCTCGGATGTTTTGTGGTCTTAGAGTTTATTTAATCATCTCGTTTTATGGTGCATCAAGTTCTGCTGAACCTTCAACTTTCTGCTGAACCTTCGGCTTCATTAGTGTTCTGTTGTGTTCTTCTCTCCATCTCTTGTGTTGAAATCAATAGGACATTGTTGTATTTTTGATTGCCGTGTTCGTTCTCCAGCTGTGATGACTGGTGTTCGTTCCCTAATAAGACCTATGGTGAGTTACTCAGATTAGGCAAAATTTTAATCAATTTTGTCAATAAATATGTTAATAATAATAGTGATGTTGGTGATATTGTGTAGTGAAGATACAGCCTCCGTCACCCGAGCAACGTCGGGTACCCGAGTTAGCGTGTGTGTATATATATATATATATATATATATATATATATATATATATATATATATATATATATATATATATATATATATATACTCCTGTACGCCTACACCGTTCTCAGGGCCTGACAACGACAAACGTGAAGTAGTCTTTCCCTAACTAGAAGCGAACGATCCTATGCAATTCGCCTAATCCCTTCTGTCAGATTCTCGTTTTCCGAAAGACCGTCATTATTACGGTGCTTTTAATATCACTTAAACACTATAACGCTGTGGGCGATAGCGTCCAAATTGGGATGCATTAGGTGTAAATTCAAGTTAACTCTGCCAGAGTGCAACATCTTAATCTTGCCCTTAGAACTGCACTCTCCTTGACAGTGATGTTGCTAACATCTCTCCTTCTCACCACAGTTCCTACACTTTGCTTCTTGACGCTACAGCACGTCTCTCAGCTTTAAATCATTAGCAGTAAATTGTCATTTTTGTCTGGGTTTGAGAGTGATACGGGTTAAAGGATCCTTCTTTAAAATATGTCTACATGGCGTTGTTCTTCAATGCATTCAGAACACGTCGTAGATAAAAGATGAAACTATATTGTTCATTTTATCTTCCCCCCTCCCCCTCCTCCTCCCTCCGATTGCACCCCCTCCCCCATCTATCCCCCCCACCCCCCTCTAAAAAAATGAAAGTTGTGTCAGACATGAAAATATAAAACGTATCTTCTCCGTGTTTCTCTTATCAGTAAAAAAAAAGCAATTTATGCAATTTCTCATTAATGAATCAGAAGGAATAATGATGCTTAAGAAAGATTTATAACACTAATTTCATCAACTTCATTAACATTAGCTCTCATCAGAGAAAATTAAGCTAATGTTAAGCCAGAATGATTTTAGTGTATTTATTTCGACACTGATCGTTACTTACGAGTCAACGAGCTCACCAACGAACCTTCAATTACCGAATTGTGAGACACAATTCGACAATTCCCAAATTGAACTCGAGTAATTATGATGGGAAACCGCTAAGCCAGTGTGGCTATATAGAACTTGGCAGGAATAAAGGATGTTGTTGTTGTTATAGATTCAGCTACTCGGAACAAGTTCCAAGTAGCACGGGCTATGGTGAGCCCGTAACTTACCTGGCACAGGAGAGGGGCAAGTAGCATGGGCTATGGTGAGCCCGTATTGGACTTACCTGGCACAGGAGTATCTTCTGTGCCAGGTAATTCAAGTGGGAGCCGGCCGGACGAGCAGACAGCACGCTGGACTTGTGATCCTGTGGTCCTGGGTTCGATCCCAGGCGCCGGCGAGAAACAATGGGCAGTTTCTTTCACCCTATGCCCCAGTTACCTAGCAGTAAATAGGTACCTGGGTATTAGTCAGCTGTCACGGGCTGCTTCCTGGGGGTGGAGGCCTGGTCGAGGACCGGGCCGCGGGGACACTAAAACCCCGAAATCATCTTAAGATTGCCAGCTGTCCCTCACACTACCTCACACACACACACACACACACACACACACACACACATATATACACACATATGTTAGTACAAATAGGCGAGTACATACAGTGGACCCGAGGTGTGGCAGTGACCAGTCCAAGAACCTGGACACTAGAACATCTGGACACGTCCAAATGGATGTTGATTGAAGAATCTACGTGGAAAACAACCAGTTGAAGGTTGGTATGAACACCGAACCTTCAGCGTTCAACCCGTCCTTCTAATAGAGCGTCGCATTTTGACGTATACTCTACCTAAGGCCACAAGTCGCCATACTAGAAAGTAGCAGATGCTCGCGAAATTGAAGCACAGTCCCGTTTTCTGTTTTGGGCCTTCTGTTAGGTTAGGATAAGGGCACTTTAGTACGACAGTTTCTTGACGTTGGGAATCCATAGCAGGAGGGTCTGAAGCGTTTGGTAACACTGCAGCAAGCCTACACTGGCTCACACTAGGACCGCCATGTTTAAAGTCAATTCCGTCTTGCCCATATACTTGTTAAATCTATTCTTCAAACCTGTTAAAGTGTGTCAATAATGCTAGCCGATAGCCATTAAACCAGCATACTAATTCAAGTTTGTTATAATGAAGAGTTACATTAATTAAAAAATATATAAGTCGGTTTAATAATTTTTTTTCTGATATTCCCTAAGTATGCGGCATCGTTCCATGGTGTGATAATTCACTTTCAATTAGATTAGTTAAATTAGCTAGCATTAAGGGTAATTTGGTCCCTCACAATTTGAGCAATAAATCAGTGACCTCATGGTTTAATCTCTGTGTTTGGCTT
>WNGS01164437.1:54217825-54223059 GCA_020271785.1 Procambarus virginalis
CACCTGCTCCAGGGGGTGGAGGTGGGCGTCCCTCCTGCTTCAGGGTGTAGGGGACGTCGCACCTGCTCCAGGGGTGTAGGGGACGTCCCACCTGCTCCAGGGGGTGGAGGGGCGTCCTACCTGCTCCCGGCTGGGCCACCGTACGACCACCCGTAATAAATTAACTCATCATATTCATCCTGTCAGCATCTGGGTTTTCTATTGACGGGAGGTGGAGAGAGGCGCGGCGCTGCGCTACGGTAATTGTGGGAGGTGTGATGAGGCAGGCTGACGCTGACGACAACTGAGGATATAGTCTTCAAATGATGAGGTAAGATACCATGAGGTAAGCATCATCAGCGGCTGTCTTAAGGGTAAGAAGTCTGAAGTTAAGTCTGTAAGAAGACTTTATCGGAAGTTGTTTCCGATAAAGAGTAACGGAAGAACATATCTGAGGTGTTTGCACAGTAAAAGAAAGACTGATCAAGCACATTTGTTTTGCTTTAGGAGAGCAACATAGTGCTAAAATATCCTGAAATGACAAATATTATGACTAAAATGACACAATACATTTCTGAATCTGAATTGTCTGAATAGGTTGGAATGGTGGAATGATATTTCTTATCTTGTGTAAAGTGGTCTGAATAGTGGGGTTCTAGTTTATCTTGGGTTGTTGTTGTTGTTGTTGTTATAGATTCAGCTACTCGGAACAAGTTCCAAGTAGCACGGGCTATGGTGAGCCCGTAACTTACCTGGCACAGGAGCTCTTATCTTGGGGTAACGCAGCATATTAAGTGTTGGTCGTTGTGTGAGGTGTAGAAGCGGCGCGTCTGTCCTCGGGCATTTTCTTGATTTTAGCCTGTCGGCGTGGCCATTCCGGCGACATTGCAGCGTGAGCACCTTCACCGAGTATGCAACGCTTGTGCTGCACCTGGGGCAGTCCTGCAAGTGGTGCGGGAGCAGATGTTGCATTTGACGTCTGCAGCACCTTAATTAAAACGTCTGAAAGCTCTAAAAAATGGAACTTTTCTGCTGGTAATTACCTATCTTTCTGAATGTATAAAATATCCGTACAACAAAAAATTGTGTATACACATCTATCCCCCCCAAAAAAACTCAAGAATTTTTGTAGGTCTCCTTCTGACCAGAGTTTCTAAGCAGTACTGAGGAGATAGAGAACCTTTATGTGACGCTGGCGTTACCCTCCTGTTGGAAGGTCAGTCGGGCTCCGTCTGGGTGCACGATCCCTCTTTATAATGTTCAAATGACAAATGGATCTTCATATAATTATGTCAGTACGGATCATCAGGTATCCTCTGGTTCCTCTTGGAATGTAGTTTGTTCTTTTGTTTGCTTTGTCATTTCGTTATCGTACTGTTTTGCTTGATTTAGCATATTTAGATTTTTTTACAAATGGGTGCAGAAGAGATCCAGGATCATGTAGAAGAGCTCCTTTATAGTTTGATCTCTTCTATAGAGCCTACGGTTGGCAGGGGCGGTCCATGCGAAGAGTCTGTAGCCTGCCACAATGTAAAATGATCGAGGGGCTGGTGCAAGTAAATAGTTCAATTTACCTTGTATATGCAACCTTCTTAACCTCAGAGATCTTCAGTCTTCCAAAAAATGTCTCTCAATCCGGACCTCCTTCATCGCGCCCCATCGACCAGTGGCTCACACAGGACCAATGGGCTGTGCTGCCCTCGTCTGAGTAGTGCTCCAGTTACACCTAACTGAGGGGGGGATATGAGGGCTAATTATAGCAAAGTAAGACTAGGAGGCACATGGCAGCAGCGAGCCTTAAAATCTTTCATAACACTGCATATCTCTAAACTTTGTCCAGTTCGTCTTGTGTTTGATAAGGTACGGGCTCCATGCTGGGGCTGCATACTCCAGGATTGGTCTTACATATGTGGTCTACAAGGTTCTGAAGGTTTCCTTACACAGGTTTTTTAACGCAGTTCAAATGTTAGCCAGCCTCACATACGCCGCTAATGTTATTTTTTCATGTGGGCTTCAGGAGACAGGTTTGGCGTGATATCAACTTCTAGATCTTTATCTCTCTCCGTTCCATGAAGGACTTCATCTTTCGTTCGGTTTCCAATGTCTGGCCTCTTATTTCCTCTGCCTAGATTCATTACTTTACATTTACTTGAGTTAAACTTTAGTAGCCATTTGTTGGACCATTCCTTCAGTTTGTCTCGGTCATCTTGTAGCCTCCTACTGTCTTCCTCTTGTATATGTGTGTGTGTCCTGCTGTACCCTCTCTATGGGTCTAAGCGTCTCTAACAGTCGCCTTTGCTCGCCGAGTCTGCCAAGTTTGAAATTCATAGCTTTCGTCTTGCAGCCCGCCACAAAATTGGCCAATTACCGCCAGACCTCAAACTGTAACCTCATAATTGTTCTACCCTAATTGGCGGTGAACCCAGGCGCGTGCCCTCTAGTTTGTTGGTCTAAAGAGCCTCTCCTGCTGATAATGACCTAGTCCAGAGAACGAATGCATTATCGGTAATATATTTCAATCTCTCTTCTCTACTTCCTCTACGTCTTCCTCTCTTTCTCTTTTTCTCTGGTTCGGTATAAGATGACCTATGACAAGACAAAAACAAAATCCCGAACCTTAATTGCAAAACTCATCTAGAAATCTAGAATCTATTTCCTGCTGCCTCAGGTATAGGGAGGGAGGCGGGTCAATATCATCCCTTCTATATATATATATCACTGGGTACCATGGGTAATTTTCCTGTCATTTTGTCTATAATCTCTGCTATTTTTTATTTTAGTCGTACGTGGTTTTTGCGGGTGATTCAGCGAGCGTAATACGATACAAGCGAACAGGAGAAATTGATGCTGAACACAGGGGCTGCTCTTTGATCTTCTCTATAGAGTTGCTCTCATTACGACGTTGATGAATACTTTTTAGATATTTTTTTTTGCGGTCAATGCAACAGCTGGATAGAGTTATCAAGGGGGACATGTTATTCACGCTTGCTACAGATAGTCCTCACACACGCAATGTTGTCCCCACACACACGCAATGTTGTCCTCACACACACGCAATGTTGTCCTCACACACACACACGCAATGTTGTCCTCACACACACGCAATGTTGTCCTCACACACACACGCAATGTTGTCCTCACACACACACAATGTTGTCCTCACACACACGCAATGTTGTCCTCACACACACACGCAATGTTGTCCTCACACACACACAATGTTGTCCTCACACACACGCAATGTTGTCCTCACACACACACACGCAATGTTGTCCTCACACACACGCAATGTTGTCCTCACACACACACGCAATGTTGTCCTCACACACACACAATGTTGTCCTCACACACACGCAATGTTGTTCCCACACACACGCAATGTTGTTCCCACACACGCAGTGTTGTCCCCACAGTAAATAGGTACCTGGGAGTTGGACAGTTGCTATGGGCTGTTTCGTGGGTATGTGAAAAAAAAGTTGATTGATTGACAGTTGAGAGGCGGGCCAAAAGAGCCAGAGTTCAACTCCCCGCAAGCACAACTAGGTAAATACAGGTAATTTCACACAACAAGACCGGCTGAACCACGGCCGCACTTGTTCAAATGCGACAAAAGTGCTGAGGATGACAGGGTGAGGTAATTACGAGGCGAAAACTCTACAACCGCTTGTTCCTCGATGCCTCTCACATGTGAGAACACGGAGGAACATATCAGGGTCGATGAAGAACTCTTGCCTCAATGGGATTCGAACCCTGACCCCGTGAAAGAAGTGAGGCCTTCGCCCTACCGACCAGTTACCAAGTGGGAATAGATATTGTGATGTCAGTGAGAATGTGTAGTCATTATAAGCAAAGGGGGAAGAAGTCTTCCCGTGTGGGACGTACTCAAGACCCTGACATATCTCGTCCTGGATATCTTCACCTGTCCGTCAGCCTTCCACAGCTGACGTTTTGGCCATCTGATATTTGGATGTCACATTGCGGTCCGGTAGCCCAAATGTAGCTATCCTTAGTAGTCCGGGATAGCGTCGTTAGGCCAGCGCTTGTCAGTGAGGGTTAGTTATGGTTTGTGAAGGTAAGGGTTGTTTTGTGGTGTGATGTTAGTGGTGGCGAGGGAGGGGTATGGTGTGTCAGTGGTGGCGAGGGATGGGTATGGTGTGTCAGTGGTGGCGAGGGATGGGTATGGTGTGTCAGTGGTGGCGAGGGATGGGTATGGTGTGTCAGTGGTGGCGAGGGATGGGTATGGTGTGTCAGTGGTGGCGAGGGATGGGTATGGTGTGTCAGTGGTGGCGAGGGATGGGTATGGTGTGTCAGTGGTGGCGAGGGATGGGTATGGTGTGTCAGTGGTGGCGAGTGATGGGTATGGTGTGTCAGTGGTGGCGAGGGAGGGGTATGGTGTGTCAGTGGTGGCGAGGGAGGGGTATGGTGTGTCAGTGGTGGCGAGGGAGGGGTATGGTGTGCATTAGGTGGGAGATAAGAACCGGAAGTGTATGTTGGACGTGTCAGTGGTGGTGATTGGTGGGGGGAGGGTTGTCATTGGTGGTGGAGGTGGGTTGGTTATCATGGGTGCTTACCTAACTGACTACGGGAGAGTTAGATCTAGTATCTAGCCTCCATCTTTGGACAGACAATCAGGCATTCTCTCTCTTAAAGGTGTAGATATACACACACATATTTTGAATATGACTGAAAGGGTGAGGTCAATGATTGTATCACAAATCATCTCTATTTCTCTTCACATGAAAATGAAGTTGAAAAATTAACTCTCCAAAGTTCATTTTACGGTATTATTGTCTGATGCTAAGAGATGCGTTTCCTCATCCTTGTAAGTTTTTCAAGGCAAAGTACAAGTGGATACAGTTGATTGAGTGATAAAGATTAAGCTACCAAAGAGGTGGCACCGGGCATTAATATCCTGTAAGTGGAATATGTTTGAAGTGAATGTGATTTTTGGTAGTGAAAGGATATACTCTGTGCTGAGCTCGCATTTAAATCGTCAGTCCTTACTATGTGGCTGCTATTGAGGGGGGAGGATGCTGCTTGACAGTATTTATGAGGGTTTCAGCTGCTGGACCCTTTTTTGACCAGAAGATTGGCAGTGTAGATGGCTTCAGGGTGGTTACTGCAAGATTCAGGGACTCTTGAAGCTCTTCTAAGGTCAATGGTTCCTTCACATCCCAGGAGATAGTGAAGAAGTGGCTTTTCTGTGATTGTCTGGCAGAAGATGCATTCCCAATCTCTTGGTTAACCAGTTTCCC
>WNGS01164437.1:54228696-54246196 GCA_020271785.1 Procambarus virginalis
TTATCGAGTTGAGATACATATATATCTCTCTCATATACATATACATCTCCAGGATGCTGTCTTAACTCCCAGATACCTATTTACTGCTAGCTAAACAGGGCCACCAGATAAAAGAAATTCTGCCCAGTATCATGAGTATACTGGGCAGATAAGCTAAAGTATTTTGGGTTTATTTTGGGTAAAATTTGATCGTTTTCGAAGTTTTAGAACTGAAGACGACAGACCACTGTTGCTATAACAGAACTAATTATTGGAACTTCACTGATCATGAATTGCCCTGTGTCTCCCTCTGTGCCTGCGGCGTTCAATCCCCGACCGTCCAAGTGGTTGGGCCACCATTCCTTTCCCCCGTCCCATCCCAAATCCTTATCCTGACCCTCTTCCCAGTGCTATATAGTCGTAATGGCTTGGCGCTTTCCCTTGATAATTCCTTCCTTCCTTCCCCCTGTGCCTGGTCGTACGCTCCATCGTCCCCGCTGTACAGTGTTCAGCCACAGCCCCGCGCCCTCTCCTGGGGCTCCCTCGTGCTAATGGGGGCAGGCAGACCGTGGGTTCCCCAGGTATCACCTTCAGCGCCCGGCTAATTATCACCTCTCGGGGTATTATTCAGACAGCTGGATATCTCGGATTAGCGGCCTGCGATAAATCAGCCGAGCCTTATGGTTGCGTGGTGTGTGTTTTTTTGTAAGCTTGTGTGGGAGCTGGCTAGTACTCCGAGTGTGGATAGAGGAGAGCCCTCAGCTGGGGGGGGGGGTGTAGCTGGCAGGGTCAGCCCTCAGCTGCGGGTGTAGCTGGCAGGGTCAGCCCTCAGCTGAGGGTGTAGCTGGCAGGGTCAGCCCTCAGCTGGGGGTGTAGCTGGCAGGGTCAGCCCTCAGCTGAGGGTGTAGCTGGCAGGGTCAGCCCTCAGCTGGGGGTATAGCTGGCAGGGTCAGCCCTCAGCTGGGGGGTAGCTGGCAGGGTCAGCCCTCAGCTGGGGGGGTAGCTGGCAGGGTCAGCCCTCAGCTGGGGGGTAGCTGGCAGGGTCAGCCCTCAGCTGGGGGGGTAGCTGGCAGGGTCAGCCCTCAGCTGGGGGGGTAGCTGGCAGGGTCAGCCCTCAGCTGCGGGTGTAGCTGGCAGGGTCAGCCCTCAGCTGGGGGGGGGTAGCTGGCAGGGTCAGCCCTCAGCTGGGGGGGGGTAGCTGGCAGGGTCAGCCCTCAGCTGGGGGGGTAGCTGGCAGGGTCAGCCCTCAGCTGGGGGGGGGGGGTAGCTGGCAGGGTCAGCCCTCAGCTGGGGGGGGGGTAGCTGGCAGGGTCAGCCCTCAGCTGGCAGGGATAACCCATCCTCAAGCACTGGCATAATTCAGCCGTTCGTTCGGAACCTCTTGTGTGGTGGTGCGTCCTGGACCTGCGTCTGAGGTAGTTCCTATAAGGTTCTTGGGCAGCCGTAGTTAACCTGGCGGTGTCTCTTTCAGCATTTAAATAATAGTAGTTCATTAGGCAAGCTGAAACTTGACCGTATGGTTCCTACAACTGCCTAATCTGCCCAAATACTCAATTAGACTGTAATTTATTACTAATAACTTTTACAAACGGTTATCAGCTTCCGTCATAAATCTGCTGACTTTCTTAAATGCAAATATTCTGGTGAGGCGGTGAGGGGCTCAGGGCATGGCACTGGGAACAAGGAACCACGGCCCTCTAGACATGTACGGCCGGCTACCTGGCCTGTTGCATGGCTGGGGCCATAGCTACCTGGCCTGTTGCATGACTGGAATCATAGCTACCTGGCCTGTTGCATGGCTGGGGTCATAGCTACCTGGCCTGTTGCATGACTGGAATCATAGCTACCTGGCCTGTTGCATGGCTGGGGTCATAGCTACCTGGCCTGTTGCATGGCTGGGGTCATAGCTACCTGGCCTGTTGCATGGCTGGGATCATAGCTACCTGGCCTGTTGCATGACTGGGATCATAGCTACCTGGCCTGTAGCATGACTGGGATCATAGCTACCTGGCCTGTAGCATGACTGTAATCATAGCTACCTGGCCTGTTGCATGGCTGGGATCATAGCTACCTGGCCTGTTGCATGGCTGGGATCATAGCTACCTGGCCTGTTGCATGGCTGCGATCGTAGCTACCTGGCCTGTTGCATGGCTGGGGTCATAGCTACCTGGCCTGTTGCATGGCTGGGATCATAGCTNTATTTTCAGTACATGGGTGAAGGACTTGGAAGATATTCAAACACACGTAGAAAGCGACGCACTGTTCGAAAAAGTTAGAACGTAATCAGTGTGAATCATGGTAAATAGCTTTTCACTCCAAAACTGGGCGCTTGGCGGCTGGATTATAGAGCATGTGGCCTTTGTTTACGAGGACGAGCTGGTGCTTATACATCACTCACAACTAATTACCATCGAACTACACTCGTAAAGCTGTTAACTCGATCTTCTGAGCGCTGTCCTAAAGTGCTTCACTCATGAACTCTAAGGCACAAGTAATTGCCATTGGGAATCCAAAAGCCTAACCATGCAAAAACAACAAATATATAATCAAACTAATTTACATTTAAACCATGTGATAAATGGGAAGTACACGCCGGTGGGTATGGCTGCACTTGGGCATGAATCACTTTAGGATAGGTTACTAATGATACTGACTGCCACTAGTACCCAAAATCCCTACCATAAAACACCTACAATTATCTAGCATAACTCTTATTTTGCGTAAAATCAATATAATCCGTAACGAGCATATGAGCTGTCCTGTAGAGGACTTACGAGATTAGGGCCCAGTAAGGAAGCTGCAAGCGTGGGATCAACGGATTATATGAGACAGGTCCTTGGGACGGGATTCGAGCCTGGGTCCAAGAGACAGGATACGAGTTCTATCCATCTTGGGATGGTTATTAACCCACAGAGGGCTCAATTATCTCAGCCGTGGGTCATCACAGTGCGCAATTCTAAAATATATTCCAGAAAAATGTTCCTTTTCTTTACAAATGTGCGTTTATATCTGAACAAATAAAATAAAATACAAAATTGATGCAAAATTCCTTAAAAATTCAATTCTGAATATTGAATTTTTGTGTGTGTGTGTGTATATTCAATTCTGAATATACACACACACACACACAGTTTAAAAAAAAAGTTGTGATAGAGGCCAATGGGCTCATGAACCTGTCCACCGGTTGAATGACAATTGCGAGGCGGGAGCAAGGAGCCGAAGCTCAACCCCCCGCAAGCACAATCCGGAGAGTACGCACCCAACAACTGGACAACGTCGAGGTAGCCTTCAAGAACGTGAAAAGTGTAACAGAGAAGGTTTTCAAATGCAGATTTAATTATATCGATAGAGAAAGAAATTAATGAAAGATTACAGACCATGCAACGTGTCAATTAGGACATTAACTAGGTCTCGTGACCTCTGTCAGGCGTCTCGTGACCTGTGAGGAAGCAGCCTGTCCTTCCACCCAATGCGTCGCATTTTTAACGAAATTGACCAATCCATTAAAAAATGCGACTCGAGTCGAGCAATAATATTGAGCGATCCACCAGCACCGCTAACGCTAGCGACCCAGCAACACCGCTAACATTAGCGACCCAAGCAACACCGCTGACATAAGCGACCCAAGCAACACCGCTAACATTAGCGACCCAAGCAACACCGCTGACATAAGCGACCCAAGCAACACCGCTAACATTAGCGACCCAAGCATCACCGCTGAAATATGCGACCCAGCAACACCGCTAACATTAGCGACCCAAGCAACACCGCTGACATTAGCGACCCAAGCAACACCGCTGAAATATGCGACCCAGCAACACCGCTAACATTAGCGACCCAAGCAACACCGCTGACATTAGCGACCCAAGCAACACCGCTGACATAAGCGACCCAAGCAACACCGCTAACATTAGCGACCCAAGCATCACCGCTGACATAAGCGACCCAAGCAACACCACTAACACTAGCGAGCTCCGACAAACATCAATATTTTATGGACCAACGACAATCAATCACGCTCAACGATGGGGCGGTAAATGCATTATAGTTATTATTTATCTAGCAGCCAAATTGATTTTTTTTTTGTCCACTCTAAGATACTGGACAATCTAGTTACCGTGTACAGGACCTTTACCCCATAAATTATGTCGCAAATTTACATTGGTAATTTATAAGATCAAATAATTTAGATAATCATCTTTATGGATTGAAGACAAAACATGAACTAAATAGCCAATGAAGCATTAAATGGCTGATTAAAATTCCGAATCAAGGCTCCATAATGTTGAGGTGAATGGAGTAAATGCGATCATATAGTTCAGTTGAGGAAAATATGAATCCTCTTATCTCTACAATATATATAACATAATTTCAAAATCATGAATAAGGAGGGAAGATAATTGAGTTTTATTTGAAGACCGTCTTGCAACAGTGTGGTGTGTGGGGGGGGGGAGTGCCTGGTGTTGCTTGGAGTGGCACAGTGCCGTGGGGGGGGGGAGAGGCGAGCAGTAAGCTGAGAATTATTGGTGTTCATTCATCTTAGGTAGAGAGCTTTCGTTTAGTCTACTGAGTTCATATCTAGAGTACCGACATATGTGATGTTAGCTCACCTTCCTAATTCTTGCCAGGCACGGGATGACTGAGCATCGCTGCTTCTGACTGACCGTCTTGTGTTGTAGTGTCCTCTGTAATCCTCTCTGCAAGCGTTATGTTTACTAGAGAGTAACTGGCATTTATCTCTCTCTCTCTCTCTCTCTCTCTCTCTCTCTCTCTCTCTCTCTCTCTCTCTCTCTCTCTCTCTCTCTCTCTCTCTCTCTCTCTCTCTCTCTCCCTCCTTCCCACCATACCACTGAAATGGAAGGTGCTGCTACGATGGGTTGAGCTGTGAGATGAGTTGTCTTGCGCTTTGATTTTTTTTTAGCAGCGTTTGACTTAAGTCGCTGTCTGTACACGCGTCTGTCTGTCCCTGTTATCATGGCCAGCGTTCATGAACGCTACTTGCATCTGTGTTCACACCTCTAGGTTTCCCCTAGTGCCTGTGCGTCCTTCAGCAGTTATCTGTGATTCCTACAGCTGTTATCTCTGTGCGTGTTAACAACGCGATGAAGTCGGTCGGCAAAATGGCAATAAGCATGTTTTTTGTGCAGGGCATAAAAGATATCCTGCCACCTCACTCGAGTCTAGTTGAACTTGCTATGAGTCTCTTCACTCGTTTTCCTACGAGGCAGCTCTACCACTACCCTTCTGTATCACTCCACTCACTCTGGGAGAGAACTCCTACCACCACCACCCCTCTGTCCAATGGTTATAGCCACGCCCAAATGACTGTTGCCATAACTGTGCATAAATATCCAGTTAGTCACAGGACCGTAGCCATGAGCAGCGGGAATGGGAGGATCGAGGAGGAAATTAGCAAGCTGGAGCGGGTATAGCGGGTAGAGCTGGAGCGGGTAGGGCTGGAGCGGGTAGGTCTGGAGCGGGTATCGGGTAGGTTGCGATTGTCTCACTGGTCTAGACTGTATCAAGAACAGTCGAATTTAAAGTGCTTCTGTCTACGTCGCAACATTGGCTCTCAGGCAAGCAGCTCAGCCTATTAAGACCGACGCTATTAGTCCGAGAATGCATCAAAATTGCGGTGCTTAAAATGTCATTGATGCATCAGAATTTCGACGATGTAATCGATATCGCCCATATATTGATGTTATCTAAGTGTGAGGACAGGACAGGTGTTTCAGATAAGACACCTGTGCAACTTTCCTCCACTTATTTCCCCATATCTCGTGCAAGAGCTGGGTGGGGGGGGGGGCATGTTCTGAGAGAACCCAACACAGAACACACTGAATGTGCTAGAACCTGTCCTCCCACCTAATACATGGCATTTTTAACGGAATTAAACAAACCGTCAAAAAGTCGGGGTTTCTAATCAAAATTAAGGCACCGTATTATTAACGTTTTCTGACCATAGGCCTCGATAGGTTAGGTTCGAACGTTTCTGGTACGGCAAAACAGCTGTGTCAGTGTCAAATAGTGAGATCGAGTTGATGTTTTCTAGATTATAAAAGGAAAGAGGACACGAGCTGTGGACATCAAAGATGGTATAAACATCAACATGATAACATCAGTGACGTGTGCAAAGTTGATAAACATAAGAACAACTTTCAAAAACTTAACACAATGAGTCATTCACATTACTGTATATTACCTACGTGAGACCAATGCTAGCGTGTGAGCGAAGAAATACCTAATTAATTAAAAAAACTAATCCACAAGTTTGGTGAAAGGAAGAAGAAGAGAAAGAGATACAAGGAAGGAGCTGAGAGACGTGAAACTAACAGTGCTGGACTCGGAGGCGTCTTAGTGGGATGCTGGTGGCTCGTAATTGTTGCTAATTTTATTTATGGGGACACTTTTGAAGGCAGCGGCCCTGTACGATAGTGCTCAGATATATACCCTCCATTACGAGTGCTAAATACATGCGTAGAACAACTGTGGTGGAGTAATATTTACTTGATTGCAAACAGCTTGATTCTTGTTTCGTATTTGTTGCTTCTGAGTGAACTGGAATTGTTGCATTTATGATTATCTCAAATTTGCCTGACACAACTGATATAACATTGTTTACAATGTGTTTACAGTATACTCACCTAGTTGTGCTTGCGGGGGTTGAGCTTTGGCTCTTCGGTCCCGATTGTGGTTTACATTGTGTGTAGATACATGGAACCACCAGTCTGATAGTCTGTAGGATCATTAAGGGAGCTGAAATGACTCTAAAAGGGACTCAGACGATGTTATTAATAGCCCCCTACATAAGTCTTAATGGACTACAAATTATTCACTTGTCCGTGGCAACAACCAATAGGCCTCCACTGAACAGAAATGTCAAAGAGAGACCTGAGTGGGACATACAAAATACTCAGAAGTTGAAAAGATAATACCAACATTTCATTGCGACCAGAGATAAGGAAGGATTGAGTTAGCACATCAAAAAGAAAAGTCTAGCTCTACAGTCTTATTAGTAGGTATGTTAAGAAAGAAAAGGAGTCTCCCGTCGACTAAAAGGAATGGACCAAAGGAATGGAGCTTATTACTATTGGGCAAGAACAAAAAATTACACACACACACAAACACAAACACACTGACCTACGGGCCAGAGTCATTAACATTCTCTGAATGGTATTAGAGAGACTCGAAGAGAAAAAGACTTCTGGAATCCTTAAGAAAAGGATTATGCATCTCAGAGCACTAAGTTGACTATTGTGAGGGAAGAGAAGGCAGACGAATCTATTAAGACTTCACCTACAGAAAGACGACAATACAAAAGATACAAATAAAGTGGTTGTTCGTGTATTTACCTGAATTAAATTGAGGGCCACTAGTGGCATCGACGAGGACAGGAAGCCGGCGGGTTGTTAAAGGCTCAGAAACAGTTTGAGATCGTCCAGCATGAAAGGCTCCAATACGTTTTTATACCCCCCAACTAGAGAAAGTGCGAAAATGCTGAGATGAGTGAAAGGATATCTCTCGGAAACAGAGGGTAATGCTGAAGAGAGAAAAGTCGAAGTAGCGAGAGGTTATCCAAATATCGGAACATGTACACAGTTTGTTCCTGAAGCCTGTTCACCTGAAGAGGATGATTAGAAACTGAGATTGTGGGGTGGGGAGGGCTGTAGGAAGGCTTAGATGCCTTCCGGCATTGGTCGGACAGATGGTTCTTTGACTTCAAACCTGATAAATGTAAAGTCAGAAATACAGGAATTGGAAAGAAAATATACCAGAAACGGGTAATGGCTTAAAGGAAGGAGGCTCCAAGGCTAACAGAAAGCTTAAGGAATATATACCATCAAATCAGGTACATAAGAAGCATATTAACAAAACAATGTCTGCGGCATTTTGTAAAACAGGCAAAAGCTGGAGTAGTTATACAAAATCTAGCAAAATCGGTCTTCAGAATATCATTTACAACTAACAAACGACCAACTATTGGATATGAAGCCCTGGATAAAATCCTCACCTAGTAACACACAAAATAAAACTTATATTTACACACATGGGACAGTTCTTGTCCAGGAGCTAAGGAAATGCAATTAGTGTGAAAAGCTGAAATGACTGAAATTCACCAAGATTCACCTGAGATTCACCTCAAAACCCAAAAAGAGATTAACCATCCATTGTTCCGTCAATAAAAGTGCCTTACAAAAAAATGTGTAGTATCGCATATAATTTACAGGCATTGAAACGTAAGCAGAAATACACATACAACAAAATATACTAACAACCCTACATTAAAATCAACTGCACTCATTTTTCACTCGGAAGGAATAGTTCACATCGCGATAATCGCTAAGGGCAAAGGGATTCGAACGCGCGGGACTCCACCATACTTAAGCCGCCGCTGCAAGCTTAATGTGGGACTAATTTCCTCTGACGTATAAATTTCAGGGCCGAAATAATAAGCTAATTAAACTCGCGTAGAAAACTCGACGCAGAAAGACCTGGTAAAACCACCGTATTAAATTAGATGATGTAGAAATAATTGCTTAATCAAGGCGGCGCATTTAATTTACTGCAAGTTATAAAACTGATAATTCAAGTTGGGGGAACTACAAGAACCCGGTCTGGTATGGCGGGGAAAAGTTCGATAATTCATGGAAATGTGACAGGTTGAGAAGCGTTACCGTTGATACGGAGGAGAGAATATTGTAGCGTGTCCTCTCGTATTGCTGCGGAACTTGCATGTTAATATCGCCGCTGCTGCTACGGGGTTTATGCTGATAAGTCTTAAGATAACGAACGAATGAGGAAGCATTCTCGCTAATTTGGAGCTCTAAGTATAAACTTTATAAATACATTTTGTCTTTGTTTCTACTGCGTCTTTAATGTCGAGATCTTGTGCAACGTTCTCACTACAGCAGACTTGTTGTATTCCAGGAGCGCGCACGCACACTCGCGCAGACGCGCGCACACAGTTAATTGGCAGTTGATAAGCGGAACCAAAGCGTCAAAGCCTAACCCCCGCAAGCACATCTAGGTGACCACACACACACACACAGCGTGTGTGGTGGTGGTTGAGTGGACAGCACGCTGGATACGTAATCCTGTGGTCCGGGGTTCGATTCCCTGCGCCGGCGAGGAACAATGGGCAAAGTTTCTTTCAGCCTGATAAATAGGTACCTGGGAGTTAGACAGCTGTTGCGGGCTGCTTCCTGGGGGTGAGTATGAAGAAAAAAATCGTTAGTAGTTAGTAACAGTTGATTGATCGACAGTTGAGAGGCGGGCCGAAATAGCAGAGCTCAACCCCCGCAAGCACAAATAGGTGAATACACACACACACACACACACACACACACACACACACACACACACACACACACACACACACACACACCTACTAGTTAGAAGTTGTAGGATACATCCCGGAGATAACCAAGTTGATACGATTGGTAAATCACACCAGATGTCATTGCATTCTACAATCGGCTGTTAGAAAGGCGTCTAAGAGCTATCAATTCCATCCTACTGGCACAAATAGGTGATTACAAATAAGTAAATAAAAATAAGTTAATGCTGGAGCGAGTAATCGGGTTGAGAATAATGGAGCAGCTGAAGAATATGAACTTTGTAACAAAAGGTCGTCATGGGTTTAAAAAGGAAGAGTCATGCCTGACAATCTTGATAAAGCTCTATGACATGATTACTGAAACACGTCAGAAAAGAGAAGGCTGGGTAGCTTGCATTTTCTTAGACTGTCAAAAAGCATTTGATATTGTTCCACATGAAAAACTGGTGTTGAAGATGGAGAAGCAAACTAAGATCATTGGGAAAGCACTGGTCTTATTAGGAGAGAACCTGAGTTATAGAAGACAGAGAATCTCTCTCTCTCTCTCTCTCTCTCTCTCTCTCTCTCTCTCTCTCTCTCTCTCTCTCTCTCTCTCTCTCTCTCTCTCTCTCTCTCCTCTCTCCTCCCTTCTCTCCCTTTCTCCCTCCTTTCGTCCATCCTCATCCTCTCAAGGATCTCGTGCATCTGTACACTCACGCTCCCACTGAGAAGAACACGAGGAATTTAGACTGGCAAGAGGTAAAGATGTCCTTAATGTTTATATTGTATGTCATTGTCTCTTCTATATCCACAACGTTTGAGTCTTAAAAATTAATATTGGTAAGTAATTTAGCTATGCATTTCGTCTTTCCAGTACCAGTAATTTTCACCTTGCATTATGCTTTGAAAGAGGGGGCTCATAGTTGTTCCACTGAGCTGCCAGAAATTTGCATCAGGAGTACGCATAGTACGCTAATTAAACGGTAATGGGCGAGTAGCAGATGATATATACACGCCCTGGGCATTTAGGCTCGGATGCTGATCCTG
Organism: Procambarus virginalis; assembly: GCA_020271785.1. Lineage (NCBI taxonomy): Eukaryota > Metazoa > Arthropoda > Malacostraca > Decapoda > Cambaridae > Procambarus > Procambarus virginalis. The sequence continues at coordinate 54,239,039 of WNGS01164437.1, forward strand.
TGTTTATATTAATTATAAGACCAAATCTTGAAGAGAGGAGGATATATTGATCAAAGAAAGATACAGCTTTGAAGGCATAAGGCAGGAAATATCGTAGGTAATATGATGCATGAAAACATGTAGATTTATTTGAATTTATTATACAGCCTTTTACTCTCCATTGCTTCAGAAAACACGCAAATACCTACTAACGGCTGTGAGTGTGTGCGCTTGATTAATGTGTTGACATCTTTGTAGGTCACACTAAGGGTGAGTGTTCCATTATGTTCCCCGGTATATACAAGTGTTGTTATATATCATATTACGGCCCTTAACACACACACACACACACTCTCCCCTTACACAGAAGAGTAAGGGGAGACATGATAACCACCTACAAAATTCTCAGGGGAATTGACAGGGTGGACAAAGACAAACTTTTCAGCACGGGTGGAACACGAACAAAGGGACACAGGTGGAAACTTAGTACCCAGATGAGCCACAGAGACGTTAGAAATCACTTTTTCAGTGTCAGAGTAGTTAATAAATGGAATGCACTAGGAAGTGATGTGGTGGAGGCTGACTCCATACACAGTTTTAAATATAGGTATGATAGAGCCTAGTAGGCTCAGGAATCTGTACACTAGTTGATTGACGGTTGAGAGGCGGGACCAAAGAGACAAAGCTCATCCCCCGCAAGCACAACTAGGTGAGTACAACTAGGTGAGTACACACACACACACTGCTATCTTAGTTAAGTAAACTTCTGTATGTGGTAAGATATGGAAATATTTTCCTACAGAGTGGCTTAGCGAAGAAAAAAATCCAAGGCAGCAGAACAAAATAGAGCACCTGGAGAGGGAAGGGAGCAGAGGAACTACAGCCCCTAACCTAGTAACTCCTGGAGTGGGTAACCCTCCACCAGCAAGTCAACAATCTCAGAGAGAAGCACAGCAAAAACTTAACCCTCTATTCCATAGAGAACCCCCTCTAATAGGCTTTCCCTGCCCCCGCCCCTCAATCCCAAACCCTCCCTACCCAATCCCTAATCCTCCCTGCATCCCCTATCCCAAGCCTTCCCTGCTTCCCTAATTTCATGCCCTCGCTGCCCCTCCCCTTGTAATGCTAAGTAAGAACTAGACCCCCACTTTCCACCCTAACAACATTCAAGCCCCATCCCCTTGCTTTCTTCCCCCCCCCCCCCTACATCTCAGTATCCTCACTCTTCAATAGCGTCACCCAAGTAGGCTCATTGACAGAGCAACATTCTTCGCCTGTGGAATGGATGTCAGGAGTGAGAGTAGGTGAGAATGGACAAAAGTGAGCTTGAAAGAAATGTACACAAAGATGGAATTACCAATAAAGCAAGCAAAGCGTAAAGGGATATACCACAAAAGGAAAACTCAGATGCAATAGCACTTGAAGAAATTAAATTGAAAGGAGTCTTAAAAGGTGTTTTCTTCAAGACTACTTTATTGTAAGGAAAGGAGGGTAAGGAGGAGTAGTGGCCCTGCTGATCAGGAAGGACTGAAGTTTCGATGCTTATCCCGGCTACAAAGGGCTCGGACTACATAATAGGAACTGTGTCAGTGTGGGGACTAAAGATAGCGGTAGTAGTAATGATATATAACCCTTCACTAAACGACAGACGACCCAGACAGGAGTATGACAGAAATAACATAGCGACTATTAATATTACAGAAAGAGCAGCCTCTGTTTCATGTCGGAATTTATCTGGACTTCTATTCATGGGAGACTTCAACAACAGAAAGATTGACTGGATACCAAAGTTCAACTTTAAGGCACATACACTTGGAAAGCAAAACTGTTGAACGTGGCAACGAGAAACATTTTAAGTCTGCATCTCAGAGGCCCCACAAGAACGAGAGGTAATGACGAACCAGCTAGCCTAAAGGGAAATCAAATTAGAAGCCTCCCATGTGAATGAGTGATTACAGTGTAGTGACCTTCGGATATTTGGCTGAAGCAGGAATAACCTACCCGAGAAAGGGACCATAAAGCAAATAGCTGACATGCCGAAGGGGAAGTTATACGGACGTTAGAAAGTTCCAACAAAAACACCATGAGAAACAGAACTCAGATAAAAGGCAGCGCAAGAAATATTGGAATACCTTACCCAGATGTGTTAGGAAGCAGTCGATAAGATTATCCCAGTCCAAAAGGAAAAATATGATATGCAAATGAGGCACAGTGGTTCAATCAATCATGTAAGGAAGCAAAGCAAGTGAGTACAAGTACATGGAGAAATTACAGGAATAACGTAAATGCAAAACAGTGAAAATAGTTACAAAGACCAGGAGGCCAAAATATAAAAAAGGAGATGAAATCCTTCAAGTATCAAGTAGAAAGAGAGAGAGATCTGGGGTTTGAAATCATACCAAACCTTTCTCCTGAAGTCCACATCAAAAAGATATCATCAGCGATATATGCTAAGTTGGGTAATACAAGAATAGGTTTTAGAAATTGGTGAAAGGAGTAATATATGTTGTATATCATATATGTCGGACCAAACATAGAGTATGCAGTCTTAGCGTGAGGTCATTATCTAGTAAAGCACAAGACTAAGTCAAAGAAAGTTCAGAGATATTCTACTAGACTAGTTCCTGAACTGAGTTACGAAGAAAGACTACAGAAATGAAATCACACTTCGATGGAAGACAGAAGAGTTAAGGGAGACATGGTCCCCACAATCCAAATTCTCAGGGGAAATGAAAAGGTAGATAAAGGAATACCGTTTAACACGGGTGGTGATCGCACAAGGAGATACAGGTGAAAGCTGACTTACACTACACATGTAGTGTAGTCGTAGCTACGAGACCATGTGGTAGCTCAGTGGATTAAGGCAACGTCTGGGATGCTCTTGGACGCAGGTTCGAATCCTCGTCACGGCCCTTGTGAATTTGTTCGTGAAAGCTGAGTTCCCAAATAAGCAACAGAGACTTTAATTTGATTTAAATTTTTGTCAGAGTAGTTAAATGGAATGGATTAGGCAGTGATGTGGTGGAGGCTGACTCCATACACAATTTCAAATATGTATATGATAGAGCTCAATAGGCTCAGGAACCTGTACACCAGTTGACTGACCGTCGATATCCGGGACCAAAGAGCTGAAACTCAACCCCCGCAAGAGAAATAAGGCGAGATCCTTCCCGTCCTCCCCTTCCTCACACCGTAATGACCGTAGTGAGCATAATTAAGCACCACAAGGCCACATGGATCTGATTTGTTAATAAGAACCGACTTTCATCAGCTTCCGTAATGAGCATTCATTACCATTTTTTACCTGCACTCAGTCTTAATGAGAATTATGACCTTTTATGCCGTTTATACAAATCTTTAATTGTACGGAACGAGTTGATGAGTGAAAACGTTGTGCAGGCAACCTCTCTCTGGAAGTTCTGGAACACTACAGTCATCCTTGCCATACCTCTCCGGCTCCTGCATTGTCAATAATTACCACCATTAGGGCGTGACTTTTTCGGTGGTAAGATATGTGACTGAACACCCTGTATACGTGATTGGTAGTTACCATTATCAGTTGTATAATAGTTAAAGTAACCCTTAAACAAACACAAAAATCTACTGGGGAATGTTGAGATGTGTTCGCCACCCACAAAGACTTGTACCCAGATAGTTGCTGGCTAGCCATATGCAAATATATTCCGAGTTATTCCTCAATTAACAATTTGCATCGTGCCCTCGTCGCGAATATTTATTGCAAAGCATTAATCATTATAATGGGCCTCTCCAGAGGACCACTCACGCTACCTTCCAGCAGCGGAGTTGGAATGGAGACTGATGGTCCAGCCTCACATGAACGATAATTACCATTTCCAGCTTTGATAGTTCTCCTTCATCTTCCCTACTCCCAAATTTACGTAAATATTTCAATCAACTTAGCGTAGCGAATGGTAGATCATAACCACGTGGTAATAGCTGTGAGGTATGGACCATCTTGGCATCAGCACTTGATTATCAATTCTTCGCTCGTCATCAACTACGTCTCTGCTATTGTCAGTTCGAGACAAACATCTCAATCTGGAGACGGTAAGGGGCCGTCATGTGCTCCACACGCCATACCTGCCGCGCCCTCCACCTGATCCTATTGAACAATGCAGTGTGCAATCCCCCTTTTTATATATAACTCGGCTACCCTCGCTATGTTGCAAAAATATGTCTGTTATTGTTAACGTATCTTTGACCTTGAGTAACCTTCGTTCAGAGTCATATGTCATGTAAAGCAATGATGTACCATATGGAATTTCCATGTACTGTATTGGATACTCTATTTGATTTCACAACAAGTGGCGTATGTGCTTAGTATGTGCGTATTCACACATTTGTGATAATTGATTGTGCCTGTAGGGTCGAGCTTCAGTGCTTGGACCATGGCTCTTCAGGCATCGGTCGTCTAAAGTAATGACTCCAGGCAAACTTTTCTTCAATATTTACTGTTGAAATTGTAGTTGGAATTTATTTCTAAATATTTTGTTTTATTCATTCAATTTTGCTATTATTAGTATTGGTGTTGATTCTATGTGCTTGCAGGATCGAGCTGTTAGCTCTTGGGCCCCGCCTTTCTAATGGTCGGTTAGAAAGTCTGTACATTGTCTAATGTACTAACTCCCAACCTATTCTTCCTGTATCATATCTACTACATATATCTACGACAGCCTGGCAGCAGGTTGTCATCCAGCCTGCTGCATGGGTGACAGCTTCTTCTCCGTATTAACCTACCCTGGCTTTGCGCCCTGGAGAGGCCACTCCAGACCGACAACCAGAGATCAACTCCATAGTCATCCGAGACTGATGGATGCCTACTACTACTACGTCATATATATATATATATATATATATATATATATATAATATATATATATATATATATATATACCATTATCGAGTTGAGATACATATATATCTCTCTCATATACATATACATCTCCAGGATGCTGTCTTAACTCCCAGATACCTATTTACTGCTAGCTAAACAGGGCCACCAGATAAAAGAAATTCTGCCCAGTATCATGAGTATACTGGGCAGATAAGCTAAAGTATTTTGAGTTATTTTGGGTAAAATTTGATCGTTTTCGAAGTTTTAGAACTGAAGACGACAGACCACTGTTGCTATAACAGAACTCCTTATTTGAACTTCACTGATCATGAATTGCCCTGTGTCTCCCTCTGTGCCTGCGGCGTTCAATCCCCGACCGTCCAAGTGGTTGGGCACCATTCCTTTCCCCCGTCCCACTCCAAATCCTTATCCTGACCCCCTTCCCAGTGCTATATAGTCGTAATGGCTTGGCGCTTTCCCTTGATAATTCCTTCCTTCCTTCCCCCTGTGCCTGGTCGTACGCTCCATCGTCCCGCTGTACAGTGCACAGCCCCTCGCCCTCTCCTGGGGCTCCTCGTGCTAATGGGGGCAGGCAGACCGTGGGTTCCCCAGGTATCACCTTCAGCGCCCGGCTAATTATCACCTCTCGGGGTATTATTCAGACAGCTGGATATCTCGGATTAGCGGCCTGCGATAAATCAGCCGAGCCTTATGGTGCGTGGTGTGTGTTTTTTGTAAGCTTGTGTGGGAGCTGGCTAGTGCTCCGAGTGTGGATAGAGGAGAGCCCTCAGCTGGGGATGGGGGTGTAGCTCGCAGGGTCAGCCCTCAGCTGGGGGTGTAGCTGGCAGGGTCAGCCCTCAGCTGGGGGGGGTGTAGCTGGCAGGGTCAACCCTCAGCTGAGGGTGTAGCTGGCAGGGTCAGCCCTCAGCTGGGGGTGTAGCTGGCAGGGTCAGCCCTCAGCTGGGGGGGGGGTGTAGCTGGCAGGGTCAGCCCTCAGCTGGGGGTGTAGCTGGCAGGGTCAACCCTCAGCTGAGGGTGTAGCTGGCAGGGTCAGCCCTCAGCTGAGGGTGTAGCTGGCAGGGTCAACCCTCAGCTGAGGGTGTAGCTGGCAGGGTCAACCCTCAGCTGAGGGTGTAGCTGGCAGGGTCAGCCCTCAGCTGGGGGGGGTGTAGCTGGCAGGGTCAGCCCTCAGCTGGGGGTGTAGCTGGCAGGGTCAACCCTCAGCTGGGGTGTAGCTGGCAGGGTCAGCCCTCAGCTGGGGGTGTAGCTGGCAGGGTCAACCCTCAGCTGAGGGTGTAGCTGGCAGGGTCAACCCTCAGCTGGGGTGTAGCTGGCAGGGTCAACCCTCAGCTGAGGGTGTAGCTGGCAGGGTCAACCCTCAGCTGAGGGTGTAGCTGGCAGGGTCAACCCTCAGTTGGGGGTGTAGCTGGCAGGGTCAGCTCTCAGCTGGGGGTGTAGCTGGCAGGGTCAGCCCTCAGCTGGTGGTGTAGCTGGCAGGGTCAGCCCTCAGCTGGTGGTGTAGCTGGCAGGGTCAGCCCTCAGCTGGTGGTGTAGCTGGCAGGGTCAGCCCTCAGCTGGGGGTGTAGCTGGCAGGGTCAGCCCTCAGCTGAGGGTGTAGCTGGCAGGGTCAGCCCTCAGCTGGGGGTGTAGCTGGCAGGGTCAGCCCTCAGCTGAGGGTGTAGCTGGCAGGGTCAGCCCTCAGCTGGGGGTGTAGCTGGCAGGGATAACCCATCCTCAAGCACTGGCATAATTCAGCCGTTCGTTCGGAACCTCTTGTGTGGTGGTGCGTCCTGGACCTGCGTCTGAGGTTGTTCCTATAAGGTTCTTGGTCAGCCGTAGTTAACCTGGCGGTGTCTCTTTCAGTATTTAAATAATAGTAGTTCATTAGGCAAGCTGAAACTTGACCGTATGGTTCCTACAACTGCCTAAGCTGCCCAAATACTCAATTAGACTGTAATTTATTACTAATAACTTTTACAAACGGTTATCAGCTTCCGTCATAAATCTGCTGACTTTCTTAAATGCAAATATTCTGGTGAGGCGGTGAGGGGCTCAGGGCATGGCACTGGGAACAAGTAACCACGGCCCTCTAGACATGTACGGCCGGCTACCTGGCCTGTTGCATGGCTGGGGCCATAGCTACCTGGCCTGTTGCATGGCTGGGGTCATAGCTACCTGGCCTGTTGCATGACTGGAATCATAGCTACCTGGCCTGTTGCATGGCTGGGGTCATAGCTACCTGGCCTGTTGCATGGCTGGGGTCATAGCTACCTGGCCTGTTGCATGACTGGAATCATAGCTACCTGGCCTGTTGCATGGCTGGG
>WNGS01164437.1:54248696-54264601 GCA_020271785.1 Procambarus virginalis
CACTACCACTAGCAGGAGGCGGCCTTCACTACCACTAGCAGAAGGCTGCCTTCACTACCACTAGCAGAAGGCTGCCTTCACTACCACTAGCAGGAGGCGGCCTTCACTACCACTAGCAGGAGGCTGCCTTCACTACCACTAGCAGGAGGCGGCCTTCACTACCACTAGCAGAAGGCTGCCTTCACTACCACTAGCAGGAGGCTGCCTTCACTACCACTAGCAGGAGGCTGCCTTCACTACCACTAGCAGGAGGCTGCCTTCACTGCCACTAGCAGAAGGCTGCCTTCACTGCCACTAGCAGGAGGCTGCCTTCACTACCATTAGCAGAAGGCTGCCTTCACTACCACTAGCAGGAGGCGGCCTTCACTGCCACTAGCAGGAGGCTGCCTTCACTGCCACTAGCATAAGGATGCCTTCACTACCACTAACAAGAGGCTACCATCCCTACCACAATCAGGAGGCCACCTGTATCTTCTACCACCACTGGGAGGTTGCCTCTTCAACCGTTGCAGATGGACTGCCTCCATCACCACCACCGGAAGGTATCTACCACCACCACTGACCTATGTAACACCATACTAACGCACGCATGTATTACTCACCCCCATGAGCGTCCCGTGGGGCTGTTCTTGGAATCCGCCGCGTGACAGTTCCCCGTAGACGCTCTCAGATCAACACGGTTTAGGTAAGCACCCCCTTTCATCACGGAGATTTCAACGCTGTGCGAATAGTGATCCTAGAGCAAATTATCGATATATTTTTTTACATTCGAGACATCCTTGTGTTCTCAAGGTTTTGCGAGCCAGTATTTATATTACTTGTTTCTCAACGTGTTAACAAGTGAACTACGCTCTGACGGAGCGTTGTATATAATTCCCGGTGTCGGCTCTATGCTCTCATGGCGAAATTGATGTTGATGAAAGGTGGCTTCACGAGCCACTCAAATTACATCACTTAGAGCTATTTTGAAGTATATATATGTATAAATAATATGAATGTTTGTCTGTCCAAAGATGGAGGCCAGACGCTGGGGCTAACGTCCCCTAATTTTGCAGGGGATGTGGTTGTGGTACTGGATGGACATAGGCTGGTCGGGTTAGGCCTAAGATAAGTCCTTTTATAAGATAAGTCCAATTATATATCGTCCAATTATAGTCCTTTTATATAGATAAGTCCAATTATAAGCCTGTAACCTTAATCTATTTTAAATATAATTATAGCCTGTAACCATAAGCTTTTTTAAAGTGAGTGAGAATATTTTTCAGCGCTGATCCAGACCAAATAATTCTTGAGTGATGACTGAGCACCAGCTCACAAACCTTATTGATGACTAATGGTTATCCATCCTCCACAATTATCGACACATGAGCCAGATGTTGTTCAATTTAGCAGCTGGGTCCTCAGTGCATACAAGTGGGAAGGCACCTAACACAACCCATCCTTAGTATATGCGCGTCCAAGTTGTGGTTGGCCTTAAACATACATTCATACATTTTAACGTAATGTGTAACTAGTTTTTTCCATTCATTTATATATGTTATAATTGTACTTATAGTTAGGTCTAGGACGGCTTGAATGAGCATTGCTTAAGGATGTATTGATTTTCAAGGCGTTCTCTTCTGTATGTTGGTTCAAGCCGCGGCCGACTTTAGCAATGCATGCGCCCGTCTAACTCGTCTGCAATTAAAAACGCATTTTTTTATAAATTACTACTAATGTATATTTAATTGTATTAATTGTTATTAGGATGAGTGATTGGGTTCTATTGGCGATTATTTGTATTTTCAGTACATGGGTGAAGGACTTGGAGATATTCAAACACACGTAGAAAGCGACGCACTGTTCGAAAAAGTTAGAACGTAATCAGTTGTGAATCATGTAAATAGCTTTTCACTCCAAAACTGGGCGCTTGGCGGCTGGATTATAGAGCATGTGGCCTTTGTTTACGAGGACGAGCTGGTGCTTATACATCACTCACAACTAATTACCATCGAACTACACTCGTAAAGCTGTTAACTCGATCTTCTGAGCGCTGCTCCTAAAGTGCTTCACTCATGAACTCTAAGGCACAAGTAATTNAGGGATGAGGTAGCTCAAGCTATTCTCACCCCGTTAACGGCCTATTGACATAGCTCGGGTGTAAGGGAGTTGTGTATAAAAGCCTGGTTTGTGCGGGTTTTGTCGCCTTGGAGAGGCTACGGGATCCAGTAAGTTCAGTAGAACTTTGGTTTAACCCTTTTATTCCTGTCGTAGCTCAGTCGATTAAGGCAGTGTCTGGGACGCTCCCGGACGCAGGTTCGAATCCTCGTCACGGCCCTTGTGGATTGTTCAGGATATTAAACTCCTCTTTGCTTGAGTCATTTACTTCAACACAACACAAGGGATTGGCTCAGTCACAGGCAGGAAGACGGTCACACTGGATGACATCAACCCAGGGTCGAGGGTCACTCATAAGTGTCATGGGTCAAGGAATGGTGCCAGGCGGGAAATACCGTTGCTCAGGGGAGTATCATTCTCGTGCTTTGTCTCCAAGAGGCCTGGTCGGTGACCGGGCCGCGGGGCCGTTGGTCCCCGGAAGCTACACAAGGTAGACAGACTGCCTCACCTATAGATGAACACAAGACCTGACAAATCAATTCAAACATGGTTTACCGTAAATACATCAACTACAGAGCTCAGTACGAACAACATTTACCTACTACAAGCAGCGAAGGCTACATCTATCAACAATATACAACATATCGACATCTATCAACAATACCTCACAATAGACATGCTGCCTGTAATGAACAGACGAAGACGCTAAGCAAGTATGCCTAAGTGGCACTTGGAAAGGACAAGGAACTCGTGTTATGAAGACGGAGAACGTTCCTCCTTGACCACCAAGACCATCGTGGATCGATGAGCCGACCTTGCGAGAAGTGGGTCCCTCGAGCTGCCCACCAGTCCCACTGGATGGGTATCTGGAAGCTAAGGCAGCGGGCAGGTGCGTTGCCCTCTCTCTCTAACACCTGTCGCCCACGACCAGCTAAACCCAAGCAGCACCTCACGGATACTCTAGTTGCTGGAGCTGTAGGAATAGGCAGAGTAAGAGTAGGAGCATCAGTAGCAAGAACAGTGGTTACAAAAGCTTATAGATAATAAGGCAGGTATGTAATTTATATGTAATTTAAATTTCAAATGAAATTTAAATAATTTAAATTTCAAGTTCAAATGAAACAATTGCAGAGGTAACTAAGGAAAAGAATGTCATTTGCATGGACGGAGGATGCAATAGCTGAGATAAAAAACAACAATAGCTGAATATGCAATAATAACAAGCAAAAGTAAAGCATTAAAGCAGCAATTACCAAGAGAGTTGATAACAGCTGCAATACACGCAGCAATTAATTTAACAAAATGAGCAATATTGATGGAACTTGTTGAGCAGCTCCAGTGGTTACAATAACCACCGGAAAGTCACCACCACCAACGTGAAAACATAAACAGAAGTAATAAACTCGACGGAATAATTAATAACAACATCAATAGCAATACGAATAAAACAAAATACCGAGGCAGGAATCCAATCACAGCAGCACCAGAAGCACCAATAAGGCTAAAGTAACCATTAGCAGCGGGAGGGACGATAACAGGAACAAGGGGGTAGCAGAGAGTGGCGTGAGGACCACCTCCGGGTCGAGGACCACCTCAGGGACCACCAAGGACCAGCGTCCTGGGTGTCTCCTGGACCACCCGTCTCCACCCGCCCCGAGAAACTCGTAAAAGCTGACGAGTTGATATTTGATGAGACGTACCACTGGAAAGAGCCGGAGATTTGCATAATTTCTACGTCTGCCTGCCGCCGACTCATTAGCATTTTCTGGCATGGTTTTTGGAGACAGAGTGGCATCATCCTATTAATTTAGGGCACTTTTAAGACCACCATGGCTGAGCCATTATGGGTGGGAGTGGCGCCTTGGGTGTGACGCGAGACCCAGGGCATCTTTGAGCTCTGCTTGGCCCGTCGGCGCCTTGTGTGTGTGTGTGTGTGTGTGTGTGCGCGCGTGTGTGTGTGTGTGTGTGTGTGTGTGTGTGTGTGTGTGTGTGTGTGTGTGTGTGTGCTCACCTAGTTGTGCTTGCAGGGGGAGGGGGCTCTTTGGTCCCGCCTCTCAATCGTCAATCAACTGGTGTACAGATTCCTGGGCTCTATCAAATCTACATTTGAAACTGTGTATGGAATCAGACTCCGCTATATCACTACTTAATGCGTTCCATTTGTCAACTTCTCTGACACTAAACAAATTCTTTCTAATGTCTTTATGGCTCACTTGGGTACTCAGTTTCCACCTGTGGCCAGTGGTTGGGCACCATTCCTTCCCCCCGTCCCATCTCAAATCCTTATCCTGACCCCTTCCAAGTGCTATATGGTCGTAATGGCTTGGCGCTTTATCCGGATAGTCCCCCCCCCTCTTGTTCGTGTACCACCCGTGATAAATAGTTTATCTTCATCTACGCTGATGAGTCAAGGTAGAGTAGTGAAGTGAAGTGGTCAACGCAGTCGCCTCACACTCTTAAGGTTCCAGGTTCGATTCCCAAGACAAGAATGAGGGGTTTTGTCATTTTCGTTATACCAGATGTCTCCGTGAAACTAGCAGTAAATTGTTAGTTGTGAGCTAGTCAACTGTTGTGACAGTCGGGAACAGATTCACTTATCTGTGGCCAAGTACTGATCGACCTACCACAAGCTGCATACCACAACAGTCTACTAACTCCCAGATACTAATTTACTGCTGGGGTGAACAGAGTCATCTGGGTTAACGCCACACACGTAAACGTCTCCCTCTGCGCGGGAATCGAACTCGGATCTAATCGCTTGTGAGTCGACTGCAGATCTGTAAACAATATTGATATATCATACGATGACCATAAGTGACGCGAGTCGCGCGCCAAGTCTCTATTGACCTCATATACGGGTTAATATAGTCATTAATTAAGATATAGAGTAATTACTTTAACACACATGTCTCCGTTAAGGTGTAAACGTCGAGGCAGGTGGGTCGTTGCCTTGCAACTCTCGTAAAGGTGGAAGTGATTGTTAGTAATTGCGTAGGACAGGTCAATTGGACCTCTTATTTGCATTTTGACGCACGAAGAATGCACCCCGAGGTGAGGCTGTGGTCTGTGGTGGCTTAAGGTGCTTTGCTCTTCAACTCGCATGGCTGAAGGTCCCCAGTGCTGTTCAGCGTGACATCAACCTTAATGGACGATGGGGTATGGCATTATAACGTCCCCGCTCTCTCAATTATCAGGTTATTTGTTTCACTTCGAGTTTCTGTGAAAGTTCCAACTAATGATAGACTCTTGGATTGTCGATTATGTAAATGAAAGGTTTGAGTCCTACATTTTTCTATAGTTAAACTGTAATATATAGTTTTTCCTAGCTTAGTCCAGTTTCTGGAGTTCCACTTACCTGATATCTTTCTTAATTATAATAGAAACTAAATTTCCTGAGAATAGTCATAATATCTTATCGCTTCCTCCTGATAAATACCTCACCTTAACATTACGATCAGATGACATATATATATATATATATATATATATATATATATATATATATATATATATATATATATATATATATATATATATATATATATATGGTCAAGCGTGAATGGTCCTCAAGCCAACATGCATCAGAAAACCTTAGACCCCTGAAGGACTCGAATCCTGTCAGCCACTGGCTCCATGCCCCGGCTGACCGGCATGATGAAATAATTTGGTGAAATATGTGTCCAAAATGGTCACGAGTGCTGTCAGCTATTGGGTTAAAAGTCAGAGGACTTTCCAATCCTTTTGTACAGTCTGTTGGCTGAGTGGTTATAGTACTGAACACACTGGTTACATATATATATATATATATATATATATATATATATATATATATATATATATATATATATATATATATATATATATATATATTGCCCTGGACAATATGCAGGGCTAAATCGTACCTGTTGTTGGTCATTAGGTTATTGCAGTGGCCTTAATAACCCAGTAGAGGTTATTAGACCTTAAGCCCTACACCCAAGCCAACAACACCTTAACTGTAGGTGGGCAGTAAGCTTAGTATTACTTGGCAGCAAACGAATCTCTGCGCAAGAGGGATATATATACACACACACAGAGGTTTAGCAAGCTTCTCAGTGTATATGGGCTGAGAGTATACTTCTCGACTGTGTTCAGAACTAAAGTATACTACGTCGTTCGGTACTTGTAGTTACCATAATAGCCCTTCGAGGTTGATAAGGTAAAGCTTATCACTAAACCAGTATTTCTGGAAGGTGTTGCCCAGGCAGCATGCCCATGTGTATGTGGCTCCACCTTGTGTATGTCGTTAAGCTTTGCCCACCTCCACTCAACTGGGAATGTTTGTATGATAACGTGCTGGGAAGTCGCACGTGTTCTCTACCACGTGCTCTACACCACATACACCTCACCACATACACCACACCACGTACAAGCCACCACGTACTCTCCATGTGGTGACCAACGCTACCCACTCACATCCAAGTTCAATATAATTGCGGCTTTAGGCATAGTATATATATATGCAGACGATGAGTCTTAATAACTTGGCTGATGACCAAATCACACATCAATTGATGGAGAACCGACGACGTTTCGGTCCGTTCGGGACCATTATAAAGTCGTATATGATGGTATAGTTTATACTTGCTCTATCTAGGAAATCCAACATTCTGCTTGTAATTCATCTGGTATGTATATGTACTTTTCCACTAAATAAACATTATCATAACTGCGATAGTTTTGACGTTGCGTAAATAATATAATTACATAAACAAGAGAATTATATATTTAGTGAAGAATTATAAAACTTCTGGTATTCACATCTGGTATATGTCATCTCTGAAGTTTCTAATGCTGGCCACGCTATTTTTTTCTTGTCTTTGTTCTGAAGTTACGTCATAGTTTAAGTATGCGCAAATTGCCTTACTAAAAGGATGTTTATTATTTTATTATTTCTATCACTCAAAAGGTTTAAACTTAAAAGATATTAAGTGTTTTTTTTTGTTGCAGACGAGGAGTCACAATAATGTGGCTGAAACATGTTGACCAAACCACACACTAGAAAGTGAAGGGACGACGACGTTTTGGTCCGTCCTGAACCATTCTCAAGTCGATTGTGAGAAGGTATCACAATCGACTTGAGAATGGTCCAGGACGGACCGAAACATCGTCGTCCCTTCACTTTCTAGTGTGTGGTCTGGTCAACATGTTTTTTTTGTTGTTGTATATTATTTTAGATAATGATATTTAAAGATGATTTCGTAGCTGGTGAGGGCGCTGGTCTCGGTGAGTATTATCATCATCTCATATCTGAAAACTCCTATAAACAACTATGATTTAGTACTCTCCCAAGGGGATACGAGTCTTCCATGGAAGGTACGAGTATTTGGACGTAAAATAATATTTTTAGCTTGCGAATACTAACATCTATTGAACAAATATATACGAACTGCATATATAGTATGGATACCACCTCTGGTGCTATTTTAGGGACCCAGAGCCTCAAAGAATAAAATAAAGAGTATTCAGAGAAGACCTTGTGGATTCTCACTGAACACTTTGATATTTTCCTCTCCTACCACCTCTCTCTCTCTCTCTCTCTCTCTCTCTCTCTCTCTCTCTCTCTCTCTATATATATATATATATATATATATATATATATATATATATATATATATATATATATATATATATATATATATATATATATATATATTTAATATATATAGTGTGTGCTTGTGTGTATTTTCACGTATATTTGTGTCAAAACCAGCTACTCGCGTTCTGGCAACAGGCTTCCCTCCCCCACCCTCCCCACCAGGAACAATTACCCAAGGTCTGGCAATGAGCACAAATGTAATTATGTCATCAGAGCGGCCATTAGCGGCAATCCCGTACCCGAACCGGCAACGACAACGGCCGTAAGGAGCCAGTGTTTTACCTTACCGACGTCTGCTTCGGTGTCTTGCTCCCTAATATCTTAGGTCTTAGTTCCATGTTCATTAGTCTCTGGGAGTGTTCATTAGCGACCTTTTTGCCGCTTGTCCGTTAATTCCTCGCTATTTTCTAAGCCATTCGGTAGCTTGTTAGGCTTTCTTGTTTTTTGCTTGTTAAATGTCTACCTTTTATTTGCTGTTGAGGCTCTCTAGATAGTTAAAGTTGTGTTTTCCATGTTTGACTGCTGTGGTTTAGAGAGATTCTGCCCATATTTATTCTAGTTTATTTTTTTTCAGTGTAATTTTTCGTTCTCTTGAATGTTTTACATAATTTTACCTTTTGAAATAACAGGGATTATACTGTATTTTTTGTGTATACGAATGTAGAAGTGATTCAGTTTGAGTAACTAGTCGAGTGCTCCAGTGGAGGAGGGAGTACCTAAGATATAGTAAACAGAGAGTTGCAGTGAGGGGTGAGACCTCAGATTTAAGGAAGAATAAATTAGGAAGAAAACCTGGAGAACCTGCGAAATATAGAAGATAGTCATGGAGAACAGATTAAGGAAGAAAAATGAAGGAGAACATGTGAAGTAACAGAGAGAAATGAATGAGAACAGTCGAATAAGTAAGAAAATCAAGGATAACAGCTAGACTAAGGGACAATGTGGGACCAAGACAACTTCCATGCTAATGGAGTGCATCAGGTTATTTAATGCCTCTCCTCGCCACCAGGGACCTCGCCACCAGGGACCTCGCCACCAGGGACCTCGCCACCAGGGACCTCGCCACCAGGGACCTCGCCACCAGGGACCTCGCCACCAGGGACCTCACCACCAGGGACCTCGCCACCAGGGACCTCGCCACCAGGGACCTCGCCACCAGGGACCTCGCCACCAGGGACCTCGCCACCAGGGACCTCGCCACCAGGAGCCTCGCCACCAGGGACCTCGCCATCAGGGACCACGCCACCAGGGACCTCGCCACCAGGGACCTCGCCACCAGGGACCTCGCCATCAGGGACCTCGCCATCAGGGACCTCGCCACCAAGGACCTCGCCACCAGGGACCTCACCACCAGGGACCTCGCCACCAGGGACCTCGCCATCAGGACCTCGCCATCAGGGACCACGCCACCAGGGACCTCGCCACCAGGGACCTCGCCACCAGGGACCTCGCCACCAGGGACCTCGCCACCAGGGACCTCGCCACCAGGGACCTCGCCACCAGGGACCTCGCCATCAGGGACCTCGCCATCAGGGACCACGCCACCAGGAGCCTCGCCACCAGGGACCTCGCCATCAGGGACCACGCCACCAGGGACCTCACCATCAGGGACCTCGCCACCAGGGACCTCGCCACCAGGGACCTCGCCATCAGGGACCTCGCCATCAGGGACCACGCCACCAGGAGCCTCGCCACCAGGGACCTCGCCATCAGGGACCACGCCACCAGGGACCTCGCCACCAGGGACCTCGCCACCAGGGACCTCGCCACCAGGGACCTCACCATCAGGGACCTCGCCATCAGGGACCTCGCCACCAAGGACCTCGCCACCAGGGACCTGACCACCAGGGACCTCGCCACCAGGGACCTCGCCACCAGGGACCTCGCCATCAGGGACCACGCCACCAGGGACCTCGCCACCAGGGACCTCGCCACCAGGGACCTCGCCACCAGGGACCTCGCCACCAGGGACCTCGCCACCAGGAGCCTCGCCATCAGGGACCACGCCACCAGGAGCCTCGCCATCAGGGACCACGCCACCAGGGACCTCGCCACCAGGGACCTCGCCACCAGGAGCCTCGCCATCAGGGACCACGCCACCAGGAGCCTCGCCATCAGGGACCACGCCACCAGGGACCTCGCCACCAGGGACCTCGCCATCAGGGATCTTGCCACCAGGGACCTCGCCACCAGGAGCCTCGCCATCAGGGACCACGCCACCAGGAGCCTCGCCATCAGGAACCACGCCACCAGGGACAGACGAAACGTTGCTGAAATATCGGTCGAATTGATGCCAATATAAGAGTCACTCAGAATGGTATTAGAGACATCAATAGCGGAGTCAATGGAAATAAAGGTAGCAGTCCTTAATATGTTTTAATGAAGCTAATATCTTGGGATATTATAATAATAATGATAGTATTTATTTTTTGTATTTATAAAATATTCAGAGATTCAGATCACAGTGGTTAAAGACATCTGATTATTAGCATTTAAAAAATAAGATTATTTTGTTTCAAATACTGCAGGAAAGACAAATGTTTTTTAGCTATATTTTGAGCGTCGAGTTATCAGCTTTTCTTAAAATACAGTAATTTGTTGTGTAAAGCAGGTAATGAGTCAAATAACGTGGCTATAGTATGTTGACCAGACCACACACTAGAAGGCGAAGGGACGACGACGTTTCGGTCCGTCCTGGACCATTCTCAAGTTGATAGAGAATGGTCCAGGACGGACCGAAACGTCGTCGTCCCTTCACCTTGTTGTGTAATTTTTACATCGTCAATGACTGCACAAAATGATGACAAAACTGTCTGTATTCACCTAGTTGTATTCACCTAGCTGTGCTTGCGGGGGTTGAGCTTTGCTCTTTCGGCCCGCCTCTCAACTGTCAATCAACTGTCACTAACTACTAACTATTTTTTTTCCACACAAAAATTAGTGTAACTATTACACTATTAATAGTGTAACTATCCACAAAAAATAGTGTAACACGCGTGTGTGCGTGTACTCACCTAATTGTGCTTGCGGGGGTTGAGCTTTGGCTCTTTGGTCAATTGTGTGTGTGTGTGTGTGTGTGTGTGTGTGTGTGTGTGTGTGTGTGTGTGTGTGTGTGTGTGTGTGCGCGCGTGTGTATGTGTGTGTGTGTGTGTGTGTGTGTGAGAGAGAGAGAGAGAGTATGTGTGTGTGTTTAAGCGTAGCTGACCGCGTTTGTTCGCGTTAATTCATTAGCACGAAGGAACTCGATAAATATTTAACATTTCCTTTCACTTTGAACATGAAAGCGACATACACTGTTAACCTGTGCTTCCAAGGCTTATGATATCTACATTGTGCTCCACTTAGTGGAAATGTCGCTTTCAGGAAAACGTATCAAAAATCCTGTTTAACCGTAATTGCTGCGTCAGCCATAAAATTGGTGGACTGGAACACGCATGTTCTCCCTTGAATGTCTGACAATTCAGCCCATTCTTCTATTTTCGTAGTACTTATTGTAACGATGAAGACGATAGTACATATACCGACGGTCAACGCAATTAGGAAGTCTAAATCGGATATATTGAATTTGAACAAACCGGAAAAGATTTTCTATGTATGTTGCAAAGACAAACAAGCCTAACCTGACCTTCCTAGACCTGATACACGCTGTCTGTGGCCTAATATAGGACATATGTGTGGTATATTAGTTCTAAGAGTATTTAAGTTTATTTTTTAGCTTATTTTTTGGACTCTTTAAAGTGAATATTTCAAAATTCAAATATCTAATTCCATAGTACATTAATGATTGTACTATGGTGCACATAGTTATAGAAAGTACTATCTAAACAGGTGGATGGGCTGGACAATTGATAACTTAAAAAATTTCATTATTGGAGCCGTTTGCGTGGCTTAGAGGTAGAGCCTTTGCCTCACGCTCGTGAGGACGAGAGTTCGAGTCACCCCCAGGGCCCAGGTGAATGAAATGTAAATGATAACCTTGATTAATTGATTGATAAAGATTAAACCACCCACGATGTGGCACGTGCATGAATAGCCCGTAACACTGATAACCTTGGTTCACAATGACAGAAATATCTGTATCTGAACGTCAGGTGAATAAAATTCCCAAGAAGGCAATAATGTAGAATATTTGCTTCGTGTTAATACCGAATGAGCTGGACAGAGGCTGATAGTTCCAGTAGAGTGAGATCTCAGAGGACTCTTTAACAAGAGAGGATCGATGAGCTGTTAATATCATTCTTTACATGAGAAAATATTTACCACAGTTTTACGAGAAGTTTTAATTAGGATTAAGCGACTAGATAATTTGTTCGTTGCAAAGATAGATTTACCCTGATTTAGCAAGAATATTGTAGTCCTGAACATAGTCCAGGCCTATTATAAACTCGGTAAATATTCACAAAAGCTGAGTACACCTCTTGGTGTGTATACCCGCTGAGTTTACTTAAGGCTGTATTCTGAATATTTTTTGTATTCATATTATTCATATAAAACTTACTGGTCGAAAATCTAAGAAATATTTTTTTTTCAAAATAAAAAAATAATTCATTCATTTGTCGACATTTATTAATATATTATTTATTATTTACTACTTTTACATCAGTAAAAAAAAAACTTATTTACAGTTTTTTACTCAATCATCCAAGTTGCCTTTCAAGCTTGTTTTATTTTTTTTTCGGAGGATGATTTTGAAAATCAAGTGCAATTAAGCAACTTACTTTATCCTTTATAAGCTGTCGAGGGTGAGTGATGTGGACCTTGAGAGGTGCTCCTCCAGCGGAGCCTACCTGCAGCGCCTGCCGAAGGAGCAGTAAAGGGAGGCTTAATGGTAGTGCAGAGTGGCTGGTTGACAAGGAAGGGCATCTTGGGTGGCAGGTGGAGGAGGGGGGAGGGGGGGTGGCGACAACCAGTCTGGCTGCCAAATTACTTGCGTCAGTAAGCCTGTCCGTCTTCAGGGATATAACACCCCGTCACGCACGGACGACCCCACACACACACACACACACTTCACGACTCATCCAGACACTCACTCACTCCTCCAGACACTCACTCACTCCAGACACTCACTCACTCCTCCAGACACTCACTCACTCCTCCAGACACTCACTCACTCCAAACACTCACTCCTGCAAACACTCACTTCTCCTCCAAACATACACTTTCTTCAGACACGATTTTTTTTTTTCGAACTAACATCTTGCCAGACACACGCTACATGTGCATGTGTGTGTTCTCCAAACACACACACCACCAATGCCTTCTCCAAACATACACCACACAAGCGTTTTCCACTCACAACGCGCACGCACGCACGCACGCACGCACGCACGCACGCACACGCGCGCGCACACACACACACCACCACACACACACACACACACACACACACACACACACACACACACACACACACACACACACACACACACACACACACACACACACACACACCACACCGTAATGCCTTACGACACTAGAAAGAAGAAGGGAGAGGGGGAACGTGATAGGAACGTATAAAATACTCAGGGGAATTGACAGAGTGGACACAGACGAAATGTTCACACGGAATAGTAACAGAACGAGGGAACATGGGTGGAAGCTGGAAACTCAGATGAGTCACAGGGATGTTAGGAAGTTTTCTTTTAGCTTAGAGTAGTGGGAAAATGGAATGCACTTAAGGAACAGGTTATGGAAGCAAATACTATTCATAATTTTAAAACTAGGTATGATAGGGAAAAAGGACCATAGTCATTGCTGTAAACAACCGATGCTCGAAAGGCGGGATCCAAGAGTCAATGCTCGATCCTGTAGACACAAATAGGTGAGTACACACACCCTCCTCCAGATCCATGCCTCATCCGGGTGTGTGGCCCACTCCAACATATACACAAGCATGTCATGCATTCTATAAACATACACCATCTTAATTAAAGAGCCCGTGGCAATAACAATGATATTCAACGCTCCATAAAATTACAAAAAAATACTGAAAGGAGTACAGTTGGAGCAACATTGTAAGTGCTGCTGGTCGTTGTTCTCGTTGTTGTTCGCTGCAATATTGCAAGTCGTAAAGAATACAACACCAGTTGCACACATAGAAATGTATTTTGGCTCTTATTAATGTGGGATATCAACTACAGCAAGCTAGACTGTGATGGGTGTGCGTACAAGCGTATGGTAAGCTGAGCATAACACCTCCCACCACCGCCCACACACTACCACCCGCACGACCCGCCACCACCCGCACGACCCACCACCACCCACACGACCCACCACCACCCACACGACCCACCACCACCCACACGACCCACCACCACCCGCCTACCATACGCCACATGACCCATCTCCACCCCCCGCGGTGCAATGAGAAACTATTAAATTCATGAGGAGAAAGGTCTATTAACAAGGAGGACACATCATCTCGCCCCAGACCCCCTCCCTCCCTCCCCCTCTTCTGTCTCCCCATATTCCTGGGTGGTGTGGCCATTAGGGTTATCTCGGCCCTTTTTATTTTCCTCTGCTTCGTATAGGTTCTTGGAGGAGTCGTTGGAATTAGCATTTAATTGCTTCTCAATATAAACATTAGAATTGGATTCCTTAGCACGCATAAATAAAAACGTAAAATAATAATAGAATACTCTACAGGAACGTATATGCGTTTTAGGTAGCGGGAAATATATATTTAAAAAATAGAATCATACGTATACGTATAATTATTATACGTATAATAATTATACGTATAATAAATTATACGTATAATTTACTGTATAGCATTAATGGCTTCGTACTAGAGGCCACCAGGGCGGACGCCCGTAGCTCTAACAGAGAGCTACTGATCAACCTTAATAGGAAAGCGTCTCCACGATACACAATTGGTATCCATTTGAATCCCAAAGAAGAGGCCCAAAGTTTCAGTTGAATACCAATTACTTATCATTGAGATTCTCTCATATTGTGGGTGTTCAGTAGGTCAGTGGGCTGTAGTTCGAGGCTTCGATTTCCAGAGTGAAATCTAGTGAAACTGTGTGTGTGTGTGTGTGTGTGTGTGTGTGTGTGTGTGTGTGTGTGTGTGTGTGTGTGTTCCATATGGAGCGTAACATAATCATCTCAGATGGATACATATTTGTATATAAAATTCTGTTGACGTTGTAATCTAAAGTCAGAAATTTACACCTAAACAAAAAACTGCATATAACATATATTGGAAAATCGGTAATGAACCAAAGGGCAACAAAAATAAAATTATTATATGGAATTAAATAGACAAAAATTTAAAGAACGTTGCCACATATATGGAAACTCCTCAGCCCCCGAGGGCGGTAAGGTAATTGAGCCGCTCTTCCATAGAAAAAATCATCTTTATTAGGAGGCAGGTGTGTGTGTGTGTGTGTGGGAGCAGTGTGTTGAGGACGTGGCCGAGCTTGAAGCACAACCTGCACACCTGCGCCGTCTTCAGAGCACTGACACCTGTTGCTGGGGAAGTGACACGTTGCTGGGCACAATGACACCTGTTGCTGGGAGCACTAGTGACACCTGTTCCTGCGAGCACTAGTGACACCTGTTGTTGGGAGCACTGCTGACACCTATTGTTGGGAGCACTGCTGACACCTGTTGTTGGGAGCACTGCTGACACCTGTTGCTGGGAGCATTACTGACACCTGTTGCTGGGAGCATTACTGACACCTGTTGCTGGGAGCATTACTGACACCTGTTTCTGGGACCACTGACATCTGCTTTTTGTATTTATTCATTTATTTCATAAGGACCATTACAGAACATGTTGATGGCCAGATTACCATAACAAAACTACAGTATCATGCGATTTATTAAGACCAATTATCGGCCAAATTAAGTGTTGGTGACCACAACAAGGAGCTCGCCAAGGCTGGGCATTAGTCACCAAGGAAGACGTCGTCTCGGCGCACCAACTACTCTCTCAAGATAATTATGTACGTGTCATTAGGCCGTGTAATGCTCTATCCCGAGTAACTATGAGTGTATTCCCGTGCATGTCGTTCTACCTTTTAAAGAGGAGGGATTGGCTTGTTTGGCCTCCGTCTCAGAGTTAGCTTTCTAGCTTTTCTGGCTATCTAGGTACGACATATATATATATATATATATATATATATATATATATATATATATATATATATATATATATATATATATA
>WNGS01164437.1:54276029-54293079 GCA_020271785.1 Procambarus virginalis
GTCATCAGGGTGAAAGAAACTCTGCCCATTCTTATACGGGTCAGGATAAGGATTTGGGATGGGACGAGAGGGGAAAAGAATGGTGCCCAACCACTTGGACGGTCGGGGATTGAACGCCGACCCGCATAAAGCGAGACAGTGAATCACCACATCTAAATGCAGTGAATCAACGTCAACAACACCCCGTGTCCAGTAAACAGTCAACAGCATCTCTCATGCAAAATATTGCCATGCAATACGCTAGCATGACATGATCCAATTAACAAAAAAATAAGTTCTCGCTTAGATGCTATCAGCAGTTTTTTTTCCTTCACCGTTGACCGATAATATCAGTTCGAGCGATAAGATCTACGCTCCCGAGGCAAGATGTTCATCGCTAAAAAGCAACTCTCGTGGCCTGAATTGTCAGGTAAGACTGCGGTAGAAATCTTTGAGGTGGTTAAGTAGTACTGGGATGCAGGACAGGCCTTGGGCGAGGAGGTAGGGACGGGAGCTATCCCATCCTCCTATCCCGGAGATAGAGAGAGATAGAGAGAGAGCGTGCCGATTCAATCGCGCGTTTGCGATATCTTATCAATATTTAATTTGGGTAGGTAGAAATGAATTTCCTCTTCTCATGCAAAAGTCAACCATGTAGAATTACCCGACGAATGATGTAATTTAAAACAAAAATCAATCACAAAATACTAGTGTCGGCTCTGCTTCTCGTTTATTACCATGAACGCAGCAATCCCCATCTGCATCTCTATCCTGTCAAGTGTCAGTCATATCTTGCATCATCTCTCTGCCCCTCAGCGCCTGCCCAAATTGAAATCTCGTTATCCTCGACGGATGTATTCCTTCAGATCCTGTGCCTGTCTCTCGCGTGCGTGCGTGGAGTTAATTCAGTACTCATCTACTCATTCAGATGAGTACTGAATTAGCCAACGAGTATACACAAACGTTGGTACCTTCTAATGACACAATTGATTTTTCCACCCATAATACCCAGGTCAAGATGCATCTTAAGGCGAGAGATTAGTGGAGGCTGTTAGTAATGCTTGGCACGTGCTTCACGAGTTTGGTCTGCGGTCAGGGAGCATAATAATGGGTATGCATGGAGTACCTTGTTCGGGCAGCCCACCGCAACCACTGCTTCACTCCGGTGTCACATCTGCATTATTGCGGATTAGTATGTGAATATTGAGGTGTGAGTGAGAGTGGACTCTCCTAGTTGAGCTTGCAGGGTCGAGCATCTGCCTTTCGACCATCATTTGCTCAGTGTAGTGACTTTTTCACTCGTTTTCATAACATATTTACATTTAAAACTGTGCATGAATTAGCTTCGACAGTTTTCTCATCTAATCCGTTCCACTAGAGTTCTTGTATTATTAATTTATATAATTATTTACGAAGTGAAGAGAGGCGGCCAGAGAGAGATTAGTGGGTCCGGAGATGTGGTGAGTCTATATATTCATCTGTTGGATTGTGGTTTCTGTTACGGGCTATTCATGCCCGTGCCACCCCTTGGGTGGCATAATCTTCATCAGTCATTCAGTATGGTTTCTGTGTTGCACGATTGCTTAGCCTCTGCATTCTTGCTAAAGTGGCCGAGTCAAATTGCCATAAAGACGGCAGTACTTTTGAAAAGTGAACTAAAGTAACGTAGTTCTAATAAATGTTGTGGTTATCGTAAGTTATCAAATGGAATTGACAATGCTCTGTCAGTGTTATCATTTTCATTTTAGTGCCACATTCTAAAATTTATTATGTCTGCCATTTGGTAATTATTTTCTTTCTCCTCTCTGCCTCTGACGAATGCTTGGCTAAGCTACAGCTGATTTCACACGTGATATACACACTGTGGGATTATTGTGGGTGGAGGCTATCAACGTGGTAGTGTTACCTCTGACCTACTGCACTACACCGGACAATAGGTCAGTTCCAGAGACCCGTCGAGACCCACAATTAAGGCTGACGAAATACACAATATAAGATTGCACGGTAAGTTACAGGAGAGGCAGTAGGGGATACATTTAGCCTCGCCTTGATGTGGGGGCTAACATAAAGCCCCGTTTGTGTACAAATGTTAGTTTAAAGGGCATCAATGGGGTAGAAACCAGGAATCATTATTGACGGTCGGCTGCGTTCTACGGCAGTCTTCATGAACAAAGGGACTGCCGCACTGCCCGAGACCAAAGAGCCAGAGCTCAACCCCCGCAAGCACAACTAGGTGAGTACATCTAGCTGAGTACAGTGTCCACTACACCTTTCAACAAATTAACAAAACTCACGAGCACAATATATTTTGTGCGAATCAGTCAGTTCTCTAAGCACTTGAAAATCCCCACTGCAAAACACAGCAAGAGCTGCAACGTATGTGCAACAATGTTTTTCGAATTTCCTTTGATTGGATGATATTGCATGTCATCAAGATCGGTAACGATCTCCCCGGCTTGGTGCCTTCTTTAGATAATTATTAACACCATGATGATAGTGAGAAGGAAACTATGATTGTATTTAGCTTACATTAGCTCAACTTGTCTTAGACATTATATTCTTTCTTGCCAAATCTATTCAACTCACAAAAACAAAATTATGAAAGAATGGAAACCACAATTACCAAAAGGTTGAAAGTACTAGTGTTTAAAATTACGATCCATTCGAACCGGGAACCATATGTGCAGACGACCACCAGACAATATATTAGTGATAGCCAAAGTAATGGTAGCATATTGTTGTATATGGCTGGCTAGGAAATCTCCCCACCCTGAGCACTCTGCTTATAAACGCTCTGAATATTTAAGCTACGACACATACTTTAAAATGATTTTGGTAAACACCCAGTTATCAAATGGTAAGAAATCCATGGAATTAGGTAAATATTTTCACTCGCTCGCAGATACTATAGAACGTTCTCAGTCGACCAGAAGTTTGCTAATACTGGCTAGTTGACCCACATTGTTACCATTTGACTTAAAACTTCCCATATCCTTATTAGGGAGACGGTTCAATGCTGTGTATATCCATCTTGATGGTACTCAATCCGACGCATATTAAGCTTTGTCAGTTAATTAGAGACTCGCAGAGGCTGGTTAAATACATTCATTATTTAATTATATTAATGTGGACTCACTGGCCTAAAAAAAATAGTTTAATCCTGTCTAGAAAAGCATTTATCACTGGAAGTGTACAGCAGACAACCTTGGTTCAGGAATAAGAGTCTCTAAATTATTCATTTTAATCATCTTGTAGAAATTATTGACGATAACTCCTATTACTCGCTCTACAGCTTGCTCTGCGGCGTTAATCTTAAGCTTACTGTATATGAAAATATTCTGATCGCCCGCAAGAGCTACATTAATTAGGTTAACTGACTAACTAATGCATGATTAAATATTGTGAGAAGTTTTTGGTAACTTGATTGCGTGTAATTGCTCTTAATTTAATGAACTCAATAGAGTGTATAAGATTTTGTTGATCAGCTTGTATCAAGGAGAGTAACGGAACTATTAGGTTTACTGTAAAGTATAGTCTGGAGAGGTTTTCCCGCACTAACTCTCCTGTAAATATAACTTAGAGTAGACACCAAATCTACACATATGAAAGTAAGGAAAGTGACGATGTTTCTGTTCTGAACCATAAACATGTCCATAACACGACTTGGAAAATGGTCCAAGACGGACCGAAACGTCGACACGATTAATTTTCAAGTGTGTGAGATGGGTGTTTAATTTTCAGCCACGTTATTGTTGCCTGTATGACTTACATAGTAAATCTGCCACATTAACTCTCCCAAAAATGTGACACATTGAGAGCAATATCACACACCGAAGTAACACTATCTCCTCTCCTGCTTAAGAATTATAGCAACCAAACGCCTGTTATTTTTAGTCGAGAACTCGGAAGTTTGAAGACTTAAACAATAAGTCATCAAACTAAAACGTATTTTGATCAAACTAAAACGTATTTTGATCAAACTAAAACGTATTTGATCAAACTAAAACGTATTTTGATCAAACTAAAACGTATTTTGATCAAACTAAAACGTATTTTGATCAAACTAAAACGTATTTTGATCAAACTAAACGTATTTTCTTTTTTTAACGACGTAATGACATCAATATGAGTCAGGAATGCAAAGTTTTGAACTCGAACCAATGCGTCAATCATTCAAACCCACTGACTTGTAGTCTGGCCCGAGTGATCACAGATAGCAGAATAGAATTAAAGTATAATAATGAAAATTAATACTCTATCTATATATCTATGAAATTACGGGCTATTCATGCCCGTGCCACCTCTTGGGTGGCTTAATCTTCATCAATCAATCACTCTGTGAGAGAATATCGCTTTGTCTATGTGTTCGTTTGTTCGAGGATTTGGAAAACAATTAAGATTTGGATATTCTAAAGTTTGTGAGAATTGCCTCGATCTTAGACTTCGGTGCGTGACGGCTTGATGGAAGCCCGAGTCTGTGACGGTAAGTCAAGATGGACTTATCTAGAGGAAGGCTCATCCTTTAACACCATTGTCCAGGAATCACCTAACCAACTAGCCACTGGACTCTCCCTTGCTCCTCATACCTGTAGGAGCTAAAACCTGTACTGGTGTGTGAGCATTAGGACGTCGAAGTGACGGCATACACCCAGTTAGGTTAGGTTAGGAGTGGATTGGTTTGGTTTGGTTTGGTTAGATTTTGCTAGGCTATGTTAGTTTTGGCTTGGCTAGGTTAAGTTTCTTTAAAAGAGTAGTTATGACGTAAAGGGATACTTACGTTTGTCTGGTCTTTGACCCGTCTCCCTTCCCCCTCAGACCTCAGTCCTCTGTCGAGTCGCCCAGATCGTCCGCCACTTGTAGCATGTCGGAGCTTCACCTGAAGGACAGATGTCCTGGACACCTGCTTTGGCACCCGGAGGTCTCTCGAAGTGGGCAGCGGTAACCCGAGACCTGACTAATGGCACGCTGCACAATTGCAGCTGCGGAAGGTGCTATTAACGTACCATTATCGCCTGATTACAAGGGCAGGCACACCGCCCGCGTCCAGGTGGTGGAACCGCCGAGGTGTTAGTCGGAGTCGTAATGCGTACATGATCCTGGCTCAGACTACATGTCTCTTCCATCGTTGGACAGATTGTAATCGTATTTTTTTTTGTTGTTGCACGGTAACCTAGTCTAGCACAACCATAGCGCCTCTCTGATCTAGCGATATGGTCAGTTTTAACAGTTAGAGATGCTGCATGTGGGGGTCGAACGTGTTGATGTGTAGTACCCAAATATGTGGTGCCCAAATAGTACTCAAATCGTTCCCCAAAACGTGAACGATTTGGGGACAGTTGGACCCCAGACGTTCACGTTTTGCCATGTTGTACAGAGTCCGAAAAAAAAGTTAAAAATCACTTAATCATTTCTAGGCTTTGTATAGTACATAAATGTATTATATTTGGTTTAAGGTAGCATGTATTAGGCCTAAGATGTATGTGGCTTAGGAGTGCCTGGCAGGTTAGGTGAGGTTCTTTGGTTACATTTCTTGGGGATTCTATCTCATGTTGAAATGCTAATAATAATGAGTGTGCTCAGCGAGGTGGGGAATGACCTGGCCAAACGCGCCACATCAAAACCACAAGTTGACATTGAATGTGTTTTAAGAATGAGACAAATAAGAAGCAAAATTAGACATTTTCGGGCACAAGCAGAAGTGACGAGGAGAGTTATAATGTATGAGGGAAGTCAAACCATACAACACTACATGTGAGTCAAAACACTCATTTCACTTATGGTAAAAGGAGAAATGCTTGGAGTGACTCTGTGCACATGCGGCTCAGGCTTGGGTACAAATACCACTGGGAATATGGGATAGGTGTTAATGATGACACCAAGTGTAAACTATGTGGAATGTTAAGGTCTCACACCCTCATCCATTATGTTCATGATTGTCCGTTGATTAACGTACACAGAAACACTGAGATAAGAACTGTTCCTGAACAAATAGCCTGGATGTGTCACAGCGGAAAAATTGATGATATTCTGGAGAGATAAAAGAATTTGCACCAAGATTGTAACTTTGGTGAATTGTATGAATGTCTTTTGCAAATTGTTTGTGTGCTTAGTCATAAAAATATTTGTGTGTACGTCTGGTAACATACTGCATGTGTAAAGGAACAAATGTGTATATCACTCGGAATGTTCAGTAATATGTTGATTGTGATGTGTGTTATATAATATATATATATATATATATATATATAATATAATATATATATATATATATATATATATATATATAATATATTATATTGTTATTACTGTAGCCAGTACACCAATACCATCGCCTGTCAACTGCTACTGTAATCGCTCCTCTTGACACTCACACGTGACTCTCTCTCTCTCTCCCCCCCCCCCCTCCCTGAAAAACGCTTATAAATAAATCTCGCCTGAGCAATACATCACAACAACACGACCGGGTCATAACCCTTCACTTAGGATCAAGACCATCACACAAAAAAATAATGGTTATAATAGGTGCTTCTATTTCACCCCCCTTCCCCGTCCCCCCCCCCCGCCCCTCCCCCCCAATCACGATGGTCCAGAGAAATATGGCATAGTCCAGGCAATCACAACATAATTATAATGGAAATAAATCAGAATCCTATACTTGCCGCCAATTTAAGGCCTGCAATGGCCTATTAACCAATTTTCAGGTTTAGGGGGCCAGTCGTTTTGCAGGCCTACCTCCAGGATTATTAATGTATCCTGTGTTTGGGTGGGTTGTGGAGGGGTGGGGTACTAGGCCTACCTGACGGCCGCGCCAGGCCAGAATCACTAAAATATTCCCCGGAATTCATTTGTTCTTCGTGCGAGCCGGTTTTAATTTAATTGTTGTGTAATAGGACAATTTATTTATTAATTAGATTATAGTTTACCTGGTCAACAGCTTAATTGCAGTGATTTAGCTACTGCTGCGTGCAGCCTTCACCGTCCCTAGACAGCGCTTGTACTGCACAAGGCATCCTTGTTCCAGCAATGAAGCACTTGTTCCAACAACGATGCACTTGTTCCAATAACGAAACACTTGTCCCCAACTGAACCAAATTATCCGCAACACCGCACTAATACTGTGTTCAGCCAGCTGTAGTTGACAGGCCTGACGCCAGCCCTCGCCGAGGCGATCCGCGTGCCGCAAGTGCGGTCCCATGCAGCACTTGCCCGCAGAGACACTCACTTAATCTGTGTGCCGCCGAACGTGCCCCCCGGAGACTCTCACTTATCCTAATGCCCAGCCACTTCGCCACAGGAAATGCAGCAAAGTGCCTCCAAGTGGGTGCCCGGGAGTGGTCGGGGCGGCCGCTCCTGCGTGACCAATCATCAGCGAGGAAGGGTCGCGTGCGTTATGCGTTCCGCGGACTCCGGCGCGCCTGGCATGCGGGACAATGAAGGGTCGGGGAGAGGGTTGGGGGAGAGAAGGGCTGCTCGGTCCCCACCCTTATATTGCCATTACGTCTTGCACCGCTAAACACCCGCCAAGTATCTGTTAACACAGCTCGCTCGGCCACCAGCAGTATCGTCGATATCATGTCGCTAACCCGGCTATCCGTCGGTGTCATCTTCGGCAGCGAACATCGCCGTGTTGGGTGCAATCTCCCGCCCTTCATTTTACTGTGGGATATCACACCTGTAACGAGCGACTAGATCCGGTTGGCTTGGGTCGTCTTGTTTGACGCTGTTTGCGATCTTTAAGGGAAATCTTGATCCGTATGCCACCTGCCCTCTCACATTCACTGCATTCACCTGCACTACCACTCTCAATGTACCAGATATCATGTATCGCACACTCACCAGCAGCAGATGTGATTTGAGTTTTTGCCTTCAATAAAGGAGGCGGGTTCAGAGTGAGCCAAAAAAAATCCCTGCTTGCCTCAAGCTCGCATTCTTCATAAGCCTGCTTTCAGTCTGCGAGGTTTGCTGCTTTTATCAAGGACAAAATGCTTCTCCGCCAGCTAGCCATGATGTTCACAACTCTCTATCCGTCTCCCTGCTGGAATACTTCACCTCTTACTGGTTCTCCTACTATCTTTAAATCCACTACTACTCCATTCTAAAAGACATTACTCCCCATTATCTCCGGACTATTGCAGCCAGTACCACAACCCCGCGGTTTTAATATGCACACGATTACAATAGTATGAGGCGGGACTGTCAGAACTGGATCTTCCTTCCTCTGTAAACACAACTAGGTAAACTACCAACCAGTTCCGAACCAAAAAAAAAAAATAATGTACTCTCATCACCACTACCAACCTTTGCAACAACCTGCTGTCAACTATCATCCTTTCACAGCAGTATTCTTTTCAACCACATGTCTCCCCACCACCCCTCTCTCTCCATCGCCCCCCCCCAGTCACACGGCTACCAAAATCCACCACTAATATTACCATCATTACAACCACAACCACCCGATAGCCCCATCCACCCTAATCATATATAGTACCCCCCCCCCATTTCTCTCAAATCCCACCATTGTACCCACCGTAATCCAAACCCTCATCATGGCATATCTTGCTTTTGTGTTCATTCCACGACATACCTCTCCTTGGGCCGTGTTCTGCCCTGTTGGATTATCTGTAGGTGAGGGGTCCATATATGCCAATCATGTGGAGTGCCACCATTCAACAGTCTAGACTCCTGGGAGCAAGTGACTGACAGTTTGGTGGTTCAGTCCCTCTCTGCGTGGGATTGTGGTCAGGTAATGGACTCCATCGCTGTCTAAGACGGAATACAGTTAAACTTATCGCGTTAAGACTGTATCCAGTTAATTCAACACAGTATGCTCATCGCACAATCTACTAGTCGGGTGTATGTTTGTATACCTACCGTAGCTGGTGTACACTACAGACGCTGCTAGTACAACAACAAGTACGGTATTGTACCTAAATGTAAAGTGTAAAGTGTTATGTAGTGTAAAAGAGTACTATTACCTAATTAGTAGGAAACGAGTAAGGTAGCTTGCCCAGTAGGTAACGTTTAATCAAAGCAGTCGACGTGTGATTAAATATAGAAGGCGGCTGCCAGGTGTGTCCCAGGTGGCCGCTCCTTGACGCTTCGTAGGGTTAAAATTATTTAAGAAATTATACATTTATTACCTGTAACTAATTACTTTTTTTTATTTAAAAAAATTACTGTAAGTTACCGGATAGCTGCTAAGTATGGCGCATATTACTTTCTGAATATGATTTATAAGTGAGTTTCGTCTATCCATGAGGAACATCTCAATAATCTCATACGGTGAGGTAAATTTCGAGGAGAAAATAACGAAGTGCTATGACATACATAGCCCTTAGAAGGGGGGATAAGAGAACTGGATAGTAGTAGGGATGAACGGCTCCTATCCACCTAGAAACCGTCGGGGAACGTGCGGAACCGAGCCTTGTTCCATTTGCCCTGCCATATGTCGTTCGGTTAACATTTTCTCACATGTCCATATAAGCTACACCGTCCAAATATCTGCAACATGCCCGGGGGTAAACATTACACGTGGCGACTATGATGTGCAACAAAGCCAGCTCTGGTGTTACGGGAAATGCATCAATTTACACCAGTAGTTACTGCATGGGGGCAGCAGTTTGGCCCGGATTCAACACTACCGTATTGACAGGAACATATAGTTCCTGTCAATACGTTCCTGATGTAGTTCACAGGGACCAAAACTGGTTCCGGCAACCAGTAAACCAAAACTGGTTTACCATAAACAACTGTCCCTGGAACCAACTGGTAATTTGGCAACGGAACCAAACTGGTTACACTCAGTTTAACCCAGTTTGGAAGTTCACTCCAAACTCCACCCGAGGTCGTGCTCCACCCGTGGTCGTGCTCCACCCGTGGTCGTGCTCCACCCGTGGTCGTGCTCCACCCGTGGTCGTGCTCCACCCGTGGTCGTGCTCCACCCGTGGTCGTGCTCCACCCGTGGTCGTACTTACTCCCACAGTGGCCGTCATACTGGACACTGTTGTGTAATTAAGCCTGTTAATATCAAAGATAAATCCAATTAAAAATCATATTAATGCAATATATAGTTGTAAGTTGTCTGTGTCTGGTGATAGGAGTGAGGGACGAAGCTTCATTCACTAGACCTTCATTCACTAGAGCTTCATTCACTAGAGCTTCGTTCGTTCACTCTTATTTAAAAATAAACATCGTAGCTAAATATTATTCATTTCAATTTACCCTGCCACACAGCAATGTACATATATACATTAGCTGTGAATTAATTGGATTGGTGGTTGTCTGTGGTACTGTACAGCTGTTCCTCACGCTATAGTCAAGCGTGCTATTGACGTGGTTTGGGCTATCCAGAAGCGTACATAGCCAGACGAAGTGTTGTACACCAGTGTTGGCTACGGGAGGAGTAGTCTCAAAAATTACGCCAATTTTCGTGGGGGCTTTAATTTTAATAAATCAACGACATTTGGTCCCCAAAAATGAGGAAGTGCTGTGCTTATGACTGAGAGGACAGGTTGGTATATACTTTTTCTAGTCATAATTATTATTTCAAGTTGGTGAAAATTTTGTTGAAGAGCACGTCAATTTGTCTTCCCTTCCCCCCCCCCAACACGATTTCTCTCTCTCTCTCTCCCATATCCCTCCTCTCCTCTCCTCATCTGCTCCCTCCCTCTTCATCTATCTCTCTCTCTCTCTCTTCTTCCTCTCTCTCTGGCTCTTCCTCCTGTCTCCCTCTCTCACACTCCACCACTAAACGTGGGAACCGAGGAAACCTGAATGATACTCTCCCCCCCTCCACCATTCTCCTCCCCCTCCCTCCCCAAACCAGGTGGACACAAGGATGCTGGCTTCCCCCCTCCCTACCATTCCCCCCTCTCCCCCCTCCTCAGAATCCCCCCCATCCCCCCCCCAGGCCCGGTGCCCAATACCGGAGCGGAATGCAGAGACGTACAACGCCGATAATAATGATAATAATTACTTATTATTATGTTTTGTACCTGGTAATTCTATCCCGCCTGCTGGCTGTACCACCATCCACTCGGCCTCCCTTATCTCCGTCTCCACCTCCACCAGTTATTCTCTCTTCATTGCTAGCATCAACAGTCTCCACCTCCACCAGTTATTCTCTCTCTCATTGCTAGCATCAACAGTCTCCACCTCCACCAGTTATTCTCTCTCTCATTGCTAGCATCAACAGTCTCCCCCTCCCCAGTATTCTCTCTATGTCTCACGTCCACCTCCACCAGTTATTCTCTCTCTCATTGCTAGCATCAACAGTCTCCACCTCCACATCATTCTCTCATCTCTACCCTCTCCTCCCAGTTCTCTCTCTCATATTGCTAGCATCAACAGTCTCCACCTCCACCAGTTATTCTCTCTCTCACTATTGCTAGCATCAACAGTGGTTTACCTTTCGAAATTCTGTAGAGAAAGCCCCTGAATATACCTCAGAGGTGAGGAAGCCTCCAACATAAGTATAGAATTAAATGGATAACGGCAACGCCAAAAAATAAAAGACCACGCACCCTAGAGGTCGCCACTGAGGGCTCCCCCACACCCATTCCACATCTGCTGAGCCATCAACGCACCAAGCCTGAAACCTCCTGCTCTGGTTATTAGAGAAATGTATCTTAATGACTAAGTATAATTGTACAGTTTGTTACTACACCCACACCACCACACCCCACACACACACACACACACACACCCACACACCACACACCACACACACGCACCACACACATATTGCATGTGTGCGGAGGGCCAGGGTTGAGCCCAATCGGGGGAAAGTGAAAGGGTGAGGGAGATGAGGAGTGAGGGAGGGCTGGGAGGGAGGAGAGGGGGAAGTGGGGCAGACGGGGAGAGGTAGAGGGGCGTAAGGAGAAAGAGGAGGGAAGAAAGAAATATAGAGAATAAGATAGAGAAAAAACAGAAAGAGAAAAAACAGAAAAAGGAGAGAGAGAGAGAGAGATGAGGAGGAGAGAGGAGGAGAGAGAGGAGGAGAGGAGAAGAGAGGAGAGAGAGAGCTGAATATGGAATGAGAACTCCCAGGCGCCTCCAAATTCTTCCATCTAGCTGACCACAAACAAGCATTAATCAATCTCATTGTACTGTGAAACAACACCCGTCCTCGCAAATTCGTATAGTCCATATTGACTTATTAGGTAACCTGCATAGGAGACATACTAAACATAATAGTTCCACTTGAAATCTTCATAGAAAACACCGACCTTCCTAACCCTACTTAGTATGTTAAAATAAGCATCTTATAGCTTCGTAATTACATTGTTACTTAACCTATTATAGGTATAGGTTAAGTAATAATTGTAATTACGAAGCAATAAGATGCTATCTTAACATAGTAAGTAGGTTAGGTAAGGCGGTGTTTCTATGGAGATTTCAAGGGAAACTATTTAGTTAAGTATGTCACCTATGCACTTATTTAATAAGTCACATAGTGACTAACCGATATTGCCGAGGACGGGTTGGAAACAAAGACTATTATTTTCTTGAATATAAGGTATAAGGACATTCATATTTAATATAATTGTGTGCATAATTAGGCCTTGGACAGGTAAGATGAAATGTTTTGGTTCTTCTGGCAATAATCTGAATTTGGAGTACGAGGTTGAAGCATTTAGAGCATTTTCTTTATGTATATATATTGTGGGGGTTTTAATAGTGCAAAAGAAATGCTAATAGTTGGCCGTGCTTACTTATTGTTGTATCAGTTGCACACAACAGCTGAAATCATAACCATGTGAGTGCATATTAGTAATGAATCTGACGGACGGTTATTGCACATGACAAATTCGTAACAATTTGCTCTAATTTATTAACGTTAACGAATGCTTGTATTTAGATGAATTATACCGAAATAAAACACAACTCTCACTTTCCATAAATGTTTTCCCATTGCACAAATTATTTCTCGAACACCGCTTGGAACCCGCATTTACAAGGGAGCAAGATGGAGATAACAGGAAATGATTAATTCAACGACAGTCCATTAAGCCAGGCAGTGGTGCGTGGAGAGACGATTAACGAAGCTCTCCGCCTACTGGCCTACACACCCTCAATATACTTTCCATAAAGTAATAATAAAAATCTAAAGTGCTTCAAGTGTCGGATATCTAAGTGACGGGGCGTAAACCGGTGCGACGCTCGTCAGGTGTCAAAAATAACAAATGCTGATGAAGGCTGAGAGGGAAGAGTTACGGACGGAGCTGATAATGACTGTCAGTGATGAAGGAGACAGGGAGTGTGACTGTCCACGGGTGAGTGAGTCCTCGTTCTCACAAGGCCGATAGTCCAGATATGACCTATGTGAGGGGAGGAAACTGTATATCTTCCCCATATTCATTATGTAGTCCCCTGGCTGTTGATGGATGTATGGACCTGGTTAGGGTGTTTCCGCCGCGATTGAGAGGAAAATCTATCAATCATTTCAAGAGACTCCCCAGGTTAGTGGGGAGTTTTTGCTCCTGTAAATCAGTGGCTTTGTTATCAGTGTTTTGCTTACCACTCGCTCTACTGTTATCGTTTTAAGTTTTCTGTAAATCGGTGGCTTCTGCCCTTGTCAAACTTTTTCTGTGCTAAAGTGGCTTTGTTTTGTTGATAACATTGTCCTAGCTGTATATAAGTGACTTTGTGTCAATGTCATTAGTTTTCGATATATCAGTGGCTTTGTTTCATCTCGAGGATGAACCAAATATATAGCAATATGGCAAAATCGATACTGCTCTATGTGTCATTGAATGATTCGAGTGAGAGTCGGTGTAGTGTAAAGCGTCTAGCATTCATAAACGGGGGGTTTGGCGGCTGCATGAAATGAACACTTGTCCTTTGTTGTGTAAGAGACCATGCAGGTGGTCATAGGTCGTGGATGTGTCACTTGAAGGTGTCACATAATGCTGCTGCACTATGCACTATGCAACTGGTGTTGCATAGTGCAAGGCACTATGCACTATTGAGCATAGCCAAGAGCACTATGCAGCTGGTACACCAGTTGCATAGTGCTCCTGGCTTGTCTGGTTCGAATCACTTCTGGGGTGTGGAGTTTTCAGTCGTGCATATATATATACTATATATATATGATATATATATATATCTATATATATATATATATATAAATATATATATATATATCAAAAAATGAAATAAAAAAATCTATTTATTTTTTTTATTTATATATACAATAGTTCTTACATACGTGTTCACCCACCAGCACGTCTAGCGTTTCGGGCAAGTCCTTAATCCTAATTTTCCCGGAATAAGACCCGCCAAATCGTTTAAAACCAGGTACCCATTTACTGCTGGGTGAAACAAAGCTACAGTTAAGGATTGACGCCAGATAAATCCTCCCCGGCCAGGATACGAACCCAGGCCAAAGCGCTTGCGAAACGCCAGGAGACTGTTACACTTCGCCACGGGGACAAGTTTTGAAATGGGCGACTGGCTCCGTTATGGAGAGGATATCTCAGGATATTTCTCAAGATATCTTGTATAAAGTGGTGTCTATGAGTTAAACCAACAGCAACAGTAGAGAGATTAGAACAGGATGGAGAGAACCAAAGCAACAGTAGAGATTAGAACAGGTGGAGAGAAAAACCAATTAAGTTCAAATCCTAATCTACGATTAATACCTACGCTATATAAAACACTTTAAGTGAGCTTAAAGCTAATTTCATCACAGGCAAAGGGTACAAAATTAATCTGGATTCACGGAAGTAATCTACTCATCAACTCAGCTTTCAAAGCAATGCAGACTCCCAAGTACATCAGTAACTCAAATAATTAGCCATACTTAATCCTAAGAATACTAGTCATAAACAAACGTAATCGGCTAAACTTATAAGGATTTAGGATTATATTATTATTTAAGTATATTTTACACACTCCCAGAGCACTCAAGTCTCCTTGTGGTCTATCATGTTCCAGCTAGCTCAAGGATTCATATTAAGTATGTGTTCCTGTATTCCTTGATAATGTGTTGAAACACGAAATCGTTGGGCATTTTCGTTTCATTTTCTTAAATGAATAATTACGCATAACCTATTCACCTTTTTTTTATTATTATTCTTGCCCACTCATCTCAGCTTCTCGGTGACTATACACTCAGAGTTTACCTTAGTCCTGGACTTTCTTCAGCCCAAAGGTCTACTTGATGGTATGGTTCGAGGTTAACAGTGGCCTTATTACCCTCTAGAGGTTGATATATAGGCCTTAAGACCAACACCAGTGAAACCACTAATTCTTGTTTTGTTTGATGTTGGGCCAACCAGCCTCGAGTGAGTCTGGAGGGTTATTAAGGCCACCACAATTCTTTACTGACCTGAACAAATCCACAAGGGCCGTGCCGAGGATTGAACCTACGTCCGAGAGCATCCCAGACGCTGGATGCTCTCACGAGGATTCATTTGATGCATCACGCTATTGTGATTTCTTTACTGACCTTCCTGTAAGTACACTTTAGTCCTGGAACACAACTCAAGGATAAAGTAACTATGTGTGTATACACCGAGCAGAGGGATACACCTCTCGGTGTGTGTATTCGGTGTATCAACAGCAGAACAAAGGGCTGTTAGGTTCACAGTAATAAGTCAAATACTTACTACAAAAAGACTACATAAGACAATATTTGGACTTACAGTTCACCTCGCCAGGTTCGAGGTCTGTCAGCCAGTAGTGAGGGAGGGAGGGAGAGAAATTCAGGGTAAAGCACCAAGCCAGTACGACTATATAGCACTTGGAAGGGGTCAGATAAGAGTAGGGATGGGACGGGAGGGGGGGGGGGGAAGAATAGTGCCCAACACTTGGACGGTCGGGGATTGAACGCCGACCTGCATGAAGCGAGACCGTTGCTTACCGTCGGTGTTTTTAGTCTCAGTATGGGGGACTTACGTGCAGCCACTGAGGACCTTCTCCTCCTGGATGCGTTGAAATGGTTGTTGCATTTGGTGGAGTGGAGGTTGTAGTTATGGGTGTTCCCTCGGCGGATTTGAGCCTCAGTGCTGAGCCGGTTGGAATCGAACCCACAGCCGGTGGTGAGTGATGGTGTTTCGTGCCTCGCCCTGCTCCTCGGGCGGCTGAGGTGGAGGTGCATAAAGTGGATGTACCGTCTCCTGGTCGTGGTTCTTGGCGCAGAGACGCTGCTTGCATGTTCACTGTTGGTGGTGGGCCACTGAGCCTGAAGCGTCGGAATTTGGCGGTTCTCTCAAGCATACCCAAGATTTACGGCGGATGATGGAGTTGATCCGCCTCTGAGGGTGGATGTGCAGAGTGATACATTGGTGCCGTTAACTGCGGATGATCAGCCTGATGGCGAGGTGGTGCCTGTGGTGGATGATCGTGTCCCTGTACCTTGTGACAGTGGTGGGCCGCCTGGTAGAGGCTTGGTGCGAGTGTTGTGGACAGGGAAGAGCAGCCGTCGGCACGGGGAAGCTTACATTGTTAAGCTCCGGGAGTGTTCTGTGCTTGAGCCGGATGCTGTGACTCTCTCTCTCTCTCCCCCCGGAAGTTGCAGGGGTTGGGAGTCGTGGGGTCTCCTGTCGGGTTCGATGGTTCCCCCGGTGTGAGGTGATATTTTTCTGCCCCTTGTTACATAATGTTGCTTTCTTTTAATATTGTGTTCATGGTTTGTGGTTGTGTAAGTAAGACACTCGCCAGGCGAGTGTCTTACCACTTCACCACGAGGACTGGAAAATACCTTACCTTATATAACCTTATATAACCTAACTTATACCTACTATACATAAACCCACAATGTATAATAATATTAATTTACATTTAAGGAATTTGTTTTATTATACTTCATGGAACATTCATCCTGTCAGCTGATTGTCTCTTGATTAAGTTAAAAACTTCACTAACGTAGTAAAAAACAAAATCAGTATTTGACTTATTTCTCGGGTTGGAGGATAGACTGGGTTGTGCCCTGGTATTTATTGGCATTTACAATACCACTAATACTGCTGTGGTTTTACAAACACCATCCAGGCATCAGATGAACAAAAGCTTGACAAGCGCTTAAAGTAGATATAGTTACCCCTCTAACGCATCCAACTCCAGTTTT
>WNGS01164437.1:54293104-54365562 GCA_020271785.1 Procambarus virginalis
TTATGGAACACATACAATACACTTTTACTATCCGCTGTTTTATATTATAAAAGAGGGTGGGGGGTGGATATAATATTAAACTAGGGGCAAAGAGGCAGTCTAAATAATAATAATGATGTATATATAATGTAGAGAGAATTGAGAATGTACGAATGTCAACACCTGACGAGGGAGTGGGGGGGGGGGTGTGCTGGGAGCCAAACTAGCGGTTGTGTCCTGGGCGGTCACTGACGAGCAGGTGTAGGGGGGCGGTGGACCCCCTCCTCTCAGTGTGGCCTGAAATTGTGTTACGTTATGTGTGTGTGTGTGACATTACAGTGTGGTTTCACCAGTGAGATAATACATTACCAGTGAGACATTACTAGTGTGATAATACATTAGCAGTGAGACATTACTAGTGTAATAATACATTAGCAGTGAGACATTACCAGTGTGATAATACATTAGCAGTGAGACATTACCAGTGTGATAATACATTAGCAGTGAGACATTACCAGTGTAATAATACATTAGCAGTGAGACATTACCAGTGTAATAATACATTAGCAGTGAGACATTACCAGTGTGACAATACATTACCAGTGAGACATTACCAGTGTGATAATACATTACCAGTGTGATAATACATTACCAGTGTGATAATACATTACCAGTGTGACATTACCAGTGTGACATTACCAGTGTGACATTACCAGTGTGACAATACATTACCAGTGAGACATTACCAGTGTGATAATACATTACCAGTGTGATAATACATTACCAGTGTGACAATACATTACCAGTGTGACAATACATTACCAGTGTGATAATACATTACCAGTGTGATAATACATTACCAGTGTGACATTACCAGTGTGACAATACATTACCAGTGAGCCATTACCAGTGTGACAATACATTACCAGTGTGATAATACCAGTGAGACAATACATTACCAGTGTGGTTTTATCAGTGTGACATTACAAGTGAGACATCACCCGAGGAGCGTCCGTTGAAGGTAAGTGCAAGTAATGTGGCGTCATCCTTGAGGCTTCCCAGCGCAGAAAAGGTAAGTGAATAGTTTACAACTCGTTTTGGTGGTGGACTTCGTGCGACGGTTCGATCCTCTCCTCATTGATTTTTATCAACTAAATATTCAAAATCCAGAATAAGTGGGACCTGACTGGTTACTGTTGCCAGACTCTGTCATAAATCCCGACATTTCTTAGCCATGTCGTATAAATAAAACCTTGGTTAAAGGCGCCACACGAATAAAGTAAACGATGTAATTACCAGATAATCGCATCATATTACTAATTAATTCGTACGTGAAACATGACGGACGTAAAGAAATTAGAGGCACCAATAATTACTCGACACATGCAAATAACAGTTGATATGTATATATATATTATATAAGCAAGAAAACCACAACAAATATAATATATATATATATATATATATATATATATATATATATATATATATATATATATATATATATATATACAGTACATCAAAAGATTGAGATACAAAATGACAATTACATTCGCCTCTCGCCCTTATTAATAGTTAGAAATTAACCGCGAGTATGAAGAAACGCCAAATTTGGATTAATTCGCATTAAACGTAATTAGGTACACGAGTTAAATTCTCTCAAAGCAAGTTATTCCAGGTCCGCCTCCGGGGTCCGGTCTGGTCGTGGGGGAGGGGTCGTAGTTTGTGGTTTACAACCAGCGTAACCTTACACTACTGTTAAATAACTGTCTACTGCAGCGATGTACGACCCGGGCACATGGGAGTTACCTTCGATGAAGATAACTGTCGTCATTTCTCCTCAAATAAACCAAAAAAATGGTAAACCGACATGGTAAACTCGGGTATTTAGTAATATTTAATTTCTGTAATTGAGTACTCAGCAGGACATGTGCTAGGGCGAAGCCCCATGAAGCCCAAGCTATGTGTAAATGGTAATCAAAGCCCCGAGTACACAGTGATATAGCAGTCTTGTACTCTGGTAGCATATTAGGAGAACAGACACAGCAGGAATGCAATATCCGCTTGGTCACCCAAGTCCTGATTTGCTCTCTAAATAATGGAATACAATTATTGCTATGTAATATTATAGACATCGCGGTAAAAATATATAAAA
Organism: Procambarus virginalis; assembly: GCA_020271785.1. Classification (NCBI taxonomy): domain Eukaryota; kingdom Metazoa; phylum Arthropoda; class Malacostraca; order Decapoda; family Cambaridae; genus Procambarus; species Procambarus virginalis. The sequence goes on from WNGS01164437.1 coordinate 54,295,239, forward strand.
CAACACGAAAGAGCAGCAATTGGTTCGGATAATTATTGATTGCAACTCGAATGGGTTACAACGGGCCAGGATGATTATTATTAATGTCAAAACGAATGGGTTACAGTGGGTTAGGTAGAATGTTAGTGGCAACACGAAAAAGGAAGATAGTGGGTTAGATATTTTGCTGAGGTATAATCGAAGCAGTGTGTAGAATATAACAACCACTGAGCAAATATATTTCGGTTCAGGGCTGTTTTCTTCATTCCGGAAAAAAATAACAAAAATAGCTTCAAAATATAAGATGTGCTTGCTGCCGGTTCTCTTGACTTGCCACAATGTACAAAACCCAACGTTCTAACCTAACCAGAAACTCACAAACCCAAGTCACCCACCTAACATAACCAGAACTGCATGAACTAAAGCCACCCACTTAATAACCAGAACTGCATGAACCCAAGCCACCCACCTAACATAACCTATCCAACCGAAGCATAGAAAACGTGGATTTTTGTGAGCATCTTCTTTTGATAGCACCTTGCGTCTGGTACGTTGGTTACGTACCATCACGTCACGTTATTTAAGTGGGCGGATTGTTCACGTATTAACTCGATATACCCCAACAGGCGTCTAATTAACATAAATCCCAATGGCATGATATACCAATGAGAAAATCCTTTGAACAATGCAGAGATTCGAACCAGCATTCTAGTGACCACCAGACTCTTGCCTTAATCCACTTGGCCACGATAGACCACGATCATGGCCAAGAGGGTTAAGATAAGGGGTCTGGTAGTCACCAGAACACTGGTTCAAATCCACGCATGGCAACAAATGATTTTCTGACACATCTAAGTGTCATTGTGTTCAAAATCTGTTCATTAGATCAGAACCAGAATCTCTTTGCAAGCGATTTTCGTTGAACTTAATTTTGTTCGATATTTTGCAACAAATTCAAGTGGTGTTTTCGTGCGTGTGTGTGTACTCACCTATTCCAGTGTGTGTGTGTGTGTGTGTGTGTGTGTGTGTGTGTGTGTGTGTGTGTGTGTGTGTGTGTGTGTGTGTGTGTGTGTGTGCGAGATCAAGTAACGCCTTTAAAGTATATACTGTATATCTGTGTACTATCCCTATCGTTTTATATCAGTCCAGTGAATATAATGTATGCAATATATATATATATATATATATATATATATATATATATATATATATATATATATATACATTTGTGTGTGTGTGTGTTCTCTGTAAACTGTAGCATTGCAATAAAATAAAACAAAACATACAAAAAAATAATAGGGGTGGTAGGAGAAGAAAAGAATTAAGTATTCGGTGAGAATCCACAAGATCTTCTCTGAATGCTCTTTGTTTTCTTCTTCGAGGATGTGGGTCCCTGCAATTGCACCAGAGGTGGAGCTTCGTTCGTTCACTCTTATTTAAAAATAAACATCGTAGCTAAATATTATTCATTTCAATTTACCTGCCACACAGCAATGTACATATATACATTAGCTGTGAATAATTGGATTGGTGGTTGTTAGTGGACGTGTACAGCTGTTCCTCACGCTAGTCAAGCGTGCTATTGACGTGGTTTGGGCTATCCAGAACGTACATAGCCGACGAAAGTGTTGGTACACCAGTGTTGGCTACGGAGAGGAGTTAGTCTCAAAATTACGCACATTTGTGGGGCTTATTTTAATAAATCAACGACATTTGGTCCCCAAAAATGAGGAAGTGCTGTGCTTATGATGAGAGGACAGGTTGGTATATACTTTCTAGTCATAATTATTTTCAAGTTGGTGAAATTTTGTGAAGGCACGTCAATTTTCCTTCCCTTCCCCCCACCCCCCAAACGATTTCTCTCTCTCTCTCTCCCATACCCTCCTCTCTCTCTCTCTCATCTGCTCTCCCTCTCATCATCTCTCTCCTCTCTCCTTCTTCCTCTCTCTCTCTCTCTCCTTCTCTCTCTCACACTCCACCACTAACGTGGAGACAGGAAACCTGATATGATACTCTCCCCCCTCCCCATGCTCCTCCCCCTCCCCTCCCCAACCAGGTGGACACAAGGATGCTGGCTTTCCCCCCTCCCCTCCATTCCCCCCTCTCCCCCCCCTCAGAATCCCCCCCATCCCCCCCCCCCGGCCCGGTGCCAATACCGGAGTCGGAATGCAGAGACGTACAACGCCGATAATAATGATAATAATTACTTATTATTATGTTTTGTACCTGGTAATTCTATCCCGCCTGCTGGCTGTACCACCATCCACTCGGCCTCCCTTATCTCCGTCTCCACCTCCACCAGTTATTCTCTCTTCTTCTAGCTCATCTCACTCAGTCTTCTCATGCTAATCAACAGTCTCACTCCACGTTTTCTCAGCACCAAGTCTCCCTCCAGTATCTCTCTTTCTCAGTCACTCACATATTCTCCAGCTAGCATCAACAGTCTCCACCTCCACATCATTTCTTACCTCCCGTTTTCTCTCATATGCTACTCAACAGTCTCATCACCTTTTTTCATGCTAGCATCAACAGTGGTTTACCATTTCGAAATTCTGATAGAGAAAGCCACCTGAATATACCTCAGAGGTGAGGAAGCCTCCAACATAAGTATAGAATTAAATGGATAAACGGCAACGCCAAAAAAATAAAAGACACGCACCCATAGAGGTCGCCACTGAGGGCTCCCCCACACACCATTCCACATCTGCTGAGCCATCAACGCACCAAGCCTGAAACCTCCTGCTCTGGTTATTAGAGAAAATGTATCTTAATGACTAAGTATAATTGTACAGTTTGTTACTACACCACACCACCACACACACACACACCACACCACACCCACACACACACACCACACGCACACGCACACACACATAATTGCATGTGTGAGGAGGGCAGGGTTGAGCCCAACGGGGGAAAGTGAAAGATGGGGAGAGAGGGAGTGAGGGAGGGATGGGAGGGAGGAGAGGGGGAAGTGGGGGAGACAGGGGAGAGGTAGAGGGGCAGTAAAGGAGAAAGAGGAGGGAAGAAAGAAATATAGAGAATAAGATAGAGAAAAAACAGAAAGAGAAAAAACAGAAAAAGGAGAGAGAGAGAGAGAGATGAGGAGGAGAGAGGAGGAGAGAGAGGAGGAGAGGAGAAGAGAGGAGAGAGAGAGCTGAATATGGAATGAGAACTCCCAGGCGCCTCCAAATTCTTCCATCTAGCTGACCACAAACAAGCATTAATCAATCTCATTGTACTGTGAAACAACACCCGTCCTCGCAAATTCGTATAGTCCATATTGACTTATTAGGTAACCTGCATAGGAGACATACTAAACATAATAGTTCCACTTGAAATCTTCATAGAAAACACCGACCTTCCTAACCCTACTTAGTATGTTAAAATAAGCATCTTATAGCTTCGTAATTACATTGTTACTTAACCTATTATAGGTATAGGTTAAGTAATAATTGTAATTACGAAGCAATAAGATGCTATCTTAACATAGTAAGTAGGTTAGGTAAGGCGGTGTTTCTATGGAGATTTCAAGGGAAACTATTTAGTTAAGTATGTCACCTATGCACTTATTTAATAAGTCACATAGTGACTAACCGATATTGCCGAGGACGGGTTGGAAACAAAGACTATTATTTTCTTGAATATAAGGTATAAGGACATTCATATTTAATATAATTGTGTGCATAATTAGGCCTTGGACAGGTAAGATGAAATGTTTTGGTTCTTCTGGCAATAATCTGAATTTGGAGTACGAGGTTGAAGCATTTAGAGCATTTTCTTTATGTATATATATTGTGGGGGTTTTAATAGTGCAAAAGAAATGCTAATAGTTGGCCGTGCTTACTTATTGTTGTATCAGTTGCACACAACAGCTGAAATCATAACCATGTGAGTGCATATTAGTAATGAATCTGACGGACGGTTATTGCACATGACAAATTCGTAACAATTTGCTCTAATTTATTAACGTTAACGAATGCTTGTATTTAGATGAATTATACCGAAATAAAACACAACTCTCACTTTCCATAAATGTTTTCCCATTGCACAAATTATTTCTCGAACACCGCTTGGAACCCGCATTTACAAGGGAGCAAGATGGAGATAACAGGAAATGATTAATTCAACGACAGTCCATTAAGCCAGGCAGTGGTGCGTGGAGAGACGATTAACGAAGCTCTCCGCCTACTGGCCTACACACCCTCAATATACTTTCCATAAAGTAATAATAAAAATCTAAAGTGCTTCAAGTGTCGGATATCTAAGTGACGGGGCGTAAACCGGTGCGACGCTCGTCAGGTGTCAAAAATAACAAATGCTGATGAAGGCTGAGAGGGAAGAGTTACGGACGGAGCTGATAATGACTGTCAGTGATGAAGGAGACAGGGAGTGTGACTGTCCACGGGTGAGTGAGTCCTCGTTCTCACAAGGCCGATAGTCCAGATATGACCTATGTGAGGGGAGGAAACTGTATATCTTCCCCATATTCATTATGTAGTCCCCTGGCTGTTGATGGATGTATGGACCTGGTTAGGGTGTTTCCCGCCGCGATTGAGAGGAAAATCTATCAATCATTTCAAGAGACTCCCCAGGTTAGTGGGGAGTTTTTGCTCCTGTAAATCAGTGGCTTTGTTATCAGTGTTTTGCTTACCACTCGCTCTATGTTATCGTTTTAAGTTTTCTGTAAATCGGTGGCTTCTGCCCTTGTCAAACTTTTTCTGTGCTAAAGTGGCTTTGTTTTGTTGATAACATTGTCCTAGCTGTATATAAGTGACTTTGTGTCAATGTCATTAGTTTTCGATATATCAGTGGCTTTGTTTCATTCTCGAGGATGAACCAAATATATAGCAATATGGCAAAATCGATAACTGCTCTATGTGTCATTGAATGATTCGAGTGAGAGTCGAGTGTAGTGTAAAGCGTCTAGCATTCATAAACGGGGGTTTGGCGGCTGCATGAAATGAACACTTGTCCTTTGTTGTGTAAGAGACCATGCAGGTGTCATAGGTCGTGGATGTGTCACTTGAAGGTGTCACATAATGCTGCTGCACTATGCACTATGCAACTGGTGTTGCATAGTGCAAGAGCACTATGCACTATTGAGCATAGCCAAGAGCACTATGCAGCTGGTACACCCGTTGCATAGTGCTCCTGGCTGTCTGGGTTCGAATCACTTCTGGGGTGTGGAGTTTCAGTCGTTCATATATATATACTATATATAATGATATATATAGTATATCTATATATTATATATCTATAAATATATATATACTATCCATCACAAACATGTTTCTATTTATTTTTTTTATTTATATATATCAATAGTTCTTACATACGTGTTCACCCACAGCACGTCTAGCGTTTCGGGCAAGTCCTTAATCCTAATTTTCCCCGGAATACGACCGCCAAATCGTTTAAACACCAGGTACCCCATTACTGCTGGGTGAAACAAAAGCTACAGTTAAGGATTGACGTCCAATAAATCCTCCCCGGCCAGGATACGAACCCAGGCCAAAGCGCTTGCGAACGCCAGGAGACTGTTACACTTCGCCACGGGGAACACATTTTGAAATGGGCGACTGGCTCCGTTATGGAGAGGATATCTCAGGATATTTCTCAAGATATCTTGTATAAAGTTGGTGTCTATGAGTTAAACCAACAGCAACAGTAGAGAGATTAGAACAGGTGGAGAGAACCAAAAGCAACAGTAGAGATTAGAACAGGTGGAGAGAAAAACCAATTAAGTTCAAATCCTAATCTACGATTAATACCTACGCTATATAAAACACTTTAAGTGAGCTTAAAGCTAATTTCATCACAGCAAAGGGTACAAAATTAATCTGGATTCACGGAAGTAATCTACTCATCAACTCAGCTTATCAAAGCAATGCAGACTCCCAAGTACATCAGTAACTCAAATAATTAGCCATACTTAATCCTAAGAATACTAGTCATAAACAACACTAATCGGCTAAACTTATTAAGGATTAGGATTATATATTATTTTAAGTATATTTTACACACTCCCAGAGCACTCAAGTCTCTTGTGGTCTATCATGTTCCAGCTAGCTCAAGGATTCATATTAAGTATGTGTTCCTGTATTCCTTGATAATGTGTTGAAACACGAAATCGTTGGGCATTTTCGTTTCATTTTCTTAAATGAATAATTACGCATAACCTATTCACCTTTTTTTTATATTATTCTTGCCCACTCATCTCAGCTTCTCGGTGACTATACACTCAGAGTTTACCTTAGTCCTGGACTTTCTTCAGCCCAAAGGTTACTTGATGGTTATGTTCGGAGGTTAACAGTGGGCCCTTAATTACCCTCTAGAGGTTGATATATAGGCCTAAGACCAACACCAGTGAAACCACTAATTCTTGTTTTGTTTGATGTTGGGCCAACCAGCCTCGAGTGAGTCTGGAGGGTTATTAAGGCCACCACAATTCTTTACTGACCTGAACAAATCCACAAGGGCCGTGCCGAGGATTAGAACCTACGTCCCGAGAGCATCCCAGACGCTGGATGCTCTCACGAGGATTCATTTGATGCATCACGCCTTTGTGATTTCTTTACTGACCTTCCTGTAAGTACACTTTAGTCCTGGAACACAACTCAAGGATAAAGTACACTATGTGTGTATACCCGAGCAGAGGGGATACACTCTCGGTGTGTGTATATCGGTGTATCAACAGCAGAACAAAGGGCTGTTAGGTTCACAGTAATAAGTCAAATACTTACTACAAAAAGACTACATAAGACAATATTTGGACTTACAGTTCACCTCGCCAGGTTCGAGGTCTGTCAGCCAGTAGTGAGGGAGGGAGGGAGAGAAATCTCAGGGTAAGCACCAAGCCAGTACGACTATATAGCACTTGGAAGGGGTCAGATAAGGAGTAGGGATGGGACGGGAGGGGGGGGGGAAGAATAGTGCCCCAACACTTGGACGGTCGGGGATTGAACGCCGACCTGCATGAAGCGAGACCGTTGCTTACCGTCGGTGTTTTTAGTCTCAGTATGGGGGACTTACGTGCAGCCACTGAGGACCTTCTCCTCCTGGATGCGTTGAAATGGTTGTTGCATTTGGTGGAGTGGAGGTTGTAGTTATGGGTGTTCCCTCGGCGGATTTGAGCCTCAGTGCTGAGCCGGTTGGAATCGAACCCACAGCCGGTGGTGAGTGATGGTGTTTCGTGCCTCGCCCTGCTCCTCGGGCGGCTGAGGTGGAGGTGCATAAAGTGGATGTACCGTCTCCTGGTCGTGGTTCTTGGCGCAGAGACGCTGCTTGCATGTCACTGTTGGTGGTGGGCCACTGAGCCTGAAGCGTCGGATATTTGGCGGTTCTCTCAAGCATACCCAAGATTTACGGCGGATGACTGGAGTTGATCCGCCTCTGAGGGTGGATGTGCAGAGTGATACATTGGTGCCGTTAACTGCGGATGATCAGCCTGATGGCGAGGTGGTGCCTTGGTGGATGATCGTGTCCCTGTACCTTGTGACAGTGGTGGGCCGCCTGGTAGAGGCTTGGTGCAGTGTTGTGGACAGGGAAGAGCAGCCGTCGGCACGGGAAGCTTACATTGTTAAGCTCCGGGAGTGTTCTGTGCTTGAGCCGGATGCTGGACTCTCTCTCTCTCTCCCCCCGGAAGTTGCAGGGGTTGGGAGTCGTGGGGTCTCCTGTCGGGTTCGATGGTTCCCCCGGTGTGAGGTGATATTTTTCTGCCCCTTGTTACATAATGTTGCTTTCTTTTAATATTGTGTTCATGGTTTTGTGGTTGTGTAAGTAAGACACTCGCAGGCGAGTGTCTTACCACTTCACCACGAGGACTGGAAAATACCTTACCTTATATAACCTTATATAACCTAACTTATACCTACCTATACATAAACCCACAATGTATAATAATATTAATTTACATTTAAGGAATTTGTTTTATTATACTTCATGGAACTTCATCCTGTCAGCTGATTGTCTCTTGATTAAGTTAAAAACTTCACTACCGTAGTACAAAAACAAAATCAGTATTTGACTTATTTCTCGGGTTGGAGGATAGACTGGGTTGTGCCCTGGTATTTATTGGATTTACAATACCACTAATACTGCTGTGGTTTTACAAACACCATCCAGGCATCGATGAACAAAAGCTTGACAAGCGCTTAAAGTAGATATAGTTACCCCTCTAACGCATCCATACTCCAGTTTTTTATGGAACACATACATACACTTTACTATCGCTGTTTTGATATTATAAAAGAGGTGGGGGGTGGATATAATAATTAAAACTAGGGGCAAAGAGGCAGTCTAAATAATAATAATGATGTATCTATAATGTAGAGAGAATTGAGAAGGTACGAATGTCAACACCTGACGAGGGAGTTGGGGGGGGGGTGGTGCTGTGAGCCAAACTAGCGGTTGTGTTCTGGGCGGTCACTGACGAGCAGGTGTAGGGGGCGGTGGACCCCCTCCTCTCAGTGTGGCCTGAAATTGTGTTACGTTATGTGTGTGTGTGTGTGACATTACAGTGTGGTTTCACCAGTGAGATAATACATTACCAGTGAGACATTACTAGTGTGATAATACATTAGCAGTGAGACATTACTAGTGTAATAATACATTAGCAGTGAGACATTACCAGTGTGATAATACATTAGCAGTGAGACATTACCAGTGTGATAATCATTAGCAGTGAGACATTACCAGTGTAATAATACATTAGCAGTGAGACATACAGTGTAATAATACATTAGCAGTGAGACATTACCAGTGTGACAATACATTACCAGTGAGACATTACCAGTGTGATAATACATTACCAGTGTGATAATACATTACCAGTGTGATAATACATTACCCAGTGTGACATTACCAGTGTGACCTTACCAGTGTGACATTACCAGTGTGACATTACCAGTGTGACATTACCAGTGTGATATACATTACCAGTGTGACATTACCAGTGTGACAATACATTACCAGTTGACAATACATTACCAGGGTGATAATACATTACCAGTGTGATAATACTCTACCAGTGTGACATTACCAGTGTGACAATATATTACCAGTGAGCCATACCAGTGTGACATTACCAGTGTGATAATACCAGTGAGACAATACATTACCAGGGTCGTTTTATCAGTGTGACATTACAAGTGAGACATCACCCGAGGAGCGTCCGTTGAAGGTAAGGCAAGTAATGTGGCGTCATCCCGGCTATCCGTCGGTGTCATCTTCGGCAGCGAACATCGCCGTGTTGGGTGCAATCTCCCGCCTTTCATTTTCCTGTGGGATATCACACCTGTAACGAGCGACTATATCGCTGTTGGCTTCGGTCGTCTTGTTGACGCTGTTGCGATCTAGGATATCATTGCTATGCCACCTGCCCTCTCACATTCACTGCTATCACCTGCACTACCACTCTCAATGTTACCAGATATCATGTATCGCCACCACTCACCAGCAGCAGATGTGATTTGAGTTTTTGCCTTCAATAAAGGAGGCGGGTTCAGAGTGAGCCAAAAAAAATCCCTGCTTGCCTCAAGCTCGCATTCTTCATAAGCCTGCTTTATCTGCTGAGGTTTGCTGCTTTTATCAGGGACACTGCTTCTCCGCCAGCAGCCATGATGTCACAACTCTCTATCCGTCATCCCTGCTGGAATACTTCACTACTACTGGTTCCTACTATCTTTAAGACATCACTACTACCTTCCATCTAAAAGACATTACTCCCATTATTCTCCGACTATTGCAGCCATTACCACAACCCGCGTTTTAAATGCACACGATACAATAGTTATGAGGCGGGACTGTAGAACTGGATCTTCCTTCCTCGTAAGCACAACTAGGTAACTGACCAACCAGTTCCCCAAAAAAAAAAAATAATGTACTCTCATCACCACTACCACCCTTTGCAACCACCTCTGTCACTATCATACCTTCACAGCAGTATTCTTCAACCACATTTCTCACCACCACCCTCTCTCTCCATCGCCCCCCCCAGTCACACGGCTACCAAAATCCACCACTAATATTACCATCATTACAACCACAATCCCCCTATAGCCATCCACCCTTATATATATATCGTCCCCCCCCCCTTCTCTCAAACCACCATTGTCACCCCGTAATCCAAACCCTTCATCATGGCATATCTTGTTGTGTTCATCACAGACATAACCTCTCCTTGGGCCGTGTTCTGCCCTGTTGGATTATCTGTAGGTGAGGGTTCCATATATGCCAATCAGTGTGAGTGCCACCTTCAACAGTCTAGACTCCTGTGAGCAGTGACTGACAGTTTGGTGTTCAGTCCTCTTCTCGTGGGATTTTGTCAGGTAATTGACTCATCGCTGCTAAGACGGAATACAGTTAACTTATCGCGTTAAGACTGTATCCAGTTAATTCAACACAGTATGCTCATCTCACACTACTAGCTGGTGTATGTTTGTATACACTACAGTAGCTGGTGTACACTACAGTAGCTGCTGTACACAACAGTAGCGGTAGTGTACCTAATGTAAAGTGTAAAGTGTTATGTAGTGTAAAGAGTACTATTACCTAATTTAGTAGGAAACGAGTAAGGAGCTTGCCCAGTAGGTAACGTTTAATCAAAGCAGTCGACGTTGATTAAATATAGAATGAGGCTGCCGGGGTGTGGCCCAGGTGGCCGCTCCTTGACGCTTCGTAGGGTTAAAATTATTTAAGAAATTATGATTATTTATTACCTTAATAATTACTTTTTTATTTAAAAAAATTACTTGTAAATTACCGGATACTGCTAAGTAGGACGCATATTACTTCTGAATATGATTTATAATGTGATTTCTGTCTATCCATGATGAACATCTCATATAATCTCATAAGGTGAGGTAAAATTTTGAGGAGAAAATACTAAGTGCTATGACTACATAGCACTTAGAAGGGATATGAGAACTGGATAGTAGTGGATGAACGGCTCCTATCCACTAGAACCGTCGGGGAACGTTGCGGAACCGACCTGTTCCATTTCCCTCCAATATGTCGTTAGTTTAACATTTTCTCACATTGTCCATTATAAGCTACCGTCCAAATATCTTGCAACATGCAGCGGGTAAACATTCAACGTGTCGATCATGATGTGCAACAACGCAGCTCTGGTGTTACGGCAAATGCATCAATTTACACCAGTAGTTACTGCATGGGGGCAGCAGTTTGGCCCGGATCAACACTACCGTATTGACAGGAACATATAGTTCCTGTCAATACGTTCCCTGATGTAGTTCACAGGAACCAAACTGGTTCCGGCAACCAGTAAACCAAAAACTGGTTTACCAAAAAACTGTCCTGAAACCAAACTGGTAATTTGGCAACGGGAACCAAACTGGTTAACTCAGTTAACCAGTTTGGAGTTAACTCCAAACTCCACCAGAGGTCGTGCTCCACTCGAGGTCGTGCTCCACCGAGGTCGTGCTCCACCCGTGGTCGTGCTCCACCCGTGGTCGTGCTCCACCCGTGGTCGTGCTCCACCCGTGGTCGTGCTCCACCGTGGTCGTACTCCACACGTGGCCGTCATACTGGACACTGTTGTGTAATTAAGCCTGTTAATATCAAAGATAAATCCAATTAAAATCATATTAATGCAATATATAGTTGTAATTTGTCTGTGTCCTGGTGATAGATGGAGGGACGAAGCTTCATTCACTAGACCTTCATTCACTAGAGCTTCATTCACTAGAGCTTCGTTCACTCTTTATTTAAAAATAAACATCGTAGCTAAATATTATTCATTTCAATTTACTGCCACACAGCAATGTACATATATACATAGCTGTGAATTAATTGGATTGGTGGTTGTATGAACTGTACAGCTTGTTCTCACGCTATGTCAAGCGTGCTATTTGAAGTGGTTTGGGCTATCCAGAAGCGTACATAGCCAGACGAAGTGTGGTACACCGTGTTGGCTACAGAGGAGGATTAGTCTCAAAAATACGACAATTTTGTGGGGCTTTAATTTTAATAAATCAACGACATTTTGGTCCACAAAAATGAGAAGTGCTGTGCTTATGTGAGAGGACAGGTGGTATATACTTTTCTAGTCATAATTATTATTTCAAGTTGGTGAAAATTTTGTGAAGAGACACGTAATTTTCTTCCCTCCCCCCCCCCCAAACGATTTCTCTCTCTCTCTCTCTCTCTCTCTCTCTCTCTCTCTCCTCTCTCTCTCTCTCTCTCTCTCTCTCTCTCTCTCTTCTCTCTCTCTCTCTCTCTCACACTCCACCACACGGAGACAGAGAAACCTGAATGATACTTCCCCCCTCCCCAGCCTCCTCTCCCTCCCCTCCCCAAACCGTGTGTGACACAAGGATGATGCTCCCCCCACCCCCCTCCCATTTCCCCCTCTCCCCCCCTCAGATCCCCCCCATCCCCCCCCCAGGCCCGGTGCAATACCGGAGTGCGGAATGCAGAGACGTACAACGCCGATAATAATGATAATATNACACATGCTCACAAACACACACATGTATCCACTCATGTGGACACACACACACGCACACACACACACGCACACACAAGAGCAACCACCCCCCCCTACCCCTCCAAACACACACAAGAAATGCACATGCAGCCCTTGACAACACAAGGTGTCAAAACACATAAATTTCGTCTATGTAATTCTTCTGAGACAATTAGCCTCAGCAGTTACAGGAAAAGAATCCCCCGTGAAGTCAGAGTGCAATTGAAAGCGAAATTGTTTAGCTTGCAAGTATAACAGCGACCTCTGGAAGTCTACTGACGAACTATCCGAGAAATGCTTCTCTCGGCCGCCCACAGATGGCGGGTTTTATCTCTTACGAGGGTTAAGGCCGCAGACCCAAGATGGTCAGAGACGGGACGGGTGTAAAGGGCAGTTAAGGGGGGTTGGTTAGTGGTGGTGAATGGTGTGACACAGGGTACGTATGGGGTGGGTATGGTGGATAGTGTAGAGGTGTATCGCGAGATTTTGAGAAGGTGAAGGGTAGTGTAGAGTGGAGAGGAGTAGTAGTAAAGTGTTGTGGGTGGTGATGAAGTGTTGTGGGTGGCGATGAAGTGTTGTGGGTGGTAGTGAAGTGTTGTGGGTGGTGATGGAGTGTTGTGGGTGGTGATGAAGTGTTGTGGGTGGTGATGGAGTGTTGTGGGTGGTGATGGAGTGTTGTGGGTGGTGATGAAGTGTTGTGGGTGGTGATGGAGTGTTGTGGGTGGTGATGAAGTGTTGTGGGTGGTGATGAAGTGTTGTGGGTGGTGATGGAGTGTTGTGGGTGGTGATGAAGTGTTGTGGGTGGTGATGGAGTGTTGTGGGTGGTGATGAAGTGTTGTGGGTGGTGATGGAGTGTTGTGGGTGGTGATGAAGTGTTGTGGGTGGTGATGGAGTGTTGTGGGTGGTGATGAAGTGTTGTGGGTGGTGATGAAGTGTTGTGGGTGGTGATGAAGTGTTGTGGGTGGTGATGGAGTGTTGTGGGTGGTGATGAAGTGTTGTGTGTGGTGATGAAGTGTTGTGGGTGGTGGTGAAGTGTTGTGGGTGGTGATGGAGTGTTGTGGGTGGTAGTGAAGTGTTGTGGGTGGTAGTGAAGTGTTGTGGGTGGTAGTGAAGTGTTGTGGGTGGTGATGGAGTGTTGTGGGTGGCGATGAAGTGTTGTGGGTGGTGAAGAAGTGTTGTGGGTGGTGAAGAAGTGTTGTGGGTGGTGATGAAGTGTTGTGGGTGGTGATGAAGTGTTGTGGGTGGTGATGAAGTGTTGTGGGTGGTGATGGAGTGTTGTGGGTGGTGATGAAGTGTTGTGGGTGGTGATGAAGTGTTGTGTGTGGTGATGAAGTGTTGTGTGTGTGATGGAGTGTTGTGGGTGGTAGTGAAGTGTTGTGGGTGGTGATGAAGTGTTGTGGGTGGTAGTGAAGTGTTGTGGGTGGTGATGAAGTGTTGTGGGTGGTGATGGAGTGTTGTGGGTGGTAGTGAAGTGTTGTGGGTGGTGATGAAGTGTTGTGGGTGGTGATGGAGTGTTGTGGGTGGTGATGAAGTGTTGTGGGTGGTGATGAAGTGTTGTTGGTAGTGAGGAAGTGTTGTGGGTGGTGATGAAGTGTTGTTGGTAGTGAGGAAGTGTTGTGGGTGTTGTTAAAGTGTTGTAAGTGGTCTTAAAGTGTCGTGTATGATGGCAAAATTTTATTTTGATTAGGGTGATGAGGGTAAGTTGAAGACTGGCGAGTGGAAGCGACAACCTCTTAAACAATACATCAAATTTTGACATATAAATCCCAAAAAGCCAAACAAACAAATATTAATAATCAGAGTGGCTCGCAAACCTGACGTAATGTTCCGTTTTCTATTCGTCGGTCCTTGGTTAGGTTAGGCTCGGGCAATCTAGTACAACATTTTAGTGACGTTGGAACGCTCCAGAGGTCGGCCTAGAAGTGAAATTTGGTGAGAACAGGTAAGGGAAAATTATGTCTGGTGTGGATAATCCTTAATCTTTATCTATGTATAGAGATTAGCGCTGAAAAGTCTTAAAGAACAAAGAAAAGGATTTAGCTGAGTCTACCTCTAAATGTAATCCCTACACCAACTATATGCGTTAATGGATATTCTTGGTAAATCAGATATTAGCTATTCAGAGACAGTATTATAACAACTGTTATTACGTATATTATAATTTGTTGTATTTCTGTTAAAACAAGTAGGTATTTTGGTTTGGCTTTGGGGTTTAGGTCTATTATTTTATGGAAGGTTATTAAGGCCACCACAATAGCTTATTGAGCAACCAGCAAGTATACTTTGCTCCAGAACATTGTTCAGGTCCAAAGTATACTTTCATTATATATACACCAAAAAGAAGGATCGCTTCTCGGTGTATATTTCTCTCTCATGAAACAAGTTCACCTGAAAGGGAAATGCTTCATTTAAAGATCGCCAATTCCATTGTATTAATATAAGAACCTTAATAAATAAATTATTACAAAAATAATAAAAGAATTATTCACAAGGAAATCAAAATAACGTGAAGCAGTAGGGGGATTCGAACCAGAGTCCTGAAAAAAAGATGTGTCTGGGGGCACCCAGGACGCTGATTCGAATCCTTGTACTCTGCTCCAATGATTTTCTCATAAGAAGTATTTCCAATTCCTTTGTATTATTAATTTTCATACTTATTTTCATAATTATTTTCACAAATAATTATTTTCGTAATTATAAATTTTCATAATTAATCACTTTTAATTATTTTTCGTAACATTTACAATTCCCACGTTCATATATGAATAACAGTGTGATAAAATGTGTTAATGAGATAATATTAATGTGGAATAATTAGGAGTGTTTGTCTTTGAAATGACCCAATTACCTCAAGCTAGCCAAATAGCTTGGAGAGGTATTAGGTTAGGTTAGGTCAAACCAATAGCTTTGGCTCTAGCCAGACGAGCGCCAAATACCCAACATATGAAGACGTCTTGTACATAATTTAACTTCCGTGCGTCAAACTATCCCCGCTGACAATCAAGAAATTGCCGTAGTAAATTTTGTATGAAATGACCTCCTTTGGATATTATCTACAAAGTCATGGAACTCCGGCATGATTACCTCCAGCAGGTGCGTAACAGACCCCTCGCGTTACTCTGAGCAAATCGGTAATAACTCTCATTATCTACAAAATTGTTGGCTGTCTGTTCGAATTCAGACTAATCAAAAATTTAAAGGAAAAAATTCAAGGTGAAACTTGTTTTTTTTTTCTTTTTTGGCCTCTTTTTTTTTTAGGGGGGGCAAGTTTTTTTCAATATATATATATACATATATATATATATATATATATGTATATATATATATATATATATATATATATATATATATATACATAATATATCAAAGGATAGATGATTAATGGCCTTGTGTCACTACTAGAACAGCAGTAATACTAAACCACCGCCGGGTATATATATATATATATATATATATATATATATATATATATATATATATATATATATATAAAACGGGTCGAGCGGTTAAGGGATCCTGTACGCCAGCAGAGTGCTCCTGGCAGTATGGGTTCGAGTCACTTCTGGGGTGTGAGTTTTCAGTTGCATATAGTCCTGGGGACCATTCAGGCTTGTTCGCATATATATATATATATATATATTATATATATATATATATATATATATATATATATAATTATATAATATATATATATATTATATATATATATATATATATATATATATATATATATATACCTGATTATATATATATATATATATATATATATATATATGTGTGTGTGTGTGTGTGTGTGTGTGTATCACGAAAATAAACACGTGATTAAAAATGTGACAATGTCAGACCACGGAGGAAAAATGAAACAGGAATTTCCTTAAGTACTTTCGTATATTAATATATCTTCAGGAGTCACTCCTTCTGAAGATGTATTAATATACGAAAGTACTTGAGGAAATTCCTGTTTCATTTTTCCTCCGTGGTCTGACATTGTCATATATATATATATATATATATATATATATATATATATATATATATATATATATATATATACCGTGGCCTTAGCCACAGAAGGTGAGTGACGTGCTTTCACAACGGCAATTTACAATGCTATCAGCAGCATATAACCATTTTCGTCTCTCCTACATGGGCAGAACTAGAGAGCTAATACTTACATTGTTACTGAGCACTCAATCATATGTGATTAAAATGCATTTACAAGCACAAGTTATAATTGCATCACATGTATTACATAATTCTTGCATTATAGCACGTTGAGCGCTATCTGTTCGATCACGGTATCAAGTGCTTCGTGTACCATGTGATGCATGACAATCATTCATAACTACTGTCATCTCTGCATTATCTTTTCATGCCACGGCGTGACAGGCAAGACCATCACTGCCGGTACACGGATTATATATTCTTATTAAGTTATACAAATTTCCGTGCCCCTTACTCATTAACACCGCGTTCAGGTATATACGGCTTAGTATATACGAGTTAATTAGCTCAGTTACTGCTGTTGGCGATAGCTTCACAGTGAGTATAAATTAGCTAAGAAAATGTTCCGTGATTCTAAGCCTAGAAACCATGCAATATACCAGATGGTATGAACTACATAAAATATGATATGATGATATGACCAACATAACAGATGAGCTACATATGATGATATGAGCTACATAACAGATGAGCTACATATGATGATATGAGCTACATAACAGATGAGCTACATATGATGATATGAGCTACATAACAGATGAGCTACATATGATATGATGATATGAGCTATATATATGAGCTACATAACAGATGCAGCCTATAGAAACCGTAGTGTAACTATTATAATGTAACAGGGGGAAATAATGTTTGTAAACCCGCCGGCGAGAAACAATGGGCAGAGTTTCTTTCACTCCTATGCTCCTGTTACCTAGCAGTAAAATAGGTACCTAGGTGTTAGTCAGCTGTCACGGGCTGCTTCCTGGGGGGTGGAGGCATCGTCGAGGACCGGGCCGCGGGGACACTAAAGCCCCGAAATCATCTCAAGATAACCTCAAGATAACAGAAAAATATCATGTTGACTACGCAAGGTGCTGGTGGAAAGCTTCTCATATACAGATATTCGCTTCAATTTGCACAAATACTCATTACACTCGTAATTTTCTTTGTCTCTTCCGTCGCAGATTAATCATAATTTTCTACCAAATGCATGCTGACTTAAAGGGAAAAAAAGAGAGAAAATTTATGGTTTGCAAATTGACAAAGAAATATGTAGCGTAAAACAGGTCGAGATTTGCATGGGAAAGTGTCGGTTGAGGAGTAATGAAAGACCATCTGTGAGAAAATAGTTCTGTATAAATGTGAGAACACTGTAAATTGGTTCCTAAATTGCCAAAATTGGGAGTTAAAAGGTAATGATGATATTTGGAGTATATTTGCACGAATATCAAATCATAATAGATATGATGGATTAAACGAGGAAGAGGAGGGAGGAGGAGCTGTGATATATATATATTAAAAATGCCGCGCCAATGAAGTCATCAAAACTGAGCCACACACCTAGAAACTATTTGGATAAAACTAAATTGAAAATAATATATAGCTTATTGCAAGAAGTTCGCGCTCTCTTAATATATGATTCTTATGATTGATATATATATATATATATATATATATATATATATATATATATATATATATATATATATATATATATATATATATATATTCTGTTTAACATAACGCCTGTTATGTTAAACAGGAAAATATTATAAAATAATTATAGAAAAAACACCCTGTATTTTTTTTTTTTTTTTTTTTGTAAATCCACAACCCCTGTCTAGAAACCACTAATTCCCCTAGGTTGTTCTTGAATCTAAACTTTTTAAATTTAAATTCACTGCTTCAAGTTGTATTTTGTGTATATATTTTTCAAATCTTATTTATTTCCCCTTTGTTGAACCCCTTTCATCAATTTATATACTTTTCTCAGTCCACGCCAAACTTTCCGTCTTTCTAGAGAATGTAAATTTTCATTTTTATCTCTCTTCAGATGGGAGATTTTAAATTTCTGGGATTAACTTTGTCATTCTTCTCTGTTCTCAACAGAATTTAAAACACGTAACCTGACCTACTTTAGGTCTAACCATACACCAAATTCTAATATAAAATAGAGTTAATCTATGTATGAGAAAATACATATTATGAAAGCACAGTACGTCAAAATATATGAGTTCGTCTTTGAGGTAAACATGAGGATGGGATGTTTCATTCATACCTAACGGCTTGGGCTGGACGGTAGAGCGACGGTCTCGCTTCATGCAGGTCGGCGTTCAATCCCCGACCGACCAAGGGGCACCATTCCTTCCCCCTGTCCCATTCCAAATCCTCATCCTGACCCCTTCCAAGTGCTATATAGTCTTAATTGCTTGGTGCTTTCCCATGATAGTTCCCTTCCCTTCATAAACAGGGGGGGGGGTTTGATAACTTGATTAACGAGCATTTAACCTTTTGTTTACGAAGATGAGGTGGGATCCTAAACGTCTAACTTAAAACGTTTGACAACAATGAGCGTCTTATAACCTTGGTCATCAAAACTTTAGAGCAGGATGATCTCGTGAACCTTCTTGATCGCTGAGACAAAATCACGGAGACATTTGATGCGAACAGATATATAGACGATAGTAGGCATCCATCAGTCTCAGGAGACTATGGAGTTGCGCTCTGGTTGTCGGTCTGAAGTGGCCTCTCCAGGGCGCAAAGCCAGGGTAGGTTTATATGGAGAAGCTGTCACCCAAGCAGCAGTCCTCCCCTCTCTACGGCGCCGAAAGTTTCCAATGGAAAGGAAGACGATATGTTCACAGATTTTGCAAACACATTTGATGAATATAACCACGGAATAACTCATAAAATTAAGGCTAAGACAATCAACATAATCATCCTAATTGGAATATGATGTTCAAACATATTTCAATAATTTCGGTGTGAAAAAAAAAACACAGGCGCACTAACATTTTGAAAGCACGATAAAGCAAACATAATTGCAGCCAGGAAAATTATAAGGTATATAATGGGAACATCACTATTTTAATGGTTATACTCTTGAAAACACTAGTGTTTTTTATCTGTTCACATCCCCTTTCAAGCCAGGCAAAATATTATCTTGAAAACGTAAAATGATCCATTACTTCGCTCATAGAATTAGTTAAGCATTTATACTAACACCGTCCCAGAGTACTCAAGTTTTTCTCTCTAAAACGAAGGCGAGTGAGATTCAACAAGCACATGGAAAACTAAAGTCAAGCTCCAAATTTGCCTAACCCCAAAATTCTTACAAAATGCCGTGGAACCAAGAGTAAGACTTGTAGATTAACGCCAAGAGAAAAACAATGATACTATCAGCACAACTCAATAAATATGTATATACATCAAGCTCCTCCCAACATACGCAAGAAGTATAGTTAAAACAAAGTTTGGAATGTCTCAAACGATTCCACGCCTATTGTGTTGGGTAATTTGTTCCGTAAATCAACAACCCTATTTACAAACCAGTACTTAACCCAGGTTTTCTCTGAATCAAAACTTATCCAATTTGTTTACATCGACTCGTGTTGGTTTTTGAGTTTATAAACATCAAGTTTTTTACGAATATAGAAAAAACCTGGATATTAGTAATTGATTAAACCACTGGTTAGTGTTTTACCATATTTTAAAGCATGCTGTGGTACATATGTAGTGGAACACATGATGAGCACTTCAACATGTGTACAGCGTTAGTACACTGTACACATTACGCGAATTATATGTTGTTCTTGTAATTAATTGTTCTTTAATATATTTAGTGGTTTGGTGAGCAGCCTTTTGCGAATATTTTTTTTTCTCGTATGTTTTCATTTTGTTTACAAAGGAGGATACTGTAGTAGTGTACATCTGATCTTGAATTCTTTCCGTAGTTCATCTAGAGAGTTACTCCTTAGATTAGTATTTGGATTTGGAACAGATTAGGATTTGGTGCCCAGTCAATCCTCCCTGGAAAGGGTTCGAACCCAGATAAAACTCTCACGAGGGACGGAATGTGTGTGCTACAACTGCACCACAGAAAATTACCATCCGCAAACTGGTGCAGCGACGTCTCCCGATTCTTGCAGGGCTAATGCTCAATCTCCCGATGGTCCTACTCGATGGTCCGAGCAGTTGCTCACCGTTACCACACTCTTAGATCATATGCCAGCTCATTTTCTTCGTATCCCACCCCAGTGCTATGTAGTCATGCTGGCTTATCACTCGAGTCTCACAATTATCAAACCTGCTATCTGCGTGTTAGAAACAAGGGAATCACGTCGTCGCTAACGTTTCAGAATTAATCTGCAAGTGAAATTGTGCTCAAAGCCTTTATATATTAGCTATATGGTCGTAATGGCTTGGCGCTTTCCCTGATAGTTCCCTCCCCTTCCCTTATATATTTAGATATAGGAGCCGATTTGGTAGAGATTTATACAAATCATTACAGCTGTGGCTGCAGTGAACGGCTGTACACCTGTATTCTGCAGATGTATAG
Organism: Procambarus virginalis; assembly: GCA_020271785.1. Classification (NCBI taxonomy): domain Eukaryota; kingdom Metazoa; phylum Arthropoda; class Malacostraca; order Decapoda; family Cambaridae; genus Procambarus; species Procambarus virginalis. Next base: position 54,316,268 of record WNGS01164437.1, read on the forward strand.
CCGTGACAGGTGTGTAAGGTCCTGTAAGGCTTGTAAAACGCGCGCTACCCAAGATGGTTGATCAATGTTTCCTTCCACCTAATACTTATGTTTACTTAGTAATAAATAGAGTAAAACAGGAACTATGCAACTGTTGTGGGTTGCATCCTGAAGAAAATCAGTCTTTAGCCACGAACGCCCGCGATATGACTAATTACAGGCTTCCAGTCCCCTAAACCAATTAGAAAACTAAATTATTTAAAATCGGGGACAAAAAATATAATTAACCACAGGGGCAATTTGCGGTAAAACTCTGAAGTTTTTATTAAAAAAAAAAACTCTCTCAGGCTACGTGCTTGGATAACTGTATCAGAATTTATATGAATGTTCTAAATTATATGTTACTTTTATCCTATATTAATGAAAGCAATTGAGGCATATCTTGCAATAAGTAGTTGTCTGTATATGGCCGCCTGATATCTATATAACTCGGTAATCACAGCGCCTGTCAAGCCCTGATGCAAGCGTCTCTCATAATTTTAAAACTGATCTCAATGGTTTATCCTGGTAAATCGTCCACATATCCTGAGACTTATACGCGCTTGGTGTTATTAAACCAGTTATCGCATTCAGTTGGAAATGACTGCACGTTTGCTCTTAAATGTCATCATTCGTCTTGCGCAAAGGCTAAAATTCTGCCAGAAGTGATAGAAGATATTACTGGTTGGTTTCAGTGCGATGATCTCTGTTATGAATCCATTCACTGAAGCAACCTTTCAGGGGCAAGGCTGCTGAAAATTCTATTGGAATTTAACAGGGCGGTAATTAGAGTGTGAGAGGAAATAAGTCATGCAAATTAGTAATAACAAAAATAAAGCTGGGATCATATGTAGTACTAAGCACTATGCATGATATACGGTTGTGTGGGGAAAGTAGCCGCGGGGATTGATGGGATGGGTGCGGTGGGGGATATGTTGGGTTTGGAGACCGCATAGCATGTTGCTGGCTGGCTCATGCGCTCAACCTGCCTGTTACGAGCTCGAAAACGTGTGTAAAACTTAATACCTTTTAAGAAAAATGGCACACTACCTTTAAAGCAACATCTAATTATTTTTTAGACTGGTTGGTGAGGTAATGGTTTGTTCATTATGTGATGCTCAGGGACCATGATGAGTTGGTGTAAAGTTGTATAATGACGCCTCTGAGCTGACATTATATATGGAAATTGTGAAATCTGTCAGCTGCATCCTTGTGTGTGATAACGGGGTATTTTGCTTGCAAATTTTCTAGAATATTATTTAGTGTCAAAAAATGGCTGGTGTGGGTATGTGGGAATATTATGCGCAGTCATGAGCTGGTCTGGTGTCACCGTCAGCCCGTAATATTAGGTTGAATATTGTGTAACAAGGAGGATTTGACACATTTCTTTTTCCTCAGTGTTACCGGAGCTTAATTCCCGCCTGGACCATATACATATACCTACGTACAAGTAGGTACGTAGGATTACTCCACGTGTTAAAAACAAATTAACTAAGGGGAACTAGTTATCCACACTTATTTACATTTACACAATAACTTATTATAAGGGAATTATATTACCTATTGCCTAAATTGCTTAGACGTGAGGTATAATATTTATGTAGATTTTCTTGCTGTAAAATCGCTGCTGGAACCTTGTTGTCAAGCCTTATCAGCATGGGACTCCATGTTTAACCTTGACTACCAGCGGACGCCTGGCCCGCGTGCTTTGCCTGGAAACTGCTGGAAAACGTAACGCGCTTTGACCACTGGATCTCAATACTGTCGTTATTCTTGTCCATCAGCGGCCCAGGATGACACTCTGCCTGGAGCACTTATCGCCTGGGGTCACAGACAAGTTGGAAGATTTTTTCCATTTTCTGGTTGGGACGTCGGCCGAAGAGACGGTGTCCGGCATCAGACTGGTGGCGACGTGTCGGGAGTCGGCGGGTTTTGGAGGACTCCTGGTATATATACGTCCACGGAGCACGGTGGGTGTCCAGATCCTGCTCTACCGGAGGATGTCGGAAGACGTTTATGCGTTTTGGCCAAATTGGGCTAGCGTTTAAGAGGAACCATCGCGATTTTGTCGTTTGGCCACAACTTTCTTCGACTGCCGAGAGTTAACAGGACGCCTGACGCCTTATCGTCTGGGGTCAATAGATGTCAACAATTTTCCTCTTGGTTATCTGTGTGGTGCGGTTGTCTGCCCGTCGTTTGCCTCTCCGGGGACTCCAGCGGCTCGCCAGTGTTTACCTACCACAGAGCACTATAGTGTCCGGCTACAGGCGACGTGTATAAGGCTGTAAAACCATGCGTTTTATCCTACACTGTGACGCCAGGCCACAACCTGCGCTTGTGACGTCGCGGGTCCCTAAATCAACAACAACCTATCAGCAAATTGTATATACACTTTAGTAAATGTCATTTAATGCGTATCTCAAGATACAAGTCAAACATCACCTGGAACCCGAGTGCTTGACGTCCGTGGTCGTCCAGAACTCAATAAGCTTGACGCCGTCAGTAACGTGACACACCCAGGGTATGAAGGCTGTCATACCCTGGGTGAGTAAGCAGGACTTACCCCAGCACACCCAGTGTCCACTCCCACCACAATACACCCATTGTCCTCACCCACCACTACACACCCTCTACTTCACATCCACTGCACCACACCCTCTACTCCACTTGTACCCCCACGGCAATGCAGTTAATATGGTCTAATTTATGCCGTTCTTAAATTATCGACTGAATAACATGATTTTTTTCTAACTTTGACTCTAGTAATGAGTGTGGGAGTGGGAGTAATGAGAGCATCTTTGTGACTCCACTCACAAGTGTGAATAATGAGAACCAGTGCGATTCAGCTCACAAGTGTGAGGAATGAGTACCAGTTGGCTCAACTCACAAGTGTGAGCAAGTAGAAGCAGTGCCCAAAGTACACAACACACATAACATAACCTTCGACTTCTGGGACATAACAAATCGTCAGACCAAAGCTAATCTAATCCCAATGAGCATTCCAGATATGAGTTTGAAAATTTCATGAGCTCTTTATAGAAGAAGAAAAAAGGCAAGCTGAAAAGAAAGACACAGTTTCCAGAGGATGATGGCAGCTAATCCTCATCTTGAAGACAAAGGATACGTTGATGGTGGCGATCTTCGCTATTTACAGCTGATATATTGTGTGAGTGGTGCCCTTGAGTGTGTGTGTGTGTGTGTGTGTGTGTGTGTGTGTGTGTGTGTGTGTGTGTGTGTGTGTGTGTGTGTGTGTGTGTACCTTTGCTTCTCCGTGTGTTTGGTGTACCTCTGGTTGTCTGTTCGTCTGTCTGGATCTCTGTTTGTCCATTCGTGTGTGTGTAATTGTTGTACGGAAGCCTGAAGGCATGCGTAAGTCTGTCAATCTGTCTATTCGTAAACCTATCTTAGTCTGTCAATCCGTTTGTATGTTGGCCTACAGTAGTCTGTCAATCTGTCAATACATAGGCCTACGTTTGCCTGTCAATCCTTCTATATGAAGGCCTCTTGGACTATCAATCCGTCAATACGTAGGCCTATGTTAGTCTGTCAGTCTGTCTATACATAACCCAACGTTAGTCCATCCGTATGATTTTGAATGTTTAACTCTAATCATTTGTCTGTACTTACGTGATTCTGTTTGCTAGTACGTAAGACAATCTGTTTGTCTGTCTGTCTGTCCATATACATCGGTGTCTGCTGTTTTATTTTATTATCATCATTCGATCCATCCGTCAGTTTTCGAACGTACGGTAGAGTGAAGATCCGTTTTCACTTACTGAACAGTAATTTGTGAGGGAAAAGTGATCCAGTCGTCTTGCATCTTCTCAATTGTTCAACCATTACATAGTGACGTTGGCGTTCTCGAAGCTGTGGATGGAGGTGGCTTCTGCAACTTCTTCTTTCCCCGTTTTCCTCGTATCTACTACTCGTAACAAGTAGGAATATTTTTATTACATTTTCTCAACTAATATGAGCCTGCAGCTTCCACTCTGGGTCCCTTTGACCAATTTTGTCCCACTTTAAAGAGACTGTTTAATATCCAATGTGTCCAGTCTCCTTGCATCGTATCCAATCTTGTATGTGGTGATCATGTCTAGTCAATTGTTTCTTTGCCTTAAAGGGAGTGAGTTTGAGTTCCCTCAGCATGATCTCGTATCCTTGTTCTTTTATTAAGGCTATATACATGTTGCAAACTGTTGTGCCGTTGTGAGATTGTTGCTGGCACCAGTGTGCATATCCGTACACGCCAGTCCGTCAACCTGTCTGTCTGTCTGTCTGTCTCTGTCAGTAATCAGGGACAGGGATGCCCCTCATCCATAGACACATTTTTTATAAGTAAATTTACGTATTAATTTTTGTCTTAATTTTCAGTGATTTTAACCATTAGAATAGAACAAAAATCAGAATATTATTAAGAAAAAGCTCCCAGTTGCAGACTCATAATAACAGGGATTTTTCCAGTGGCCAGCGGAGTATATCATTGAACAAAAAGTAACTGACAATGTAAGTCAGTGGAAAATTGCACGTTACAATAGAACGAACACTTGAAATAAAGCTAGGGGACCGCCGAGCCGCTGCCCGCCACCACCACCATGCCCATATCCGGGCAGGAGACTCGGGCAACGTGCCCAGCGCGGCTTGCGTGATATATGCAATCCTGCCCAGTTCCCAGGTACTCCGGCAGCCAGCACAATGACCGGGCTCTTGCCACCTAGTTATCTTCAGGTTATCTTGAGATGATTTCGGGGCTTTAGTGTCCCCGCGGCCGGTCCTCGACCAGGCCTCCACCCCCAGGAAGCACCCGTGGCAGCTGACTAACACCCAGGTACCTATTTTACTGCTAGGTAACAGGGGCATAGGGTGAAAGAAACTCTGCCTATTGTTTCTCGCCGGCGCCCTGGATCGAACCCGGGACCACATGATCACAAGTCCAGTGTGTTGTCCGCTCGGCCGACCGGCTCCATAATTCATTATGGAGCCGGTCGGCCATTCAGTAATAGTAATTCATTAGTTTCCAGCACTACTACCTACCAGTATACCGTCGACCATGGTCTTGTGCTACCCTCTACCACTACCAGTATACCGTCGACCAGGTCTTGTGCTACCCTCTACCACTACCAGTATACCGTCGACCATGGTCTCGTGCTACCCTCGACCACTACCAGTATACCGTCGACCATGGTCTTGTGCTACCCTCGACCACTACCAGTATACCGTCGACCATGGTCTTGTGCTACCCTCTACCACTACCAGTATACCGTCGACCATGGTCTTGTGCTACCCTCGACCATACCAGTATACCGTCGACCATGGTCTTGGGCTACCCTCGACCACTACCAGTATACCGTCGACCATGGTCTTGTGCTACCTCTACCACTACCAGTATACCGTCGACCATGGTCTTGTGCTACCCTCTACCACTACCAGTATACCGTCGACCATGGTCTTGGGCTACCCCCAACCAGTGCCAACTACTGCCAATATAATTCCCTCATGCGCACTTCCCATAATCCATCTAGTCTATAATCCCCCTTAAGTCTACACCAAGCACCATCACCAATACCAACACGCACCACCACACACCATTGACTATTTTCGGGGGAGCTTAGAGTCGTCAACCATCATCACTACACACAGGAATCACAATAGCGTGATGCATCAAATGACACAAATCCCCAGGGCCGTGATGAGGATTCGAACCTACGTCCGAGAGGATCCCACACGATCCTAAGGATCTCGGACGTAGGTTCGAATCCTCATCAGGGCCCCTTGTGGATTTGTTCATTTCATTATTATACTGTGGTGGTACCGTATTGTCAGTATCGTGTTCGGTATCTATTTATTCAGTATTGTATTCAGTCAGTATCATATTCATTAAGTAACATATTCAGTCTGATTCTTATCCATTGAGATTGTGTTAAATACTATCATATATCCAATCAGTATCGTATCTAGTTAGTATCGTATCCATTCAGTGTAGTATTCAGCCTGCATCGTATCCATTCAGTATCGTACGGCGTCAGCCCTGACCACAGCTCTCAGCATGGTGCTCTGTTCTCATCTCTATGTTGAAGAGCATCAAGGAATCACCACTTGAAAAATTTTGCCGCTGCTGTCGTGTAAAAAAGGTCCCAAGGTTAATTCCTGTATTCCCCTACAGTTACCCCGAGATCATCTACTACCATCTCTACTTATCCATCTCCATCATCTACTTCTACCTGCTGCCAGAATGTGTATCTCTCTACCACCCCAACCAAACTCTATTATTAATGGTGAGTACCATAGAATCACTTCCATAGTATTGACCCCACTACCGTAACCTTCCATTTCTGGGTCCTGCCAGTGTGAAAGCTTCACTTGGGCTACAGTCAAAGGAATTTACAACCTTTCGCACTTGCTTTGTCATGCTGAAGGCGGCTTCTTTGCGTCACCTTCTTCTCACCTCTCTCACACACACACCTGGTCAACAGCTTAATTCAGTGATTGTAGCTACTGCTGCGTCAGCCCTTCACCTGTCCTAGCAGCGCTTGTTCCTGCAATGAAGCAATTGTTCCAGCAATGAAGCACAATTGTTCCAGCAATGAAGCACTTGTTCCAACAACGATGCACTTGTTCCAATAACGAAACACTTGTCCCAACAATGAACCAAATTATCGCAACACCTCACTATACATGGTTCAGCAGCTGTAGTTTGACAGGCACGCCAGCACTCGCCGAGGCAGATCCGCTTATCCGCAAGTGCGGTCCCATGCAGCACTTGCCGCAGAGACACTCACTTAATCTGTGTGCCGCCGAACGTGCCCCCCGGAGACTCTCACTTATCCTAATGCCCCAGCACTTGCCACAGGAATGCAGCAAAGTGCCCCAAGTGGTGGCCGGGAGGTGGTCGGGGCGGCCGCTCCTGCTTGAACCATATCATCACGAGGAAGGGTCGCGTGCGTTATGCGTTCCGCGGACTCCGGCGCGCCTGGCATGCGGGACAATGAAGGGTCGGGGAGAGGGTTGGGGAGAGGAGAAGGGTGGCTCGGTCCCCAACCCTTAATTTGCCATTACTCTTGCACGCTAACACCCGCCAAGTATCTGTTAACACAGTCGCTCGGCCACCAGCAGTATCGTCGATATCACTTGTCGCTAACCCGGCTATCCGTCGGTGTCATCTTCGGCAGCGAACATCGCCGTGTTCGGTGCAATCTCCCACCTTTCATTTCCTGTGGGATATCACACCTGTTACGAGCGACTATATCGCTGTTGGCTTCGGTCGTCTTGTTGACGCTGTTGCGATCTGGGATATCATTGCTATGCCACCTGCCCTCTCACATTCACTGCTATCACCTGCACTACCACTCTCAATGTTACCAGATATCATGTATCGCCATCACTCACCAGCAGCAGATGTGATTTGAGTTTTTGCCTTCAATAAAGGGGCGGGTTCAGAGTGAGCCAAAAAAATATCTCTGCTTGCCTCAAGCTCGCATTCTTCATAAGCCTGCTTTATCTGCTGAGGTTTGCTGCTTTTATCAGGGACATGCTTCTCTGCCAGCAGCCAAGATGTCACAACTCTCACAACTCTCTTTTCGTCATCCCTGCCGGAATACTTCACTACTACTGGTTCCTACTATCTTTAAGAACATCACTACTACCTACCATCTAAAAGACATTACTCCCATTATTCTCTGACTATTGCAGCCATTACCACAAACCCGCGTTTTAAATGCACACGATACAATGTTATGAGGCGGGACTGTAGAACTGGATCTTCGTTCCTCGTAAGCACAACTAGGTAACTGACCAACCAATTCCACCAAAAATAATGTACTCTCATCACCACTACCACTACCACCCTTTGCAACCACCTCTGTCACTATCATACCTTCACAGCAGTATTCTTCAACCACAATTCTCACCACCACCCTCTCTCTCCATCGCCCCCCCCCCCCAGTCCCACGGCTACCCAAATCCACCACTAATATTACCATCATTACAACACAATCCCCCTATAGCCCATCCACCCTATATATATATCGTCCCCCCCCCTTCTCTCAAACCACCATTGTCACCCCGTAATCCAACCCTCATCATGGCATATCTTGTTGTGTTCATCACAGACATAACCTCTCCTTGGGCCGTGTTCTGCCCTGTTGGATTATCTGTAGGTGAGGGTTCCATATATGCAATCAGTGTGAGTGCCACCTTCAACAGTCTAGACTCCTGTGAGCAGTGACTGACAGTTTGGCGTTCAGTCCTCTTCTCGTGGGATTTTGTCAGGTAATTGACTCATCGCTGCTAAGACGGAATACAGTTAACTTATCGCGTTAAGACTGTATCCAGTAATTCAACACAGTATGCTCATCTCACACTACTAGCTGGTGTATGTTTGTATACACTACAGTAGCTGGTGTACACTACAGTAGCTGCTGTACACAACAGTAGCGGTAGTGTACCTAATGTAAAGGTGTAAAGTGTTATGTAGTGTAAAGAGTACTATTACCTAATTTAGTAGGAAACGAGTAAGGAGCTTGCCCAGTAGGTAACGTTTAATCAAAGCAGTCGACGTTGATTAAATATATAGATGAGGCTGCCGGTTGTGGCCAGGTGGCCGCTCCTTGACGTTCGTAGGGTTAAAATTATTTAAGAAATTATGATTATTTATTACCTTAATAATTACTTTTTTATTTAAAAAATTACTTGTAAATTACCGGATACTGCTAAGTAGGACGCATATTACTTCTGAATATGATTTATAATGTGATTTCTGTCTATCCATGATAACATCTCATATAATCTCATAAGTGAGGTAAATTTTGAGGAGAAAATACTAAGTGCTATGACTACATAGCACTTAGAAGGGATATGAGAACTGGATAGTAGGGATGACGGCTCCTATCCACTAGAACCGTCGGGGAACGTTGCGGACCGACCTGGTTCCTTCCCCTCCAATATGTCGTTAGTTTAACATTTTCTCACATTGTCCATTATAAGCTACCGTCCAAATATCTTGCAACATGCAGCGGGTAAACATTCAACGTGTCGATCATGATGTGCAACAACGCAGCTCTGGTGGTTACGGCAAATGCATCAATTTACACCAGTAGTTACTGCATGGGGGCAGCAGTTTGGCCCGNAATCTTACGACACACGACACATGTCTCGACGGAAACAATTAGTTATACTGATAACATTTGGAGCTGCCACCATGTAGAAAATTATTTGAAGGTTTGCTATAAGACTTTCTTAGAGGGGACAACACACAGATTAGTCTTAATAAGGCTTGACTTTGCAAAGATATATTACGTATTTCTGAGATACACGTTGATCTAGTTCTTCAAGAAGTACATATACATGAGAACTGACGTCGGACAGAAAGAGTAGTAAACAGCAGCCATGGAGAACAGTAGAACAGAGCAGCAACGGAGAAACAGTAGAATACAGCAGCAACGGAGAAACAGTAGAATACAGCAGCAACGGAGAAACAGTAGAATACAGCAGCAACGGAGAAACAGTAGAATACAGCAGCAACGGAGAAACAGTAGAACACAGCAGCAACGGAGAAACAGTAGAACACAGCAGCAACGGAGAAACAGTAGAAACACAGCAGCAACGGAGAAACAGTACAAACAGCAGCAACGGAGAAACAGTAGAAAACAGCAGAAACGGAGAAACAAAAAAACAGCAGCAACGGAGAACAGTAGAAAACAGCAGAAACGGAGAAACAAAAGCACAGCAGCAACGGAGAAACAGTAGAACACAGCAGAAACGGAGAAACAAAAGCACAGCAGCAACGGAGAAACAGTAGAAACAGCAGAAACGGAGAAACAAAGCACAGCAGCAACGGAGAAACAATAGAAAACAGCGGCAACGGAGAAACAAAAAACACAGCAACGGAGAAACAGCGGAACACATGCCTGTGTCAGGTCAAGTCTTGCTTCAGCCGGCTCCAGCCGGCTAATTTACGGACCTGAAACCACTAAGTAGAACCTTCACGATGTTGTCATGCAATTAACAACAACGTGAACACTCGTTCGAGGTTTCATCCAGGCTTCCTCTTCAACTCGGAAGCATTACAAAAAAAATTGAATAGCAGTAAAATTTTACCATGTCTTGGTGTGGTGGGGTAGGGTGTGTACTTGAGAGTACCAAGTGAGCAGGTTCGAATCCCCCCCCCCCTGTTCGAATGACTGTTAGAGCAACCGTTACAGTGACTCGCTGTGACAGGCTCGTTAACAGTGCCATCATTGTGATTCCCATCATGCAAGAGCTCGCCCTCCTTATCACTGCAGATCAAACAAGAACAAACTAACAAACAAGGACAAAGCAATAAACAATGACCAAAGAAACAAAGCTCCACTTCCCATATTGTTCGAACAAAAAATTTAATCCGAACAAATCCGAAATCCGAACAAAAATTAAATCCCAGAATACACTGTCTTGAGAAATGTTAAATATTTATACAAATGCTAATGATTTAATAACGTCAAATCATTCTTGCAAAATGTCATTAAATAACTCTCCTGTTATCTTACTATTTGTCTTGTGTTATCTCACTCTTTGTCTTGATATAATTATATCTTAAAATGTGCCTCGTGTTATCTTATTCTATGTCCCTGTTATCTTACCCTCCATTCCACGGTATCGGGCCTCCATTGTTTTATCTTATTACCTATTTTTGTATGTATTTCATATTATTTTGCTATATGTGTCTCGTGTTATCTTATTCCCTGTCTTATATGTTGTCTTATATGTTGTCTTACTCTGTGGCATATGTTTATCGATGCTCTCCATCTCCTTTTATCTTACTCCCCTTACCGTGCGTGTTATCATACTCTTTAATGTTATCTTGCTCTCCACTCGTATTATCTTATTCTAATCTTCGTCCTGTGTTATCTTGCAGTCCCGTAATGGCGTTCTCTCAGTCCAGTGTTATCTTCCCCTCTGACTCGTGTTATCTTGCTCTCATTCGAGTGTTATGGTAATCTTTCACTCAATCTCATGTTATTTTACTAGCTCTCACTCCCATGCTATCATAACCACCGTCTCGTTATCATACTCTCTATCTCATGTTTTCCTACTCAATCTGCATCTCATGTTATCTTGCTCTACATCCTTTGTTATACTATCCTTCCTCTGTTATCCTACTCGCTACTCCCGTGGTATTTTACTCCTAATTTCGTGTTATCTTACTTTGTGTCTCGTGTTATCCTGTCCTTGGTCCCATGTTATAATCCTCTCTCTCGTGTTATCTTACTCTGTTTCGTGTTATCCTCTGTGCCATGTTATCATCCTGTATATCTCGTATTATCTTATTCTGGTCTCGTGTTATCCTACGTGCCTTGTTATCATCCTGTCTTTCTCGTGTTATATTACTCTGTGTCTCGTGTTATCTTATCCTCCTCCAATGTTATCATCCTCTCGTGTTATCTTACTATATGTATCGTGTTTTCCTATTCTCCGTCCATGTTATCATCCTGTACCTCTCATGTTATCTTACTCTCCACCCCCGTTATTCAAGCATTATTGCGTCGCTTCCTGTCTGGCTTCAACGTAATTGTTGTTGTTGTTAAAGATTCGCGACCTGGACAAAGTTCCAAGTAGCACGGGCTATGGTGAGCCGTAGGCCTTCAACGTAGCTCACGTGCACTGTTGCACGGCTTTGCACTTCCTTCATGTCAGATTCGCAACGCAACANCTAGCTGAGGTATCCGGGGTGGCCAGGGGTGAAGAGCAAAGGTCATATCTTCACTACTCACCATTTGTATCTCTTAAAATTCGCTCCTAAACCCAACACCGTTCCTCACGGAGCCAAACCTCAACCCCCCGCAAGCACAACTAGGTGAGTACATCAAGGTGAGACACACTGGGAGAAGAACCAAAGTGCTCAATAAAATAGAACACATAAAATGACAACTGCATGATACTATAAGAACAATAACAAGAGAACAAAGCTAAATGGAACACACCTTGAGAATATAAACTTTAGAACAATGCATGGATTCAGAGAGAAATCATGCCTGGCAGACCTATTGGAGTTCTATTCTAGAATGACGACCACTCAAAATAGTGATGGGTGGGTGTACTGCCTTCTATAAGACTACCATAAAGCATATGGTGCTGTCCAACATTATTGGATCTAATGCAATCTTCCCCCCAGCTAAAGAACCAAGCTGGAGTAACTGGAAGAGTATTGTTTTATATGAGGAAGTTGCCTAACAAATAGAAAACAGTAAGAGAGGAAATTCGGATTGGGAAAATATTATTTATATAAGTACCCCCAGGCTATTCCAAGCATAAATATATTATCAAACCAATGAACTTAACTTCTTTGTATCGCTGTTTGCTGATAAAGGCTTGATGATGATGATGAGAAACGTCAAAACGAGCTCTGACTGCATAAGTCTGCAGGAACGCTTGAATGCTATCCAAGCAAGGTCAGATAAATGATTCAACCCAGATAATTATGAGGTCACGAGGATGGGAACAGCAGGAAAGATGTAAATAGAATAATTCCTAATCAAATGAAGAAGCTTAGCACGGCCAGTGTGAGAAAAGGATCAGAGAATAGACACCTAACACCAAAGGTACACGTAAATAGGATCACATTAGCTGCATACAAATATTAGAAAAATTATAACACACATGACATAACAGGCCAAGTCTGGACAGCCTTCATGAACCAAAATTAGGAACATATCAGAATGTTATATTCTGAATAAGTCTGAACAGAGCTGCTTAAGCAGCGAGACCCAGTGTGTAGACAACATTTTTAAGAAGCCTGAAACAAATGCGAGAGAGTATACAGTGTGTTACAAGACTTTTCCCAGAATTGCGGCGTTTAAGCTACATGAAATAAAATTGGAAGAGGGCAAGTGGGTACATAGTTCAAGCTAACTCCATCCATAGTTTTAAAAATAACAAATATGACAAGGGGAAAAAATGGGGTCAAAAGTCTTAGCAATTAGACGACCGACATACGAAAACGCGGGAAAGAAGGGGCTAAAACTCGGCCCTGAACATTAAGTTAGGGTCCATCAATTAGGTTAGAAACTAACCCACTAATTCCTCCTTTCAGTCTTTTCACACTCTCTTTTCCTCACCCTTTTCACCCCTCTCTATCTTCTACTCCCTTTCTCTTTCCCTCTGGACGAATATTTCTCCTTCTTCACGTGAGAGGAACGAACACGTAGATCCCCCAAACAATGCGTCTCCTGTACCTGAGAACATTTAATCTCGTTATATATATTTTTTCTTTCTCGAGCGATATACTCTTGGTTGTCTCACTGGACGTGCTGGGAATCATCTCTGCTGGGGCCGGAGTCGGCAAGTCAAAGCCCCGAGCCCTAATTGGCTTGGGTGAATCGGGTTACAGTGAGGCAACACCAAGGTAATTATACCCAAGCGAACCCCCGCGCCTCGCACGACATTGCATTGTACTCACAGACTTTGCACTCTTGCGTTCTCCATCGTCACTCCTACCTGAGTGCAGGTGTGTAACTCATTAACTCGAAATTGGGTATCATTTGTCTTTCAAAGAGTATATGTGATTTGACATTAAATAGGGTCTCTTTTTTTCATTTATAGTTGTATCATTCACGTGTATATTTAAAGAACATAAAGCTTACGTTGTTTGAATGTACACACGTGAATATTCTTGCTTTTTATGACATAAACAACAAGAATTATCAAGTTTCAAATCTTGTTGCATTCATGTATTAGTTTCTTGTTTTTTTTTTTGTGTTTTGATTTTAACTTCCATCATCTTGCTTTTAATTTCTGACAGAGTTTTCCATTTCTCTCATAGTCCTTTCAATTTCTTTCGTTGTTATTTCAACTTTTATCGTCGTTCTTTCAACTTTTCTCATAGTTCTCTAATTTTTTCCTCATCGTCGTTCTTTCAACTTTTCTCATAGTTCTCTAATTTTTTCCTCTTCGTTCATCCAATTTCCCTCATCAGAATTACATAAATTTTCGTAAAGAACAAATGCAAATAAAGTATTTCTTGAATGCTAATTACAAAAATAGATTCATTGTTTCATTTGCGTATTTTGTGCTAAGCCTCCAGCAACGCTGCCAACCTTATGACTTTGAATGTGCATAAGCAAAAAATATGAATAGTACATATAAATTTATATACAAAACTCAAATAGTGGAGGTTAGCGTGGTGGCAGTTTGGTGGAGGTCCAGCTTAATGGAGGTCCAGCTTAATGGAGGTCCAGCTTGGTGGAGGTCCAGCTTGGTGGAGGTCCAGCTTGGTGGAGGTCCAGCTTGGTGGAGGTCCAGCTTGGTGGAGGTTATCATGTTGGCAGATTGGTGGAGTTTCACACCTTGTCCACCCACTAAATAATAATATATGCAAAATTAACAAAAGATGATCCATTAATGTAGTGTAGACAAATTGAAACGTAATACCCACACACACACGGTATGGGTGACTCGAACCCATACCGCCAGAAGCAATGCATCTGATGTACAGGATCCTTAAACCACTCGACCAACACGACCGGACAAAAGAGAATGGTAGCCGAGGCTAATTCCCTATCCCCCCGCCGGCACTCTGTTGGTAATCTTGGGCATGGTATTTTATCAAATCGCCTCATTCTTTGAGGCACACGTGAGGAGCACAAATGCGAACAAGCCTGAACGGTATCCAGGCCTATATGCAACTGAAAACTCGCACCCCAAAAGTGATTCGAACCCATAATGAATTAGTAGTGTAATTTCGTCTCCTTCCAGTTGCCCGTCGATGAGTTTCATGTGCTGAGTGAAGGGTATCTCCCGCTGTCACGCGAGTGCCGGCTCTGAGTGCACACATCGTCAGATAAACGGTGAAACCTTTAAAAATCTTCATGATTTACGCTATAAATAAAGTAAATAAATACTCTCTTTATCATCCTCTGTAGAGTATATACTATATGCTAGAGCAATGTTACAGACGTATATATAGGGACACAAGCACTCAAGAATTCACTAAGATTGATCACCAAGAATAAATTTGCAATAAAGTCCCCCCTTTATTGCAACTTTCTTAAGGTACCGAACGTCTGGGAGATACACGCTTAATCTTACGACACACGACACATGTCTCGACGGAAACAATAGTTATACCTGATAACATTTGGAACTGCACCAATGTAGAAAAATTATTTGAAGGTTTGCTATAAGACATTTCTTAGAGGGGAAAAAACACCAGACATTAGTCTTAATAAAGGCTTGACTTTGCAAAGAATATATTACGTATTTCTGAGATACACGTTGATCTAGTTCTTCAAGAAGTACAATATACATGAGAACTGACGTCGGACAGAAAGAGTAGTAAACAGCAGCAACGGAGAAACAGTAGAACACAGCAGCAACGGAGAAACAGTAGAATACAGCAGCAACGGAGAAACAGTAGAATACAGCAGCAACGGAGAAACAGTAGAATACAGCAGCAACGGAGAAACAGTAGAATGCAGCAGCAACGGAGAAACAGTAGAACACAGCAGCAACGGAGAAACAGTAGAACACAGCAGCAACGGAGAAACAGTAGAACACAGCAGCAACGGAGAAACAGTAGAACACAGCAGCAACGGAGAAACAGTAGAACACAGCAGCAACGGAGAAACAGTACAAAACAGCAGCAACGGAGAAACAGTAGAAAACAGCAGAAACGGAGAAACAAAAAAACAGCAGCAACGGAGAAACAGTAGAAAACAGCAGAAACGGAGAAACAAAAGCACAGCAGCAACGGAGAAACAGTAGAACACAGCAGAAACGGAGAAACAAAAGCACAGCAGCAACGGAGAAACAGTAGAAAACAGCAGAAACGGAGAAACAAAAGCACAGCAGCAACGGAGAAACAATAGAAAACAGCGGCAACGGAGAAACAAAAAAAACAGCAACGGAGAAACAGCGGAACACATGCCTGTGTCAGGTCAAGTCTTGCTTCAGCCGGCTCCAGCCGGCTAATTTACGGACCTGAAACCACTAAGTAGAACCTTCACGATGTTGTCATGCAATTAACAACAACGTGAACACTCGTTCGAGGTTTCATCCAGGCTTCCTCTTCAACTCGGAAGCATTACAAAAAAAAATTGAATAGCAGTAAAATTTTACCATGTCTTGGTGTGGTGGGGTAGGGTGTGTACTTGAGAGTACCAAGTGAGCAGGTTCGAATCCCCCCCTGTTCGATGACTGTTAGAGCAACCGTTACAGTGACTCGCTGTGACAGGCTCGTTAACAGTGCCATCATTGTGATTCCCATCATGCAAGAGCTCGTCCTCCTTATCACTGCAGATCAAACAAGAACAAACTAACAAACAAGGACAAAGCAATAAACAATGACCAAAGAAACAAAGCTCCACTTCCCATATTGTTCGAACGAAAAATTTAATCCGAACAAATCCGAAATCCGAACAAAAATTAAATCCCAGAATACACTGTCTTGAGAAATGTTAAATATTTATACAAATGCTAATGATTTAATAACATCAAATCATTCTTGCAAAATGTCATTAAATAACTCTCCTGTTATCTTACTATTTGTCTTGTGTTATCTCACTCTTTGTCTTGATATAATTTATATCTTAAAATGTGCCTCGTGTTATCTTATTCTATGTCCCTGTTATCTTACCCTCCATTCCACGGTATCGGGCCTCCATTGTTTTATCTTATTACCTATTTTTGTATGTATTTCATGTTATTTTGCTATATGTGTCTCGTGTTATCTTATTCCCTGTCTTATATGTTGTCTTACTCTGTGGCATATGTTATCGATGTTCTCCATCTCCTTTTATCTTACTCCCCTTACCGTGCGTGTTATCATACTCTTTAATGTTATCTTGCTCTCCACTCGTATTATCTTATTCTAATCTTCGTCCTGTGTTATCTTGCAGTCCCGTAATGGCGTTCTCTCAGTCCAGTGTTATCTTCCCCTCTGACTCGTGTTATCTTGCTCTCATTCGAGTGTTATGGTAATCTTTCACTCAATCTCATGTTATTTTACTAGCTCTCACTCCCATGCTATCATAACCACCATCTCGTTATCATACTCTCTATCTCATGTTTTCCTACTCAATCTGCATCTCATGTTATCTTGCTCTACATCCTTTGTTATCATACTATCCTTCCTCTGTTATCCTACTCGCTACTCCCGTGGTATTTTACTCCTAGTTTCGTGTTATCTTACTTTGTGTCTCGTGTTATCCTGTCCTTGGTCCCATGTTATAATCCTCTCTCTCGTGTTATCTTACTCTGTTTCGTGTTATCCTCTGTGCCATGTTATCATCCTGTATATCTCGTATTATCTTATTCTGTGTCTCGTGTTATCCTACGTGCCTTGTTATCATCCTGTCTTTCTCGTGTTATATTACTCTGTGTCTCGTGTTATCTTATCCTCCGTCCAATGTTATCATCCTCTCGTGTTATCTTACTATATGTATCGTGTTTTCCTATTCTCCGTCCCCATGTTATCATCCTGTACCTCTCATGTTATCTTACTCTCCACCCCCGTTATTCAAGCAATTATTGCGTCGCTTCCTGTCTGGCTTCAACGTAATTGTTGTTGTTGTTAAAGATTCGCTACCTGGAACAAAGTTCCAAGTAGCACGGGCTATGGTGAGCCCGTAGGCCTTCAACGTAAGCTCACGTGCACTGTTGCACGGCTTTGCACCTCCTTCATGTCAGATTCGCCACGCAACAAAATGATTGCCAGAATAGTTAACCTTCTTCCCCCACCCCCCTTTTCCATCTCTTCGAACCTCCTCCTCCTCCTCCTCCTCTTCCCCTTTCCCTTCCTTCCCCTTTCCTTCCCTTCCCTTCCCTTCCCTTCCCTTCCCTTCACTTCCCTTCCAGGCTCACTTTAGTATCTCTTCCTCTTTCGTCTTGTCATCACTTTATCTCCCCATGTTCATGTTCTCCATTCTGCCATTCTCATTAATAGTTTTTTCTCTATCATCTTTCCCCATTCTCTTCAGTTTCTTCCCATTTCCATGCACCTCACGTCTATATCATATACCCCCAGTACACACTATCATCTTCCCCAGTACCCCCCAGTACACCCCCACACACCCATCTTTACCCAGTACTCCCGCCACTTGCCGTCTAACGTCAAAACTCGACGTGAAAACGAAACTTGTCACTCATTCGGCGTTTTGGCAAGCGTCACTGGTCACGCTCAAAACAATGAGCCGTCGCTCCGGGAGATCCACGCTGCCAATCACGTCAAGTTTACCAGCGTGTGCGTTTACACACAACGGCGAATCCCCAGTTTACAAACCTCCAAACTATACACGAGTCAATTAACCTGCTCTGTGGGAGGTATACTTCGCTGTTTTTTTTTGTTAATTGAGTTATAATTGTGGGCCCTATTTCTCGGTTGCCATCAACGGAATTACTCAGTATGTTAATTTTAGTCATAATAAAATTAGAATAGGTTGCTGGTGGCGGGAAAGGACGGCAGGATACATAAGAACTCTTAATACGGACCGTAAATGTCACGTTGTACTAGTGCTGGCGGCGGTGACGCGGCTGGAAAAATAATCCCTTTAGTTACGGGGAAATATAATTTAAGGACAAAAATTGTAAACAGAAATTTTAGGAGAATTACACAAACGCCGCTAAAATGTCGGGCAGCTAGGAACCGCTCCAACAGCCACAAAATGACGGTACTAATAACAGGCTCGGTCACACTGGCCATAACAGGTGTCAAACAGGCAGAACAGCAGCAATGGGTGCAGCAAAAGGCACGTTACTGGCTGCCTGCGGGACTAACACACGTAAACCCTGTAATTGAGAATGATAATAACAACACAAGCATTAGCAAGACCTGCAACATGAGCGTGGTGCAGCAAGCAAGACGCAACAGTACATTGACATAAAAGGCAGCCACAACAACAGTATGCAGAGCTTAAACAGCAATATCTCCAACCACAAAAGTAACAGCATATACAACACCAACACAGATTAAAGGTATTAGCCGCGTTGCCACAACAGCAGCGGTATGAACAACAGCCGAGCAGTAAGAAGGGCCGAGATTGGCCCGACTAGAGTGGCTTGGAGCTGGCAACGAGCCCGTTATGGCAGGCTGGTTATGGCAGGTGGTTATGGCAGGCAGGTTATGGCAGGCAGGCCGACAGGAGGGTCTCTCACTGGTGTAACTTAGTGCCGGTAGCCAAACGCGCCGGCAACAAAGGCCCTGAATTTATCTCTCTAATAAAAAAAAAAGTCCATCATCAATAACATTATTAAATTATTAACATGGGACCCGTAAAATCCTAAACAAAGGTCACCGAGCCCCGCTACGATGACTGTCGGGCATCCACCTATCCCTGAGCCTAGCCTCGATCCTTGGTACCTGGAGGAGCGAGCGGGATGGGGAGCTGAATCTCTCTATCAAGAGGTTAATGGCTAGGACCTCTGAGGAATGGGTGGTGGATGGTGGGTGTTGGGAGGTAGCTCGCTAACTGCTCGCTCCTTCCTCGATACTAATTTTGTTCTCTTGGTAATTAGGCGTCTGCTTGTAAGCCGCTGTTCCGTAATTACTGTTATCTGGTAACCTTCCTCCGTTATAACAGCGGACAGATCTTTTTGTTGCGTTTATTTATAAATCACGTAATTATTAGCAACAATTGGCCCCTCGTATGCTTGTTTTTGTCATGACGATTTGGAGTTGGGTGTCTGTGTTTAGGGTATATGAGCTGGGTGTGAGTTTAGAGTATTCTGAGCTGAAGGGGAGAAGGGGGAACTATCAAGAGAAAACCGCTCGTTACTTTAAGGTACTCACAGTTGGGTGAGTGTTGTCAAAACTTGAGAGCAATCCAACTTACACTTATGTTGAGAAGCGAGACCAAAGCACGGAAGATTACCCCCCCCCGGCAAGCACAATAGGTCAACATCAAGCAGCAGGGGATGGAGTTAGAATGGGTCAGATATGGGTGGGAAAGAGGGTGGGTGGGATTTTTTCAGGAACGGTTAGGATCGCTGGGAGAGGAGTGGGGGTGGTTGATTGAGTAGCGGGTGGTTGGTGGTGTGGTTGCGTAATGATTGTTAATGATGGTTGGGGCAGGAGTACTCATCTAATTATGCAGTGGTGAGTTACAATGACGTGGCTGAGGAACAGACCACACCAACATAACCCACATATCTGAAAATGAAGAACTTAATGACATTTCGATCCGTCTTGGAACATTTTCAAGTCATGTAATGGAAATAGAGGATGGTAGAGAGAGAGAATTGAAGGTAAGAGAATGAGATGAAAGGATGACAATGGTGGTGGACGGACCACTAACTCGTCGTTTCATCACTGTCAAATGTGTGGGTTCGGTGTCAACTCACCTAATTATACTTGCGTGGGTTCCAGATTCTATTGGGCTCTGTAACTAAGCGCAAAGTCTGCCTCCACCTTTTGTTCTGCATTCCTTTTGTTCACTATTTTCAAAAGGAACAGAATTGTCTCTATGTCTTGTTTGGGTACTTAGTTTGTTCTTGCAATGCTCTAGTACAGTGGCTAGATCAAGAACTCACGTGTATTAATATATATGTTTTGATTGCGTGGTATTAAAGACTGAATGTGGTGTCTTATCCTGCCATTAAAATGCGTGAATCATCCATGTTCATAACATTGCTGTATTTAATGAATGGAAGAATGCAACTTAAGTTAACCACACACTCAGACCTTGACAAAGCACTCAGGAGATTGCGAAAGACTAGGTGTAAATCTTTGCATAACATTCACAAATACAGTACATAAGTATCTTTTTTTTCCCATGTTATTATGTCTGTGAGAAGACATGATATACTTATGAGTCTAATGTTATCCTCTTGAACTTGGGTAAAGAAAATTAGTTTATTAAAACAAGTTAAAAAAATGCAGATTCCATATTAATTTTAAACATCTATATAACATGTGAAAGACCGAGCCTACAGAACGTCAGCTGATTATAGGCCTCGTAAAAGGTCTATATTTATGAGCAGTTTTGTCATTTTTTTTTTATTGTATTCGTGTTGAGAAGTCAACCTGCCTGCGTTGGTAATTTGGCCTTTTGCTAATTCCTTTATTATAAGTTTAGTCTATTAACGATATTAAGTAAATAATGTATTAATATTATTTTGTGTACTAAAATTAATATTAAATTATTATATTAAATATTAATATTACTAATATATTATTAAATATTTTTAGATATTAGATATTAAATATTTTGTGTTACTAAAATACTTTCTTTTACAAGAATTTTTGTTTAATATTTTTAGCTTTTATTATAATAGATTTATTTTTGCAAAAATATTTCTCTTAACTAAAATATTTTGGTTATGTCGTGGAATATTTCCTATAACTGAAAATTCTTTTATTAAAAGATTTTTTATTTAACTAAGATATTTTCCATTAACACAAAGTATTCCTGTTTAATTAAAAAAAATTACCTTTATTAAAACAGATTTATTTTTCTAAAACAGTTCCTTTTACTAGAGCATATTTATTTACCAAAATTTCCATATATTGGCATATTTCCTTTCACTGATAATATTTCATTTTACTAAAATGATATCTTTAAATAAAATGGTTATATTATCAATAATATCGACATTACTTGATTTATTAGCCTTGAAAGCATATGTCACTGCATGAGAATCTTATGTATCGTCTTACAATTATATGCGACACGATTTCTTAGCATAAAAATAAAATATAATACCCAAAGCGTAACTGGTTTCTGCGTTCGAGTCATGATTAGTATCTAACCAGCATACTCACATCCAGTATAATCAACACGTATCAACAACTACCACTACCAACAATCATCTGAAGGCTGAAATAATAGTCATTTGGTCTTCCACATTAGCCACCACTACTTTCACCAGTATCACCCCATCACCATCACTGCCACCATCACCACCATTACCAGCATCACCTCCACCAGCTACACCATCACTTCCACCATCACTATCGCCTACACCATCACTTCCGCCATCACTATCACCTACACTATCACCGCCACTTTTACCACCATATCTGTCAATATCACCATCACCCGCATCACCACCACCACCACCATCTCCACCACCATCACGACTGATATGCTTCCACATATACCTATGATGTTTTCTCCAGCTTCTCATGTAGTTAGTGATCATCTTCCTTACCCCGTCTCCTTGCCCCCGGCAGCGCCTTCAGGGACGGATGTCTTCTTGGCCCGAAGGGGCGACGGCTGCTTCAGTTTCCACCCACTCACCTGCAGGTAATTACCTGCTGGTGCCGCAACCATTGGGCTCTACTATCAGTCACCTACCACTAATGGTTGTTATGGGGACTTAACAGTCGCTAACCTGGTCCTAAGTGGGCCAAGGAGGACCTTAAACAGATTGTTTCACCCTAAGATGGTTTGAAAGATCTCTTGAGGAATCCATTTAGAACCTCTATGACAGCTACAAACATTACCACCATCTTCATCACAAGGACAACCACTCTCACCACCACTGACATTATCACCATCACCAACGTCATTACCATCAATACTGCCACTAACATTAATGATATGGCCGTTACCACCAGTAACTCTACAAGTATCTCTTCCACTAACACTACCACAATCATTGACATTAACGCTAGCAACGTCAACACCACTGACCCTACCACAATCACTATCTCTAACACTACCACAACACTACCACCATCACTGCCACCATCACTACCACCATAAATAGCACCAACACTACCATCACAACTAATACAACTACCATCACCACTAACACCCCCCACAATCACCACCACCACCACCACCACCACACCTACTCTCACCTCCACTCAGGTTCACCTAGTACTCCTGCACTCAGGCCCCTTTTCACCCTAGTGGGTACACCAGGTGAGTGTCCTGGAACCTCCTTGACTCAAGTGAACACACAACCCGGATTGTGACAACTTGCCTCTCAACTCACCCACGGTGTTTAATGTGATTCCAATGTAAACAAAAATTTGTTTAGCTTTTTTGTGTCGTTTACATATTTATGTAATGTAATGTAATGTAATGCAATGTAAACCGTGTTTACATTGCATCTGTATTTATTTGTTTACCTTCTATTAATCCTGGAAGTTAAGTGGGTTGATAACTTGTTAGCATAGCGAGCATGATGGAGGCAATGTGTAGACACTAACAAGGAAAGCTATTAAATTGATTCGTTTAGTGAGGTAAGCTTATAGTCATCCACCCTAATGTACAGTGACCTCACTAAGCTCAGTTGTTGGCTAGTATTGATGCCCTCGAGGTATAGACTGTTGTTGGTAGCTTAAACTTGAGCCTGAACTTTGTCCGTAGCGTCGTTAGGCATCATTACTCTCTACTACCCAATTGACTCAATTTCCCGGTGCTGTATACTCTGGAGGAGGCCTTCGGGTGAAAGGTCGTTAACGGAGAGGGTGTAGAGACGATCCACGGAAGGTAAAGTGTTTTGAATTTGAGGTTTATGTCCTGAGTGGCGGAGCATCTTCTTGTCCCATTGCTCTCTCTCTGTCTGTCTCTCTCTCTCTCTCCATAAATTGATTTCCTGAGCCGGATGCGTGACCATTCTTACGCCGGCCCCAAGTTCTTGTGGGATTGTAATGTCTTTGTTGACACGCTGACTCGCTTCTGAGGGTGTCCGGCCGCCTGGCGACAGGGTGGAGGGTCCTTTGTGATGTGACAAACGCCTTTATTTCAAGGTGGAGGGTCCCTTTGTGACGTGACAAACGCCTTTATTTCAGGGGAGAGGGCCCCTTGTGATGTGACAAGGCCCTTTATTTCAAGGGGGAGGGCCCCTTGTGATGTCACAAGGGCCTTTATTTCAAGGGGGAGGGCCCCTTGTGATGTCACAAGGGCCTTTATTTCAAGGGGGAGGGCCCCTTTGTGATGTGACAAGGTCCTTTATTTGCTTTATGCATTAAATTTACACCAAAGGGTCCATTGTGTGGTGTGGTGGGTTTCGATCTCTGATTTCGTAGGGGGCTCCTTAGGTGTGATGGGTCTCTATTTGACAGAACTTACTTTCTGTGGTAAATCCCCATTGGCTGAGCCTTCTCGTATGGCTGTGGTGTTGTGGAGCCCTTTGTTGCGGTGACGGGGTTCATTGTATGGTGGAGCTGCTTGTGTACTTGCCTATTGTGCTTCCAGGTTTTGGAAACTATTTCTTAAGATCCAATAAACATAATGCGTAATTGTAAAGAAATCAACATGCTACTGTTAACGGGTAAAAAAGAACCAGGCAGTGAGTATCTGTCACCTTATTCATTTGCAATAATATGCACAATTCGAATCCCAGCGACTGTTGCACGCCGTGAAGGAAGTGATGGTCCCTGGAGTGTCAGACAAGAGATCGAGTCTGCGGCTGACACGATGTTGAATCGATGTCGATAACTTCGACTTGACGGCGACAATGCTGATTCAGTGTCGACAATATGAATCAACGTCGAGACAGAATAGGAAGGAATGAGAAAGAGAGAGAACGGGCTGGATGAGAGGGAGGGAGGCAGAGGGAGAAGAGAGAGAGAGAGATAGAGAGAGAAAAAAAGAGAGAGAGAGAAACGGGTTCCCGGGCACCGCCGGGTAGCTCATTTGGTATTATGTTAACCAGAATCTCTACCAGACATACTTGGAGTTTGGAAGACACCAGCTGGTACTACAATACACATTTTACTTGATATACGATACAGGAAATCTCTCCCATTGTCGCAATATCTCCTTAGTGAATTATAAACAATCTAGCTAATATGAGTCTGCTTAAATTGCATTATTTTGAAGCCTTGACTGCTTCATTGAGAGATAAATTATAATAAAAACCAGATATATGATACATCTTTATCAGCCTTATTTAATTACCTAATGCATATTTAAGTGAATACTACTTGTTTAATCAATAAGTAATTATAATTAAATATGTAACGCTGATTAGACATAATTATCAGCTTGACTTTTTCGAGGTTGATTGAAGGTCGAGAGGCGGAGCGAAGAATCAATAGTCAACCCCAGAAAGCCCAATTAGGAGATTGTACATTAGAGGTTCACAAGAGCCTCACCCACACGGCTGTACTACACACAGAGCGGACCTATAGAGGGCATCAACACGTCAAGTCGTCGTCAATCAACTTACGAAATTGTAGTAATCTTAGAGCAAGAAAAATAGATCAATAGGAACTTTCTTACATGCAATATTGCTGTTATTTCATGAAATAAGTCTTCACTTTCTCAGATGTTTTCTAGTCAGAGAGTTTCCAGTCGGTAGTTGTCTGGACTTGATGTCCACTAAGTTAAAAAGGCAAATCCACATGACCTTATGATACACATAACAGTTCACAGGGACTAACGAAGAATACATGAACGAAATTTCAACAAAGCTGTACGTCTGCCCATGCGGCTTAGTATTAGGCTCCAGGCCTATCAGCCTCTGGAGAGTTATTAAAGCCACCATAATACCTTACTGACGCAGATGATATATTTTACTTCTGAACGTAGTCCGGTACGAAAGACCAGCTTATTCATATTATGATTATTATTAAATCGAAGATTAAAGCCTTTTGGGCACACTGTCAGTAGTGAGACACGTTTCGATTTGAATCTGTTTGCACAAGATGAATCACTGTGAGTTGCAACTCCTGCAGTGATTCGGTCAGCTAAATCCTTCATTCTGACCACGACGAGTGACTAGTTGTCTTAAAGTTAACCTGCTAATATTTCTACATTGGCTTTGTAGGATGTGTTCAGCCCCTTCTGTGACGGGCCTCCTGGTATGACCAGCCTCCTGGTATGACCAGCCTCCTGGTATGACCAGCCTCCTGGTATGACCAGCCTCCTGGTATGACCAGCCTCCTGGTATGACCAGCCTCCTGGTATGACCAGCCTCCTGGTATGACCAGCCTCCTGGTATGACCAGCCTCCTGGTATGACCAGCCTCCTGGTATGACCAGCCTCCTGGTATGACCAGCCTCCTGGTATGACCAGCTTCCTGGTGTGACCTCAGCAGTCACACCAGGTGGCTAGTGTGACTACCAAGTCACTCCTGTAGTGTGACTCAGGAGTGGGCTCCTGGTGTAAGGGGAACAGTTTTAGCTGGCCTCCCTGGTATAATTGGCACCTGGTATTAAGGGCCCCCTGGCATGTTCCGTCTTCCTGAGAGGATGGAATCCATGGTATGGCATCCTAAAAACACGTGACACGCTTCACAGTGTCGTTGGCGGCCTTTTATGGTGTCACCTCCATCTTAGTCCCCAGCCTGGCGATTGGCAGATTCTGGAAGACAAGTCCCATAAATTACACGAAAATGCCAGCAATTCATCTTCTGTTGTCAATGCATTAGTGTCTCGTAATTTAAAAGAAACTTCAAATCGTATAATGTTTCACATAACGGTCCACAGGAAGTGATTTTAGTAAGTCTCCGAGTTCAGCGAACAATGCTTGACAGGAATGTGAGAAAACGTATGAAACGCTCATTCTTTATCGGGATGCGAATTCAATCCCTCCCATTGGTACAATATTTCCTCTCCATCAAGAGCTAGCAGCAACAAGAGCTAACACCGCCAAGAGCTAATATTAAACGTAATACCGAGTTCAAACCACAATTAAATCTGCTCATATTAGAAAGGCAACATGTAAATGATCACGGAATAATGATGTCTGACAACTTAACGTTTAGTGAAGATAGGCAAGAAAATATAGCGTTGGCCAGGAAGATGATAGCATGGATTATGAGTGTGTCAAAACTGGAAATCCGATCACAGTGACCATACTCACTTCCCCCTTCCAGAGCGGCAGAGATTGCTGAAATAGAGGAATTACAGAGAACATACACCGCACGCATACATACCAAAGATGACCACAAAATTTTTGGACCGTCTCAAAGCTCTCAAAATGTATTTCCTGGAGAGGAGATAAGAGGTATAATATATGTGTGTGTTGTGTATATATATATATATATATAATATATATATATTATATATATATATATATATATATATATATATATATATATATATATTCACTTGCACTTGTAAGTATGCATGTGGAGTAGATAGCCAGTTTTGGTGTAAAAAAGGAAGAATGTGTTCATGTCTTCATATTGTAAGCTTAAAATTGACGTTCCTGTGAGCGAAACTGGTTAGGACTCGTATCTTGTATTTGTTTATTATTTATTGAACGTGTTGCTGTCGCACATATGTTGACTTTATGATGTTAGAAATATCGAAGAGGGAGCCTCGCCGTCATGTGGTTATGTATACTTGTGTTAATACCAGTGTTGCTGAAGCTGGTACCAGTGTTGTTGGTCTTGGTAGCAGTGTTGTTGGTGGTGCTACCAGTGTTGCTGGTCCTGGTACCAGTGTTGTTGGTGTTGGTTCATAACCCGTCATCAGGTTATGATCGCCCAAGCTGCTGTCCACCTCAGTGATGCGAGCACTCGTCTTAAAACATGCTGTCTAACCAAAGGCAGCTTTTTCTCTAATTCAAATATTTAAACTGAATTTCTATCATTGTTGATAGACCTAGGGTTGGTTAGGTTAGGTGTTTTGATTCCATTGACATTTGTTCTCACTTTCAGTACATAAGCGGGCCAAAGATGACCTTTGGAGAACCCCTCTTCTAATTAAACCAAGATGTACGAGCACTAGTCAGAGGATAGAAGCCCTAAACAAGAAAATAATCAATACAGAACATGCAGTCATATTTTAATGAAACATATGTAAATAAAAAAATGCTGCCAGTATACAAATATATATACATATATATATGTATATATATATATATATATATAATATATATATATATATATATATATATAATATACCTCTTTCATATTCAGACAAAAATTTGATGGTGCTAATAATGCACCATTTTCTAACTGCATCTGATCACACTGAAAAAGCCTATATTCGGCAGAATTACCTCAGCTGGACAGTATTTTGAGTGGAGTATATATGATATTGCAATACTGATGTTGCCTGTACCAGCTTGAGCCCTAAAGAACACAAAATCAAAGAATCAACGTTGATTTAACGTTGAATTAACATCGATACCGTTTAATTCAACGTTGGACCGAGCCACCCTTGAAATCCTGGGCCCATCTGGTAGTATAGAAAGCCGGGAGGAAGAACAGTGCAAAAGGAACCCCCGGGGTCAATTAACGAACGAATTGCCTCGTTGCCTTACCACCATCACCTCCCCCAGGCTGCGTGTGTTTCGCTGAACGGCGCTAACTGTGCGCTTCGCTCGTTAAGGATGGTTAGACTCGCTCATTCAGTGCCGCACAGGTATTTAGGCCTGGGTAAAGTGACTTATTACCGTATTGGGGCTTAAGAAGCTGTCCCTGCTGTATGAAATTGTATTATAAGTAGACTTGTTGTATGAAATTGGAATATAAGTAGACCTGTTGTATGAAATTGCATTATTAGTAGACCTGGTGTATGAAACTGTGTTATTGGTAAACCTGTTATTGGTAGATGGTTGCGGGGGTTGAGCTTTGGCTCTTTGGTCCCGCCTCTCAACTGTCAATCAACTGGTGTACAGATCCCTGAGCCTACTGGGCTCTATCATATCTACATTTGAAACATAAGAACATAAGAATAAAGGTAACTGCAGAAGGTCTATTGGCCCATACGAGGCAGCTCCTATCTATAACCACCCAATCCCACTCATAAACATGTCCAACCATACAAACATATCCATACAAACTGTGTATGGAGTCAGCCTCCACCACATCACTGCCTAATGCATTCCATTTGTTAACTACTCTGACACTGAAAAAAATTGTCTTTAATGTCTCTGTGGCTCATTTGGAAACTAAGTTTCCACCTGGGTTCCTGTAGATGTGCTGACACTGCTGAGAATTAAGTGTATGCCTGTAGATCTACCATAATTGTATCCATTTATTGTGCCTGCGGTTATGGCTTTTGCTTTTTAGGTCTTTCATTATTTTCTCGAGATGTGGCGTTGTTATAGAGAGATCTGGGTTAAGGTAGGTCTTCTGTGGCCGATTTTTGGGATGACAGTGTTGAGTGTTTTCTTTCACTGGCAATGTGGTTGTTGTCTGAATGTTGTTCTGTGCATGTTGGATAATACTTTTGTAGTCATTTCTTAAACAGCTGTGGAATATGATGGTGTTGTGGAAACTGTTTTGTGGCGTATGGTGCTGTTGTGGAGAACTGCTTTTATCCCTCACAACTGATGTTCGACTTGTTCGACTCACAGCTGATGACGTTCGAACACTTCCGGAACAAGTGCTTCACTGACGACTTTTGTTCGAACCACAACGCTGTAAATGCTTCACCCACGAACTACAAATACAAATAATCGCCAACAGAACCTAAACACCTAACCTAACCTATGCCTATATATGCACAAAATTCTAATATTTTATAATAATTTATATTTGAGAAAATTCCTGTTTGAATGAACAGCATTTTAAATTGATGAATGCGTCTGTGGGGTCGACCGCTGGATGAAATGAACTTGAGTCGAGGACGGGTTGTTATAGTCGTTTAGGAGGGAATGACATTACTTCACGTTACGTTAGCTGAGCTTAGCTTAGCTTACATTATCTTAAGTTAGTTTTGGTTAGGTCAACTCAGGTTAGGTTAGGGTAGGTTAAATAATGTTTTCACTAATTGGCATATTTTCGGTATAAAAGTCGTAATTTCAAATTGCAAATATGTGCAGTGAGCCAGAATTCGGCACCAAAACAACGCTCATGAGTCAGATTTGCAATATTTACGATATTTTAAAAACTGCAGGGAGGGTTTCGACAAAATGTGACCCATCGCGTCGCCGTTTTTAGTAATTGCCAAATTTTCGATATATAAAGTTGGAATTTCAAAATGCAAATATATACAGCGAGCCACAATTCAGCTCCAAAATAACCCTCATGAGTCAGATTTGCGATATTTACGATATTTCAAAAATTGCATGGGGGTTTGGGCAAATTTGTCCCATTGCCTTTTTCAGTAATTGACATATTTTCGGTATAAAAACGCGTAATTGCTAAGTTCAAAAAATGTGCAGTGAGCCAGAATTCGGCTTTAAAATAACGTTTTTGAGTCAGAGTTGCGATATTTGCAATATTTTTAAACTACAGGGGGGGTTTGGGCAAAATGTGACCCATTGCCGATTTCAGTAATTGGCATATTTTTGCTATAAAATTCGTAACTTCAAAGTGAAAATATGTGCAGTGAGCCAGAATGATAACGCTCATGCGTCAACTTTACGATATTTCCGATATTTTATAAACTGCTGGGGAGGGGGTTGGGCAAAATGTGACCTATCGCATCGCCGTTGTCAATGTGAATCCTACTTTTGTAAGTAGCTTTTGAATACTTCATTTTCCTCTCTAAACCCCAACAATACGTGATATAAGCAATGGATGAAGCCATACACATATATTCAATTGTGAATGGGATAAAAATAATTTTTGTTGGTGTTTGTTTTTTGCGAAGGCTGGCTCCCTGACCATGACGATAGTGGAACCCAGATTTTTGTGAATACGATCAACATGCCCATATTACACCACCCATGCCCATATATATCCATGTCTCCGGAGTGTTCAGTGAGGCGCAGCTCTGGACACGAAGGCCTGTCACTCAGCCTGACCCACGGTCACCTCTACCCATTGCCCCTTCGTTCACTCACTCGTGAAACCACACAATCAAATCAGTAAACAATCAAGCTCATTAGCCCTCTAATTAGTCGTCGTATCACTGCAGATGATGGTGAGAGGAAAAAAAAAGGCCAACAAAGGCTAACGGATCAGCGGTACGGCCCGTGTTCGCACGTTGTCCAGATATCCGGCTCCTTTGATGTGTGTCAAAAGCGGTCGTCTGGAAGGGGTGGGGGAGCCTGATTAACGACGCAACATAACAGCGGACACCAGACGTCAACACAAGCCTGGCATCGTTCCCTGCCTGCTTGGATCTCGAGGACCCTGCTGTCTGCTGGGATCTTAAGGATCATGACTACTTGAACCTCTGCGTTCTATCTGTTGGAGTCTCTGGTATCTTATCTACTGGGACCTAAGGTGCTCCCTTGGGTGTTAGGACCTGTGGTGCTTTGCCTGCTAGGACCTTTGGTATCTTGGCGGATATGTGACCCATGGTACCCTCCCTGCTAGGACCGCTGGGCTAGGCTAACTAGGACCTCTGGGTCCTGCACGCTAGGATCTAGGATACCCTGTCTGCTAGGACCTAGGATACCCTACCTGCTAGGATCTGGGATACCTTACCTGCTAGGACCTCAGGTACTCTGGTGACTCACATAGTCACTACAGTTATATATCCAAGTGTTTCATATAAATAAATAAAAATAATTATTGAATCGATGTTTAATTGCAGCTTTTCCAAGTTTATTGCTTTATGTGGAAAACCAAAAATGGAATAGTGCTGCGTTCAGATTCTGATAGCTGACTAGTTAGTATCTCTGAGAGGTTGAAAACATCAACAAGATCCATTTTTCATTATGATGGAATTTTGTGATATTTTTAGTTATTTTTTAACTAATTCCTGTTAGCAGGCTTAAGAGTTTTCCTTCCCATAGATCATGGTAAACCTTACCCGCTAGTTTTCCCCTGGAAGACGATCGGCCAATCTGTTAACAATCAGGCACTCGGTTGCTGCTAGGTGAACAGAGGCGAACAGTTATGGATTTGCGACAGGACTCGAACCGAGACCAAATCGCTCGCGAGGTGTGGAACAAATGTATTACCACTATGCCATCAGGGACTACCGGTGTTTATGGTGAATGATGGGCGGTGGGCAGTGGTGGGCGGTGGTGGGCTGAGGGTGGTGGTGGGCTGAGGGTGGTGGTGGTGGTGGGCTGAGGGTCGTGGTGGTGGTGGGCTGAGGGTCGTGGTGGTGGTGGTAGGCTGAGGGTGGTGGTGGTGGTGGTGGTGGGCTGAGGGTGGTGGTGGTGGTGGGCTGAGGGTGGTGGTGGTGGTGGGCTAAGGGTGGTGGTGGTGGTGGGCTGAGGGTCGTGGTGGTGGTGGGCTGAGGGTAATGGTGGTGGTGGTGGGCTGAGGTGTGGTGGTGGTGGCTGAGGGTATTGTGGTGGGAGGTATCAACAATATCAATATCAAACAATACAATGTTGTTGTATCAGCAACAATATCAGCAAAGTATTCAGAGTTAGGAGTAGTGACTATGATACTTCTTCTATGGTGACTTTAATATGGTAGAAGAGACGGGAACTATCAGGTGAAAACCACCAAGCCATTGCGACTATATAGCACATGGAAGGGACCGGGATAAGGATTTGGGATGGAACGGGGGAGATAGAATATAACCTAAATACAAAAACAAAACAAAAAAGTGTGTGGCATGCGGTATGTAGCGAGCGGCAAGCGACCTCATGGTTGGTATGCTGTGTGTGGTATGAGCCTAGTGCTGGTACGGTAGCTCCTGGTGATTAGCACACTCTGATTACCGGTGGGTGCGGTCACTTATTGTCAGCCTGGTTATGGGGTAGTGCTTACGTACAGGTCTGTGCACTCTTAATGACTTGTTTGTTCGTGTTGTGTCCCTGGCTCGTGGCTGTGACTAACACACACTTGTTCGGGTGAAGACTCGCGTCATCAGATCAGATGTAACGCGAGATGTAACTCGCTTTACATCACTCATCAGGGATGTAACATCAGAGTTCTTACATCCCGGAGGAGGGCGGGATGTAACAACTCTTCACAGCCAACGATGAGTCACAATACCGTGGCTGAAGATATGATAACGTCGTCTCTTCATTACCCTGGATGGGTAATTAGGACCACCTCAAGATCTGACTGACCAAGCGAAAGGTATTCAGTAGAGGTGTAGTCCTGTATATACTCCAAGACTACAAAATCATAAAAATCAATAAATGGATACCTCTCTTTCTCTTTATATCCACAATAAAATTTATGATTTTAAGTCATATTTTGGATTATTTGCAGAAATTTCACGTTCAATTCATGGTCAGGCCAAAAACGAACTGAAATTATGGAATTTTACTTGGAGAATGAATATTCAGTTGTGCGGGACTCGACAGCAGACCAAAATAAGTTTGGTGTAAGATAAATTCCTTTAGACCCAAGTTGGTGTCTTGGAATTTGGGAGTTTGGAGGTGCCTGATGTGTCTTCTTGACCCTGAGTCTTTACTAAGTATTCTATTACCCATTATTAGTAGTGGCGGGACCCTCAGGTATACTTTGAAGTGTATGTGCAAATAATCGTCAGTTGTAAGATAAACCTTCCAAAATATGAATATTATTAGGTAGTAACTTATTGACGGGAAGTCTTTGAATAATTTTTTCCTTTACTGTCTCATGAAAGACAGTGATGAATGACATTTTCCTTCTTCCTTTATTCTGGAATAATTATTTTGCTTGCCTCTAGTGTGTTTGTATTTTCCTTAATTACATATCCTTTCTACTTCTGTTAGTAGAGTATATGTTTCCTGTTTTATATCCGGTGTTTGAGTCACTCTGTAACCCGCGGATATATGGGTCATTGACTTCAATTGTTGTAGTTTCCTCAGTGAAAGGCTAAGGGGGAGTATAAAGGGGGGGGGCAAAGGTCAAGTTTAGGTGGATACATTAATATCTGGGAAGCAGCAGACCAGACATAACTCGCCGCATGTATCAGCTGCCTCACACATCAGCTGCCTCACATATCAGCTGCCTCACATATCAGCTGTTTAAGCACTTCAGGTGCCTCACACTTCAGTTGTCTCACACATCAGCTGCCTCACACATCAGCTGCCTCACATAACCAGACATGCTGTTTATCATAACCGCTTCTCACTGTGCATATAAAAATTCACACCACACACACTGACCACCACACCACACACTGACCACCACACCACACACTGACCACCACACCACACACTGACCACCACACCACACATTGACCACCACACCACACACGACTGGAAATCACTGTTATCTCGGTGTCAGAGACAACCAAAGACGTGTCAACAGCAATAACACTGATTGTTAATACTGGTGATTGCCTCCAATACGCTTGTGTTAAGGGAATTCAGAATTGTTAGGGGAAGATCAGACTCACAGGGAACCATGTTGAGAGTTCTTTATCACGTCACATACATATTCACTCTACATTCGCATTCACTCACATATTTACTCACCCACACATACACTCCATCTTATCACAGCGTTTATTCTGAGGACCGTTTTTAAGTGTGTATGTTCTTCCTGTATATTTAAAATTTATACATGGTCTTTTTTATCATTTCAATGTTAACAAAAGATGTAGATTTAATATTTCAATTAATAATGTATAATATTACCTTAGGTTTTAATAGCACAGGTTACAAACTTCTTCCAAGTGAATTGTGCACTTTACGAAGTGAACAATCATCGCATCTTCGCATTTGATGTATTAGCTCTCCGGGTGATGAACATCTTTCAGACTATAGGACTGATTTATGTTCCTCCCAAAAGGAACTCATGTATCCATACAGGCTATTTATACATATCCCGATCTGTATCTGCACTTGAGCGAGGGCTTGGGAAGCTGAGCAGCGATGGGCTGGAATACAGGCCGCATCTTCGTTTTGTCCGGAGTGACGGGGGAGCTGGAGACCACTTGGGGCAGGCTGTTGTTGTTGTTAAAGATTCGCTACCTGAAACAAAAAGTTCCAGGCAACACGGGCTATGGTGGAGCAGGCGGTCGAGTGCTGGTAACCTCCTGCCTTGACACAAGCTATTGTTTCCAGCCTCCACCTGGCTCCTGGAGCCACGATGGATTGCCGGGGGACTGACCGCAAACTGCCCCTCGTGTCGATGGTGTTTTGTCTGTATGGCTTCGACGGCAGACCTATTGAAGACGATAATGGGGGTTAAATAATGACACATTTTACACACTCTGATTTTATGGTTTGCAGCGTTGGCGTGATGCATGGTTTTAGCAAAACTGTAAGAGGGAAAGGTTTACCTGGTTTGCCTGAGGGGACACTACCACTTGGACCTCGACGAGGACAGGAAGCCGGCGGCTTGTCGAAGGTCCCCTCCCTTCGACGTTGTCGAAGCACATTTTTTGTTCGTTTACAATGAAAATGCTTCTATTCCATGTTGTAAATATCTTACTCTTGAGGCATTAAACAGGCTGATGGTTAACTCACTTGGTGTGATCAAAACTAATTAACACCAAGCCAAACTTGGCGTGAATCGGAACAAAAATTGTAATGTTCGGTTCAGGAGTTGTATAACGCCAAAGTTCGAAATGCGACGAACTTCAACAAAAACAAAAAAAGAGACCCGGAAGTTATCAAGAAGCTATACAAATAAGCGTTGATGTTTATTGTAGAAAACTTTATTCTTTTATATAAACAAATCGTATAGCTTGCCTCGGCAGGCCGGATGTCTTGATGAAAGACACTTTGATAATTATAATTAATTTAATTTTAAGACACTTTATGATTAATAATAATACTTCTGTAATCAAGCTTTTCGTAAGACTATTGACTGAGCATTACAGCGAGTCAGCCTAGTAGCCGAAGATGACCAGAGGCAACCCGTCCTCGCAAATTCGTATAGTCAATATTGACTTATTAGTTACCTGCATAGGTGACATACTAAACATAATAGTTTCCCTTGAAAAGCTTCATAGAAAACACCGACCTTACCTAACCTACTTAGTATGTTAAGATAAGCATTTTATTGCTTCGTAATTACAATTATTACCTAACCTATACCTATAATAGGTTAAGTAACAATTGTAATTACGAAGCTATAAGATGCTTATTTACCTAACCTAACTAAGTAGGTTAGGTAAGGTCGGTGTTTTCTATAAAGCTTTTCAAGGGAAACTATTATGTTTAGTATGTCATCTATGCAGGTAACTAATAAGTCAATATTGACTATACGAATCTGCGAGGACGGGTTGCCAGAGGGAGGGTACACGGAGCCCGTTCTCTTCATTTACCACTTCGTCGAAAATCCGCCTTTCTAACCAAACCCCATCGAGTCTGATACATAGAAAACGGTAGGGGTTCTTGATGAACCCTATACTCGCTAATTATACTGAGACGCCAGCCAGACGACCCTTAATTGCGACTGCCTAGTGGACTCAATACCCCACTAGTTACTGTAATTCAACCTTGAATTAACGCTGATAATGTTGATTCAGCTTTGAATTAACGTTACTGATGACCAGACCACACACTAGAAGGTGAATGGACGACGACGTTTCGGTCCGTCCTGGACAGTTCTCAAGAAGATTGTGTTAACGTTTCTCTTTGATATTGTGTCCACTGGCTGTCGTAATCGAGAGCATACTCAGACGAGTACTCGAAGTGATGCGAGAAGTGTACCCCGCTTCTCGGTGAGTATACACTGAGAGTTTACTTGGAGTTCTGAACTGAAGTCTGGACTAGAGTTTACTAGTCAGTTCTGAACTGACTACTTGCTGGTNATTCTTGTAATCTCTCCCACTAAGCCTCTTAACTCGTTCCTGAACACCCTCCTTGACTTTTTCTTAATGCCAGCTCTGAAACCTTCTTGACCCTCGACCTCCCTATCCTCAAAGGGCTCTCCAGAGCAGCGTCCTCATTACAT
The DNA here is from genome assembly GCA_020271785.1 of Procambarus virginalis. Lineage (NCBI taxonomy): Eukaryota > Metazoa > Arthropoda > Malacostraca > Decapoda > Cambaridae > Procambarus > Procambarus virginalis. The sequence goes on from WNGS01164437.1 coordinate 54,352,805, forward strand.
CTCTCCTCATGACCACTCTACCCACGACTTCTGTCCTTCTTGATCCCCCTCCCTTAACCTTCTCCCCCCCCCTCCTCCCCTTGCCCCCTAGGAGCCTCCCTCACTCAACCCCCCCTTCCCTTCGTTCTCCAGACACTTCCCTACCCCTAGAACGCCTCACTGTGAGGAACCTCCCAACAATTAGCCACATTAATGAGGAGAGTGTGGCGCAGGTAAACCCCTCCCCCCCAACTCTGATGATCTACACGTAAAAGGTATTTTGTAATTTGCGTACGTCATTGCCGGATCATTTAAAATGCAATTTAGTCATGCTTGGTAAGCACCTATGCAAGCAATTAGAGATGATATCTTTTATGGCGACGCCGAATGGCGCTGGTTTAAATATATCACCGACCAATCCACAGTTCCAGTCTCTTTCTGGTGTTTCACCTCGAAGCTAATACTTCTTACTCTTCATTCCAAGGTGTTTCTCTTGCATACAAACTGATGTTTAATGTTCTCAGTCGCTTTATGAGTACATAATTCTCGTCGGATGATGGTTCTTAGTCTTGTACACGTCGTTCATTGGCTTCCCCACCTTAGTGGGGAAGGTGGCGTTATCGTTATCTGCAGGTGGCGTTCCCAGCATCCACACACAGCATCAATAACATCTCAGGAGATCCCAAGGTTTCTGTCGTTCGTTCACCGCGAGAATGGTGAGGTTTATATCTTAATGTTATGCATTATTGAATATTCGACATTCAGGAATTTTGGCAACAAACAGAATGGTGTATTTAAGAAGGTAACTCTTTGATTTGTTGTTGTTAGAGAGACTTTAATGGGGAGGTGTTGATGGTGTTTGGAATTTTTGATCTAGTTGTTAGCTCTTGGACCATGCACGCCTTTCCTACCCTCGGGTGTGTGCAATGGACGGACTCCAGACCTATTCTCTCTGTCATGTTAACTATGCATTACACACACGCATGCACGCACGCATACACGCACGCACACACAGACCTCAGATTGGCGTGAAGTCACCAGTGGAGTCCCACAGGGCTCTACTCGGTCCTATCTTGTTTCTGATATATGTAATGTTCTCCCGGAGGGTATAGATTCATTTCTCTCAATGTTTGCGGACGATGCCAAAATTATGAGAACGATTAAGACAGAGGAGGACTGCTTGAGGCTTCAAGAAGACCTAGACAAGCTGAAGGAATGGTCAAACAAATAGTTGTTAGAGTTTAACCCAAGCAAATGTAAGTAATGAAGATAGGTGTTGGGAGCAAGAGGCACATGATGAGGAGGAGCAGGAGGAGATGATACAAGGTATCATCTGGGAGATGAAATTCTTTAAGAGTCAGAGAAGAAAAAGACTTGGGGGTTGATATCACGCCAGACCTGTCTCCTGCAGCCCATATCAAGAGGATAACATCAGCGGCATATGCCAGGCTGGCCAACATAAGAACGGTATTCAGAAACTTGTGTAAGGAATCATTCAGAACTTTGTATACCACATATGTCAGGCCAATCCTGGAGTATGCAGCCCCAGCATGGAGTCCATATCTAGTCAAGGATAAGACTAAACTGGAAAAGGTTCAAAGGTTTGCCATCAGACTAGTACGAGCTGAGGTATGAGCTACGAGGAGAGACTACGGAAATAAACCTCACTTCGCTGGAAGACAGAAGAGTTAGGGGGGACATGATCACCACATTCAAGGTTCTCAAGGGAATTGATAGGGTAGATAAAGACTGTCTATTTAACACAAGGGGCACACGCACTAAGGGACACAGGTGGAAACTGAGTGCCCAAATGAGCCACAGAGATATTAGAAAGAACTTTTTTAGTGTCAGAGTGGTTGACAAATGGAATGCATTAAGAAGTGATGTGGTGGAGGCTGACTCCATACACAGTTTCAAGTGTAGATATGATAGAGCTCAATAGGCTCAGGAACCTGTACATCTGTTGATTGACGGTTGAGAGGCGGGACCAAAGAGCCAGAGCTCAACCCCCGCAAGCACAATTAGGTGAGGACACACACACACACACACACACACACACACACACACACACACACACACACACACACACACACCACACACACACACACACTCCCGGGCGCCGGCGAGAAACAATGGGCAGAGTTTCTTTCACCCTAAGCCTCTGTTACCTAGCAGTAAATAGGTACCTGGGATTTAGTCAGCTGTCACGGGCTGCTTCCTGGTGTGTGTGTGTGTGTGTGTGTGTGTGTGTGTGTGTGTGTGTGTGTGTGTGTGTGTGTGTGTGTGTGCACGTACTTTAATATGATTGAGTGAGACATTAATTTAGAGGTAGATTATTCTCCAAGCTTTGAAGACGAGCAGGAGAGACCAGGCGACACCGAGCCCAAGTGGCTGAGACCTGCCGACCTCTGCCCGCCTCTGCGGGTGCGGGGGCTATCAGGAGGGCCGCATCTTGCGCCGCGGATAAGAGTAATTGAGGACCGCAAAATGCTAGGTTGAGCTTGGCCAGGTAAGTGGAGTAACTGTAGGGGGTTATTCCCTAACTGGCTACTGCTTCCATCACCACCATAACCACCACCATCACCACCACTATCGCCTTATCGCACTCACACCACTGTCACTGTTGCCACCATCCTGTCACCACTACCACCACCGCCGCCGCCGCCACCACCGCCACCATCACCATCTCCACCACCACCACCAACAACAACAATAGTACCACCAACACCACCACTAACACCACCAACAGCACCACCAACACCATAGCTACCAGCACAACAACAGCACCACCACCATCACCACCACCACCACCACCACCGACTCAACCATCGCCACCACCATTACTCCCTCACCAACAACAACTACAACCAACCACTTCTACTGTAAATTCAACTACCTGAACATCAACCACTACTCTAACGTCCACCACTATCACCTATCTACCAATAGTACCCTCGATCCACAACCCGTCCCTAACTCTCTAACTCCTCCCACTCCCACTCCCCTCTTCCCCTCAGTAACCCGGGCCCTAACAACCAATCACAACCCCTAGTCCACGCCCACAACTACCTGGTCCCTTATACTATTTGGCCTGAGCCTCACCCAGCATCACTGGCCCACACTCACCCATTCGAAGCATCCGTTACTATGTGCTGCCCACCCGTTGGCTTCCTGTCACCCACCAGACTACTAGAGATGGTGGGGCTTAGGTAAATTCAGGCAAATATAATTTTTAACTACATTTGTCTACCCACCACTACCCACTCACTCTCAAAACTCACTCGAATGAGGTTCCAAACGAGTGAGGTTCGAGGCTCCACTACGAACCCCGTCAAGCTTGCAAGGTTGTTCTGTACGACCGTTTCCTCACGCCCAACCACTTGGGCTGGACGGTAGGGCGACGGTCTCGCTTCATGCAGGTCGACGTTCAATCCCCGACCGTCCAAGTGGTTGGGGCACCATTCCTTCCCTCCGTCCCATTCTGAATCCTTATCCTGATCTCTTCCATGTGCTGTATAGTCGTAATGGCTTGGCGCTTTTCTCTGATAGCTCCTCTCCCTCTCCCCGTCTCCACTCTAAACAGGAATTGTTTCTGAAATCAGTAAATTACTATGATTGGTTGATTTTTTTACTATGTAAATAAAACCAGGCTATGGGAGCAGAAGAACTCTCGAACCCAGCCACAGGTAAACCTACTTATTATATCCCATCTTGCCCTCTGCTTCCGCTCCCACATCGCAATCAGCCCAACGTTTGTCTGTTCCATATTCTCTCCAATGTATCGGTCAGATCAACACCTCCGTTGCTTTTCAATTGCCCAAACGCTTGGGCTGGTTGGTACAGCGAACAGTCTCGCTGTTTACAGGTCGGCATTCGATCCCCCGCCAACCCAAGTGCTTGGGCACCATTCCTTGCCTCCGTCCAACCCCAGCTCCTTGTCCTCATATACCAAGTGCTGCATAGTCGTACAGGGTTAGGAAGGAAGGAATGATCAGGGGAATGCGCCAAGCCATTACGACTATATAGCACTGGGAAGGGATCAGGATAAGGATTTGGGATGGGACGGAGGGAAAGGAATGGTGGCCAACCACTTATGAATGGTCAGGGATTGAACGCCGACCTGCATGAAGCAAGACAGTCGCTCTACCGTCCAGCCCAAGTGGCTTGGCTCGTACAGGGTTAGCGCTTTCTCTTCTTAATTACCTTACCTGCCTTTCACCTGCCCAGCCCTCTTGGGCGCCCCGCCCCCCCCCCCCCTCATAAATAAATCCATCTCTAACCCCCTCTCCATTGTCTTTCACTCCCTGCTATCCTCCTGCTGAACCAACTTTTGCCTAATCCATCCCTACAAATCCCCCCTTCCCATTCTCATCCGCAGGGCCAATCATCCCATTTTCTAAATTCCCCCACCCCTGTCCTCCCTTTCTTTATCCAACCATGTCAATAGGGGGCACTTGCCAACTACGCCAGGGAGGGTAATCTGCCTCCTAGGGGCAGGGTTCACGGAACAAGAGTATTGCACCAGGGTTTATGGAGACGTAACAAGCTAGTTTAATTACCAGTAGCGGAGGCAAAAAAGAAAAATGGTGGCAGATTAATATTAAATTATTAAATAATTTAGGTTTGCTGCCCGTGAATTAGATGTGTTTTATATGATTTTTAAATATGTTTATCAACAACGGCGACCTGTTACCACCGTTCCTGATAATGTGTGTGTGTGTGTTTGTGTGTATGATTAACATTATGTACCCCACACGCGCGATGACACACTAGGAGGTCTGACAGATATACACCTTCACATACGATATACAGCTTCACTTTCAGTGCACATCTTCACTAATACACACACACACATACGTTCACTGAAACGTTTTAAATTCACTATATAAAATACAGATATAAATGTTGAAAGATTTGGAGTTCAGCATTTAGTGGTGGGATCACAGCGGTGACGTCACTAGGGAGGGTGCTCACTTGAGACAATGTTTTCTTGGTGTCTTGGAAGGATTTCAAGCTTGGGTACGAGACACTGGTGTAAGGGAGATCTTGTTTTTAAATATGACGCTAAGATGGCCGCCAGGCCCAATTCGACTAACATCACAAATGGTCAATATCTTGACAAAGGCTGTGACGTTCGTTTGTGTATTAATTAATAATTTTAGTGGTTTTAATAACACTAGTTGGCATAATAATAACACTAATAATAGCACTAATTATTAACTAATTAGTGTTAGTGTTAATTATTAACATTAATTTAGTGTTAATTATTAACACTAGAGTTAGTGTTAATTATTATCACTAACTAATTATTATTAACACTAATAATTATAAGAATAATAACACAGCATTAATAACACTATTTGCAAACTACACAACTACAATTATCCAAAACATTTTTGAACTAGGCAATACCACTTGTATGTGAACAATGTGTATTTTAAATATATATGCATATATGAACGACCAAGCACCAGTGCTGTTGGTGAGGAGACCTCCCTCCCTCGGCGGCCTGGGTTCGAATCCTGTAAGGGGCCATAGAGTTACGGGACCGACATAGGCTGGTCGGGGTAGGCCTAAGTTAAAGGCTTTAAGAAATATTAGTAATAAACACATATACGCCGTATGATTTAATTGAATATTTCACAATTTAATGTGGAAAACGGAGACTTGTTCTCAAGTAATGTGCTTAAATAATTTAAAAATTACATCAACAAGAAGCTTGAAATATCGTAACAATTGAGCATAACGAAGTGATATTTACATGAGCGATAAGATGGCAAAATTAGTATGAAAAAAAACTCGAAACATTTCGATTAGGTTTTGCATATTTTTACATGAAATCTCAGAGTTTTTCCCCAATACCCAATTTATTACCACAAACTTGATATATATATCCAATTAAAATCAAGTTGGGATAAAATTGCCAACTTGTAATCTTTCCCTGAGTAAATTTTAGGTGTGTTTCTGATATCGAAATTTACACTCCAATATCGTTTGCAAACAAAGTATTATTCTAAAGAAACACTCAGTCTGTGTCGGAGTAATAACACTGCGCGTATCAATGATAATAACCAACACTATGAAAAACAGATCTCTGGAGGAGGCAAGAAAACATCGCGATCAGAATTCGCCTCCATCGATTTTAAGGCTTGAGTGAGACATCTCGCCTCGCAGCTCAGGGAGGAGTCTCATCTCTGCTATGTCTTTCAAATACAATTGATGTCTGCAGAGTACGAGGCAGGTATTATAGAGATACTGTCAGCACGACAGCCCAAACGTGGCTCCCTGTAGCAGGATATCTAAACGTATCTCCTTGCAGGAGGATATCCAAGCGTGGCTCCCCGCAGGAACTCGTATAGACGTAATTTGACAGAGTTGTAATTGTCTGTTTCGGCTGAGTCCTTAAACATGAGGTGATCTTGTTACGTGGCTCCAGCTAGCCATAAGCTGTCACTAGCTTCCAGGGGAGCAATGGCAGCCAGTGGCGGCTTAATAAAAGCTTTGATGGAGGGAGCTACTCTATAATTACCTCCATTCCATAAAAGTATCGGGTCGCTGCGGGGGGCTCTCACCAGTGGTGAAAATGCAACCGAACGAACGATGCTTTTATAAACCTTATGCGGCAGGATTAAAATTCCGCTGTTGCGTACCCTCGGCAGGAGATAATCTGATGAACACTGTATTAGATTATCTACAGATAACTGTAATAGGAAATTATTTGAAAATCACTGTAAACTCAAGTCAGCTTGAGATCATTAACTGGGCGGGTTGAGCACTATACTATATAAAAATATACGTAGGAGCTGTGATGAGAAATTTCTCATTGACACATCACGTAAGTGAGATTACTCTCTGACTATAGTATATTGTATACCGTATACCGTATATCCTCCCTTGCTACTGATTAAAAAAGTTAGTTTATACTTAACGTGATGTAAACTGATGTAAATCTGCGTCTGTATATTCCATTGTCAGTGGAGAGCCAATCACCATGGTTGGATTCTTGTATCATAATTAGTGGTTGTCTTCACTAAGGCGGTCGTACAGCAGCCTTCCAAGACGTAGATATTATGCTGAAGACACTTCAGAAACCTTTCTTCTCTCTCATATTTTCTTCATCTGTATTTTATCGCAAAAATATTTTTTTCTCGTTCGAAGTTTAAAAACAATTTAACTTTATTTTTATAATTTTTAACTGTGTTTTTGACTCCTGTTAGTAGGATTAGAGACATACAGAGATCACACTAACGTGAGTCATCAAATGAACAAATCCACAAGGGTCGTGATGAGGATTCGAATCTGCGTCCGGGAGCATCCCAGACACTGCCTTAATCGACTGAGCTACGACAGGGTTAAAAAAGAGTTGAAACCGAAGTTCTACTGAACTTACTGGATCCCGTAGCCTCTCCGAGGCACAAACCACGATTTTACACAACTCCCCCCTGCACCCGAGCTATGTCAATAGGCCGTTCTCCCTCTTCGCCCTTACATCTTTCAGTAGAATTTCGGTTTCAACTCTTTTTTAACCCTGTCGTAGCTCAGTCGATTCAGGCAGTGTCTGGGATGCTCCCGGACGCAGGTTCGAATCCTCGTCACGGCCCTTGTGGATTTGTTCATTAGGATTAGAGCTTTCCCTTCCCATAGCTCAAGGTAAGCTTTATCCTACTAGTTTTTTCCCAGGAACACAACCCGTCAACCGGTTTACAACCATCCCCTTAGTTACTGCTGGGTGAATAGAGGTGAATAATTAGGTTTGGTTCCCAGTAAATCCTTCCTTGGTAAGCTCAGAGCGAGTGTGTGTGTGTACTCACCTAATTGTGCTTGCGGGGGTTGAGCTCTGACTCTTTGGTCCCGCCTCTCAGCTGTCAATCAACTGGTGTACAGATTCCTGAGCCTACTGGGTTCTTAAACACATTGGGCATAATCTTACAGAAGTTAACATACGAGTCATAAATACTCACACTCCTAAGTAAGACAGAAACAAGAAACAAGCAACACTTAGTGGGCCAGCCAGAGGCTTAAGGCCCTGCAAAAAAAAACTAATTGAAATAGAAATGCCTCCAGAGGAAGTAAAAAAAAAGACTAGGTGAGCACAACTGAGTGCGTCCACACGCGCTCACCCACGCACGCACTCGTGTAACATGCGAGGGGGAGGCAGTGAGGGAGAGGCAACGAGAGAGAGGCAGCGAGGGAGAAGCAACGAGAGAGAGGTAGCGAGGGAGAGGCAACGAGAGAGAGGTAGCGAGGGAGAGGCAACGAGAGAGAGGTAGCGAGGGAGAGGCAACGAGAGAGAGGTAGCGAGGGAGAGGCAACGAGAGAGAGGCAGCGAGGGAGAGGCAACGAGAGAGAGGCAGCGAGGGAGAGGCAACAAGGGTATCCATGCTCACAAGGTCTTCTTTCCGGTCAGTGTGTGTGTGTGTGTGTGTACCCATATCCACGCCCGTGATCACAGCCAGACTACAGCGGTTCCCAAGCTGCCTTTCACCCGGGCTGATCGAGAAAGAGGTTCCTTTTTCTGTTGCCCCTCCGGCTCCAGTGTTGCTCCAAGTGCTGTCTGGGCTGGAGATTTACACTGGCAGGGTAATCCTCGTCGCTTGTTAGTGGCCTGCTCTGTTCTGGCTTCCGGCCACGGACCCACGCACGCACGCGCGCGCACACACACACACACACACACACACACACACACACACACACACACACACACACACACACACACACACACACACATACAAAATGGTGGTAGCACTCCCTGCATTCGTATCCTCGTTCATTGCTGCCAGCGAATTAGCAGAGAAGACCCCTTATAGAGCGCGAGAAAGATCCAGTTGGGGCTCACAATCCGATATTCTACGAAGGAGCCAACCAGTGGGATATTATATCGCATATCCTTCACCCTGAACAACAGACAGGCACGCTGAGTCCCATAATGGAAAGAATTTCCTCAACAGTGCTGGAAAATGCATCTGAGGAGTATTCAAACTCGATTAATGTGCATCTTGGGAAGTGCAGAGGTATCACATCAAACCATTATGGTCTGATGGGTCTTAAATTTCAGGGCATTACTGCCAGACACAAAGAAGTCAATATCATCATAGGAGCCTCACCACGGCTTGCTGCTCAGCATCATCAATAGGAGTCTCGCCACCGTTTGCTGTCCAGTACAACGAGAGCCACGTACTGGACACTCCAATACCCTTGTGCAACCTTCCGTCCTTGGAAGGATAGAAGGTTGCACAAGCGCTTCCACACTGACCAGAACGTTCCTTCAATACAGTACAATTGAAGAGGATGACACTGCAGCTTTCAGAGGACACCCAGAAAGCTACAATATACAGGACACTGCCCTATTGCTACTGTTTTGTTTCGCTTGGCTCATAAACCTTGACTCATGAGAATAATTATCCACTAAAGATCCTGAAATAACTGGGCGATAAACTAATTAGGGTAACAAATGACCAAAAGGCGACAAGTTTCACGTTCCAGCGTCTGAGTGTTAAAGTTTAAGATGCTTGCTGCCACTCGGGCACGCGTCCAATCCTTAAGGTTGACTCGAGGACGACTTTGAATTGTAATAGGGTTCCAGTAAAGAAAAACACAAATGGGTCTTATAACACATATATATATATCACTATACTGGAACCCTATTACAATTCAAAGTCGTCCTCGAGTCAACCCTTAAGGATTGGACGCGTGCCCGAGTGGCAGCAAGCATCTTAAACTTTAACACTCAGACGCTGGAACGTGAAACTTGTCGCCTTTTGGTCATTTGTTACCCTAATTAGTTTATCGCCCAGTTATTTCAGGATCTTTAGTGGATAATTATTCTCATGAGTCAAGGTTTATGAGCCAAGCGAAACAAAACAGTAGCAATAGGGCAGTGTCCTGTATATTGTAGCTTTCTGGTGTCCTCTGAAAGCTGCAGTGTCATCCTCTTCAATTGTACTGTATTGAAGGAACGTTCTGGTCAGTGTGGAAGCGCTTGTGCAACCTTCTATCCTTCCAAGGACGGAAGGTTGCACAAGGGTATTGGAGTGTCCAGTACGTGGCTCTCGTTGTACTGGACAGCAAACGGTGGCGAGACTCCTATTGATGATGCTGAGCAGCAAGCCGTGGTGAGGCTCCTATTGATGATATTGACTTCTTGTGTCTGGCAGTAATGCCCTGAAATTTAAGACCCATCAGACCATAATGGTTTGATGTGATACCTCTGCACTTCCCAAGATGCACATTAATCGAGTTTGAATACTCCTCAGATGCATTTTCCAGCACTGTTGAGGAAATTCTTTCCATTATGGGACTCAGCGTGCCTGTCTGTTGTTCAGGGTGAAGGATATGCGATATAATATCCCACTGGTTGGCTCCTTCGTAGAATATCGGATTGTGAGCCCCACTGGATCTTTCTCGCGCTCTATAAGGGGTCTTCTCTGCTAATTCGCTGGCAGCAATGAACGAGGATACGAATGCAGGGAGTGCTACCACCATTTTGTATGTGTGTGCTGTGTGAGTATGTGTGTGTGTGTGTGTGTGTGTGTGTGTGTTTATGTGCGCGCGCGTGCGTGCCTGGGTCCGTGGCCGGAAGCCAGAACAGAGCAGGCCACTAACAAGCGACGAGGATTACCCTGCCAGTGTAAATCTCCAGCCCAGACAGCACTTGGAGCAACACTGGAGCCGGAGGGGCAACAGAAAAGGAACCTCTTTCTCGATCAGCCCGGGTGAAAGGCAGCTTGGGACCGCTGTAGTCTGGCTGTGATCACGGGCGTGGATATGGGTACACACACACACACACACACTGGCCGGAAAGAAGACCTTGTGAGCATGGATACTCTTGTTGCCTCTCCCTCGCTGCCTCTCTCTCGTTGCCTCTCCCTCGCTGCCTCTCTCTCGTTGCCTCTCCCTCGCTACCTCTCTCTCGTTGCCTCTCCCTCGCTACCTCTCTCTCGTTGCCTCTCCCTCGCTACCTCTCTCTCGTTGCCTCTCCCTCGCTACCTCTCTCTCGTTGCTTCTCCCTCGCTGCCTCTCTCTCGTTGCCTCTCCCTCACTGCCTCCCCCTCGCATGTTACACGAGTGCGTGCGTGGGTGAGCGCGTGTGGACGCACTCAGTTGTGCTCACCTAGTCTTTTTTTTTTACTTCCTCTGGAGGCATTTCTATTTCAATTAGTTTTTTTTTTGCAGGGCCTTAAGCCTCTGGCTGGCCCACTAAGTGTTGCTTGTTTCTTGTTTCTGTCTTACTTAGGAGTGTGAGTATTTATGACTCGTATGTTAACTTCTGTAAGATTATGCCCAATGTGTTTAAGAACCCAGTAGGCTCAGGAATCTGTACACCAGTTGATTGACAGCTGAGAGGCGGGACCAAAGAGTCAGAGCTCAACCCCCGCAAGCACAATTAGGTGAGTACACACACACACTCGCTCTGAGCTTACCAAGGAAGGATTTACTGGGAACCAAACCTAATTATTCACCTCTATTCACCCAGCAGTAACTAAGGACCTGGTTGTAAACCGGTTGACGGGTTGTGTTCCTGGGAAAAAACTAGTAGGATAAAGCTTACCTTGAGCTATGGAAGGGAAAGCTCTAATCCTAATGAACAAATCCACAAGGGCCGTGACGAGGATTCGAACCTGCGTCCGGGAGCATCCCAGACACTGCCTGAATCGACTGAGCTACGACAGGGTTAAAAAGAGTTGAAACCGAAATTCTACTGAAAGATGTAAGGGCGAAGAGGGAGAACGGCCTATTGACATAGCTCGGGTGCAGGGGGAGTTGTGTAAAATCGTGGTTTGTGCCTCGGAGAGGCTACGGGATCCAGTAAGTTCAGTAGAACTTCGGTTTCAACTCTTTTTTAACCCTGTCGTAGCTCAGTCGATTAAGGCAGTGTCTGGGATGCTCCCGACGCAGGTTCGAATCCTCGTCACGGCCCTTGTGGATTTGTTCATTTGATGACTCACGTTAGTGTGATCTCTGTATGTCTCTAATCCTACTAACAGGAGTCAAAAACACAGTTAAAAATTATAAAATAAAGTTAAATTGTTTTTAAACTTCGAACGAGAAAAAAATATTTTTGCGATAAAATACAGATGAAGAAAATATGAGAGAGAAGAAAGGTTTCTGAAGTGTCTTCAGCATAATATCTACGTCTTGGAAGGCTGCTGTACGACCGCCTTAGTGAAGACAACCACTAATTATGATACAAGAATCCAACCATGGTGATTGGCTCTCCACTGACAATGGAATATACAGACGCAGATTTACATCAGTTTACATCACGTTAAGTATAAACTAACTTTTTTAATCAGTAGCAAGGAGGATATACGGTATACGGTATACAATATACTATAGTCAGAGAGTAATCTCACTTACGTGATGTGTCAATGAGAAATTTCTCATCACAGCTCCTACGTATATTTTATATAGTATAGTGCTCACCCGCCCAGTTAATGATCTCAAGCTGACTTGAGTTTACAGTGATTTTCAAATAATTTCCTATTACAGTTATCTGTAGATAATCTAATACAGTGTTCATCAGATTATCTCCTGCCGAGGGTACGCAACAGCGGAATTTTAATCCTGCCGCATAAGGTTTATAAAAGCATCGTTCGTTCGGTTGCATTTTCACCACTGGTGAGAGCCCCCCGCAGCGACCCGATACTTTTATGGAATGGAGGTAATTATAGAGTAGCTCCCTCCATCAAAGCTTTTATTAAGCCGCCACTGGCTGCCATTGCTCCCCTGGAAGCTAGTGACAGCTTATGGCTAGCTGGAGCCACGTAACAAGATCACTC
>WNGS01164437.1:54369320-54381820 GCA_020271785.1 Procambarus virginalis
TGATGTTGTTGCAACCCAACAAACCATTGGTATGTTGCAATATTGGATGTGGGAAAATCTTATGGAGCAGGGCGGTGGATTCGAACTCAAGTCGTATGACACTCTAGATGTACGCATTTCCTCTGGTTCAAGCTCCCAACACCCAGTGTTCCACCAGGTGTCTCACAATATTCGTAAAGCATTCCCCCAACTACTTTCGAAACCTCTACATCTTTCCTCAAATCATTACGACTCTGGGTATATCTAATAAACAGTTTATGAGCTCTGAAGCACCAGGAGGTTTTTATAAGAAGAATAACCTTGTATTATGAAGTTAAGAAACCCACGAACTGTTTATTAAATGCAAACAGAACTTCCATGATTAAGGAAAGATGCACTGGTTTCGTAAAGGATTGCGTAAATCCTCGTTGAAGCCTGGCCCGGCGCGGCTATCATCTTAGATGAAATAAGCCATAATATCGGAGACCTTAATAAAGATAATATTTATTATAATGATAGGCCCGGTACTCAGTGTTCCACTTCTGTCAAGAAGATTTAGTGTAGCCTTGACGAGGGTAGTAAATATCAGTGTGTGTCTTCTTTACGACCCGCACAGACCTCACAGTCGTACATCAGAGACTCCTCTGATGTACGACCCTTGGGCCACACTCTCTAGGGTAGGTGCTCCAGAGGGGTGAATTTGTAGTGTGTGTGTGTAGTGTGTGTGTAGTGTGTGTAGTGTGTGTGTGTGTGTGTGTGTGTGTGTGTGTGTGTGTGTGTGTGTGTGTGTGTGTGTGTGTGTGTGTGTGTGTGTGTGTGTGTGTGTGTGTGTGTGTGTGTGTGTGTGTGTGTGTGTGTGTGTGTGTGTGTGTGTATGTGTGTGTGTGTGTCGCTGGTCCACCTGTCGTTGCTCAGACTGCAAGAGGGGGAAGGTCACGAACACCCTAATTTCAGTCCCTTTATCGTTTTTCTCCACGTTACATTCCCCTCGTAACGTGCCTTAGATGATTCGAACAATCACACGGGCCTCAAGCACCAAAATGAACCAAAAAATATCTGTCATTCCTTAAAGCTTACTCAGATGAGTCGTCATGCTTGTTTTCTCGCGTGAACAACATGAATACTTTCATTCCGCTTGTGAGGAACTCTCACCTGGCTGTCAAAACTGGGCAGGCCATCCTCATAAACCATTATTATAATTAACATCTTTATTGACAAAATTAATTCAAATTTTGGCCTAATCTGAGGATTTCAATTAAATCTTATTGGAGTGAGGATAAAGCTGGTATTCACTGTCACACAGGACAGAGGGTCATACACAAGACAATTGGTCTAAACTGTAGGCTGAAGCACATATATATATCATGGTTACAATCAATGTTTAAATGTATGAATATGTAAAAACAACTTTCTATTGTGCACTGCCACACAAGGGCAGGGATGGGTTCATAAGTGATGCAGCTTAGAAGTAATATAAATACAATTGTTCTTCATTCTTTAAAATGGACAAACAAAGTTTGGATAAATTGTTAGGATATCGTCCAGTACACCAGATTCAATGAAATAGTTACACAATTGGTGGTACAAGAGGCCAGGAGGTCTAAAATCTTTTACGGTTTCACATTCAACAATATAGTGTTCTAGTGAATGCATTAAGGGATTGTCACAGAGTTTGCAATCTGAATATTCTGGTAGTGGCTCAGGCTCACTAACCTGCCAAATGTGCCTATAGCTAAGATAAATTCACGCAATGACTACATCACATTGCCTGGTCCGGTTACTGTGCTGAGCATACAAATACCTATTATTACTTAAGTTGGCATAGCTTTTAATACTTCAGCTTTCAGGTCTCTGGGCATTTCTTAGTTCTTCTAAATCTGAATTAATTTCTTTAATTTGTATGTTTCTAATAATTGCATTAGATAGTCCAAAGTCATAATCCAAATGCTCGTTAATGCAGAAGCCGAGCCCCACTTTTATGAGATACAAATAAATCCGAACATATCTCGAACAGTTCATAAATCAAGTCCTCTGTTCGAACAGCAATTCCGTATTTATTTCATCCGCTCACTGTAACTACAACAATTGTCAACAGGCCCAAAACACCTAACCTAATCCACTTTAGGCCTAATTACACTTTCCTAGTTGAAAGAATCTGGTACTACCACTCCGCTGTCTCAAGTGAGAACACAATCACTACCACTCCAGTGCCTTAAGTAAGAGCACAATCACTACCACTTCAGTGCCTCAAGAGAGAGCACAATCACTACCACTCCACTGCCTCAAGAGAGAACACAATCACTACCACTCCACTGCCTCAAGAGAGAGCACAATCACTACCACTCCACTGCCTCAAGAGAGAACACAATCACTACCACTCAGCGGGATGTTACAAGTAAGACGCTCAAACGCTACCAATTCCTAAGCTGCCTCAAGTGAGAGACACCAACGCCGCCACTCTCAGAAGACCCCAGACTGGCGCCTCGGTCACAATTTACGACGCCTGACCTTCGACTGCTAGATACATTACACCCAAGATGAAATCACTTCTACAGGTTTGATATTCGTATTGTTTGTGAGCATATTTCCAGAACGCAATCTCCCTAAAGACAATAATAACGTCCAATTCTATTTCGACGGCTCCTGAGGGCACTCGGTGCTGAAGCTTGGTGGGTGTTCCCGCCCTTAACAGGCCCAGGAAACAGAGGGAGAGGGGGAAAGGAGAGGGGAAGGAGGGAGGGAGAGAGAGAGAGGGGGGGAGAAGGGAGGATGAGGTTCTTCTCCCTATGCCCCGGGTAGACGACACAGCAAGAGAGAGAGGGCCAAAAGTACTCTAGTCTGAGGCGTAGGACGTAGTACTTACCACTTGGGAAGATGATATGGTCGTAGGTGAGCTCACATAACATGTCCTCACAACTTAATTGACTCTTCCGTGGACTAATCATCACGAACGGTGATGTAGGTCAGGTGAGCTGCCAAGGTTCGTTCGCTTCTGATGAAGCTAAAATACTTCAAATTTGACGCTTCTGAGATCGTCAGACCGGGTTTGTATAAGGGAAGAAGATGCTGCAATAAAGATCTGTGGAAAGGGTGGGTAATGTTAGTCTTTTAAGTTGCTAGTGATTTTAAGTCTTGGTTGAGAAGAGAGTCAGTACGAAGTTTACAAGTCAATCAGCTCCAACTATTTATAAGTGAATCTGAACACATTAGATTCAAATTAATCCCCACAAACTATTTACAAGTGAATCAATACAATCTGTTTACAAGCAAATAGGTACACTCGATGTACAAGTGAATCACAGCAAGCCTGGATACAATTTAATTAACACGTTATTGAACATTATAATATCAGAAGAGGCTAACATCAAGTCACTCGAAAAAAAAGTTCAGTTGAAAAGACGCGCTAATATAAAAAGAACTCACAAATAATGAGGATATTGAATTATATGGCCACAGATGAGAGATCCAAACAGAGAACCCTACTCTTAACTTACATCCTAACCCTTGTCACAGATGCAATCGGAGTATGACCAATTTTTGTCCGAGTCAGCTAAGTGTGTGGAAGCCTGTGAACTCTGACTTCTGTATAACTGGCCAAACAGTATGCAGGCCGAATTGTGATCAGCCAGGGCGATAATACGTTAGGAAATAGCTAGTCATAACTGAGAGTCATTACCAGGTGATTATTACAAAGAGTGGATAAAGTAGCAGATGGCTCTGTAATACCCCAGGGGTGGCTCGGCCCGCTGACAATTACAGAGGAAAGGACCAGGCGATGATTGTGTTGACAGCGGATACGCCCCAATAGAAAGGCAATGTACAGTGAAAATATTATGAAGTAATGACAGAAAATAACAACACGAGTTGAGGGGGAAAAAACTTGGGCTTTGTCTCGTCAGGGTTAGTTGAGGCGTATGTTCAGGTTCTGTTCACATGGATTCCTACTTAATCACGTCAAAGGAACCGTTTTCTGACCTCCTTACCTTCAATCACTATTTCATGACGCATTCCAAACGATACAAATTAGAGTTTTATTGACCATTGAGTTGCCGATTTTGCAGTTTGAATCAACCTCGCTCCACAATCGACACACACACATGGGGTTGAGAGATCAACTGGAGCATCTTGCCGTAATTATTTATAATGGTTTACCAGCCCCAGAACAGAGTGGCAGCCTCCCGCTCCCAGGCTTGCTTGGGCTATCATCAACCTCAACTCTCATACAGGGAGGGTCGCACACCTCTATGTCGGACCAGGAGAGTTGATGTGTATTAGTGATGACATGCTATTTTCCCCCTCCCTTGTTTAAAGTGTAAATGGCAAACTATATTGTTTATTGTTGAATCAATTCATTCCCAGCTTACAAGTGAACAAATAGCATTGTGACAACCTGATTGAACCTTACCTAAAACAATAACCTATTAAAAAAATTTTTAAAGCCTAATTTGTAGGAATTTATGATCTATTTTTTTCATTTTTTTGTCTGTCATTAGGAATAATTATAATTTCGACTCTCAATTACATTTTCGCTTCTAACCATCATTTTAATGACTGCGTATTGCTAAATTTATGTCATAATCTTGGCCCACCCGACGGGCCCGACAGAGTCTGTTCAACGGAGCTGGCGACAGAGCCTTGTACTGTTCACATCCCGTTAAGCTTCCACGGTACTGAGATAACTGTGATCCCGCCGTGCAATTACGTTCAGCATTAATGTTACTATTTGTTCAAGAGCGTATTTATCGCTTCCTTTTTTATATATTATGGAACGAAATATCATAAAAGGCGATGGTGGTAAGTGAAGAAGTTCATCTTGAACTCTCTAACGCATTACAAGTAGTGTCGTGAGTGTGTGTTAAATGTTATGAATTAACAAGCTTTTAAGAGTGTCAGTATTGCACGCTTACTTCAATTTACATGTCTTGTTGCACATCAGAGCAAGTTTCAATGTAATTATTGTAAATAACTTAATTCACCCCACTGGTTATAAAACTACAATAACACAAGACTGTAACGCAATATTGAATACATCTTATCTGTATTCGTTAATACTGACCGCAAGTGGTAAGATATTCCTTCATACATGTTGTCCATGTAAACACCTTGGCTAGACGTGTAGCAGCGTAACATATGGTTAGGGGTTTATGCTAATGAAAGGTGATTAGCTCATAGGTCGAATATTTCATGTTACGGTCTTTTTTTTTGTGAGGTCAACGGGTCATCGCTGGCGGGTATTGTTCCTGACAAGGTGGTGGCGGCCTGTCACTGTTTACATACACTGAGTGAAGACACGCTTGTCATTTGGCTTTTGTTTTAGTTCAGTTCATTCATCATGCACCCCATACCTATCCTGGGACGGTAGTGGGAGGAATACATCTTGAGCTAACACAAATTCTTATATTTTTGCTGTGTCACATATGTTGCTTCGTCACAGGTCACGCACACACATGTCTTGCTGTGTCACAAGTGCAAACACACACATATGTATCTGTGTCACAGATTACATATGCGAGTTTGGTAACACAAGCGTGCGTGGCGGAAAGCTCTCAGAAACACAAGTAAAACTTGTATGGGTGTAAATCCTAGGTTGAGACTCACATTGTCACATTGAGTCAATTTTTTGCCTTGCAACTGCAGCAATGTTTCGTGTGCAGGCATGAGACATGATTGCAGTCCTTCTGGAATATAATACCTTCAATATCCAATGACTCTCCATATTGCTAACTATCACGTCAGCACTCACTTCAGAAGTGTAATTACTGTCCCAATAATGTCAACAGGATTTTATTGGCGGAATATTGCCTTAGTGCTAAATTCAAGACTTACTCACTCCTGCCTGAAGGAGGATTTATTGCTCATGTCAATCCTGCATTGTGCACCACATGTGTTAGACGTGCATACTAGCACGTGTGGATCCATCCACTTGGTCACGACCAGCTTCACCACGGCCAGCTTCACCACCACCCACTTCACCACCACCCACTTCACCACGACCAGCTTCACCACGACCCGCTTCACTACCACCCACTTCACCACCACCCACTTCACCACGACCAGCTTCACCACGACCCGCTTCACCACCACCCACTTCACCACCACCCACTTCACCACGACCAGCTTCACCACGACCCCGCTTCACCACGGCCAGCTTCACCACTACCCACTTCACCACGACCCGCTTCACCACCACCCACTTCACCACCACCCACTTCACCACGACCAGCTTCACCACCACCCACTTCACCACGACCAGCTTCACCACGACCCGCTTCACCACCACCCACTTGACCACGACCAGCTTCACCACGACCCGCTTCACCACCACCCACTTAACCACGACCCGCTTCACCACGACCCGCTCACCACCACCAAGCTAATCACTACCATCACTGTGCATCAAGGTCCACTTTTTGTGTCAGCAGTGGTGGGCATGTCACCGCGGCGAGGCTGCGGTGGCCAGGGAGCGCCAGTAGCGAGGGAGTGCGTGTGGCATATTGCATGTTGAATGGACGGTGGCATGTGCAAGGGCGAGAATCTTCCGCTTGCAGGTATACAACTTGCCCTTTGAAGGATAGGTCCGTACGGCCGAAGCCAGTGCTATGCCACATGTGTCTATTAAGTCGATTCTTACAATAAGTTGCTAACAAGACGCCGGTCATATATGATATAGGAGGAAAACTCTTCTCTCTTGGGTTGTGAGTCCTACTCGGCGTATCCGTAAGGAGTAGGTAGCTCCGTAATAATTGTAAATTGGGGGGGTGACCGTGGAGTAAGGGGGAGTGTGGACGGAGGTGCAGATATTCCCCTGGATTCTTGGAATATTATTTTGTCGGCTTTTGCCCGTGTTATTATATGATGGCCTAGACCACAATCGGTCTTTGCACTGACCGTGGGACCGCTCCACCAGACCACCACGAGGCTCTCAGGCTGATAAGCACGAGCCTCGTACTTGTTCACTGGCGAATTTATTGAAAATAATGATCTCGTTCGTCAGACGGGATTTAAATGAGGATATTTTTTGTTTTTTGCGTCTGTGCATATGTATCTGTCTGTCTGTGTCTCTTTTTGTCTCTCTCTCTCTCTCTCTGTCTCTCTCATTCTCTGTCTCTGTCTTTCTGCCTCTCTCTCTCTCTCTCTCTCTCTCTCTCTCTCTCTCTCTCTCTCTCTCTCTCTCTCTCTCTCTCTCTCTCTCTCTCTCTCTCTCTCTCCTCTCTCTCTCTCTCTCTCTCACTCTCTCTCTCTCTCTCTCACCTCTCTCTCTCTCTCTCTCTCTCTCACTCTCTCTCTCTCTCTCTCTCTCTCTCTCTCTCTCTCTCTCTCTCTCTCTCTCTCTCTCTCTCTCTCTCTCCCCCCTCTCTCCCTCTCCCTCTCTCGGGCCACCTGGATGAAATTTGCATGCGTCAGTCATCTATGGCATCAACATGAGCATCAATATGCCCCTTGTATCTGCGGCTAGTGTTGCTATAATTGTGTATGCTAATGCTGCCACTTAGCTGATAGCCGGTAGTAGTTGTGGCCCACCCTATGAGCTCCCTCATCCACTATTTGCCCTTCAGACGGGGGGAAGAGGGAAGAGTATCTTGAGAAAAAAATAAACAATTCAGTAATCTCATTTAACTAACTGACTTCTTCTTCCTCTTCCTCTCTGTCTTCTTCTAGTGTTCTTCAACTCTGGCGTTTGATTGGGCGGGTCGCTGCCTCTAGCTCCTGTAGTTTTAAGAGAACTAAATGGAAAAACTAGGACTGCATACTATACCGTTTTAATTCTAATGTGCAGAAATCTAAATGTTTTTGGGTCTTCTCAGTTCTAGTCGCCGCAGTGTTATTTGACTCTAGCAAAGATTTATGCACAGACAGACAGACAGACAGACAGACAGACAGACAGACAGACAGATGTATCTTTACGCATCTCACTGTCGAAATGCTCTTCACGAAAATGTGGCGATAGTACAAAATAAGGAAAGATTTCAGCAGCCACTATAACTGCGGCCCAGCTGGAATTTATGACTTTTTCCTGACTGCTACTGAAGCTCAGAGGAGTTAGTGATCCACGACCACGTCAAATAAATTGTTAACCACACTACCGTGGACATAAACATTTCATTCACCTTTCCTTCAGGAGTGAAGACTGCTCATTGCACGGTTGGATAGAGCGTCTGTCTCTCACTCGTCGGGTCGACCTCACTTATTGAACATCGCAAGGGAGGGGGTGGGAAGAGATATTAACATTTCTTAAAGTATGGAACTAGGGCCGACCCTAAGTGGCCTCTGATGCTCTCGGATGAAGATAAACACACCAACTGACTGACATTCTCTCTTTAAATGAATAGATTTACGAGTTATTGTAGCCCCATTTTATGTATTACATGTGATGCAAAACCGTTATCCTATGTTATGCTATGTTTTACGATCCACACAATCATTTTAAAACACTGCCGCTTTATTGTGTCCTTTATAACTTAATACTAAAATTAATTCCCTAAAAGCTTAAAATTAGTAATAAATTGAATCGATCCAAACTCATTAAGTGATAACGTGTTATCATTAGAAGGTAAGAACATGTACACTGGCATGTCTTAATATTATAAGAAACTAAGAACATCAAGACATGAGATAACAATGTGCTGTCGTGAGAAACTAAGAACATTACGTAATAACAGAGCAATATGTTTTCATAAATCCGTCCGTCGTGACATTGTAGCCGATGGTCACCGTAGCTTCCTCCCCCGACGGTCACCGTAGCCACCTCCCCGACGGTCACCGTAGCCACCTCCCCCGACGGTCACCGTAGCCACCTCCCCCGACGGTCACCGTAGCCACCTCCCCCGACGGTCACCGTAGCTTCCTCCCCCGACGGTCACCGTAGCTACCTCCCCCGACGGTCACCGTAGCTTCCTCCCCCGACGGTCACCGTAGCCACCTCCCCCGACGGTTACCGTAGCACCGTAGAAGTCCAAATAACAAATCACAAAGTACCAACGAACGCGTTGCAAGAGATCGCATGTTGCACCAAGCGACGTTTACCAGTGGTAGAGTATAATATGTGTCCGGGTATACACGATACATAAAAGACAGCTGCAGGTGGGAGACGTCACCACCCGCTGTGTCCCCCACACAAGTGTCCAGGACTGAGAACACTGGATAAGACCTGGTTGATACCTGGTTGATACCTGGTTGATACCTGGTTGATACCTGGTTGATACGGACCAACTTCAACAGCAGGAGAAACCATTAACATCTTGACACTCGCTGAACCAATCCTTAATCCGGTGTCATAAATAAGTATCACCACGAGTCTGAACTTAGTGCTGGTGGAGAATTGTAAAAGGGCGCTGCGAGTCCCGTTGGTTCGCGGAGCCTGGAAGGGTCTGAGGGATAATATTACATTTGTAGGAGTGGAAGGGAACTATCAGGGGGAAAGCACCAAGCCATTACGACTATATAGCACTTGGAAGGGGGGTCAGGATAAGGATGTGGGATGGGACGGGGGGGAAAGGAATGGTGCCCAACTACTTGGACGGTCGGGGATTGAACGCCGACCTGCATGAAGCGAGACCGTCGCTCTACCGTCCAGCCCAAGTGGTTACATTTGTAGGAGTGCAGAATACTTCATGCAATTGAGAGGATGGATGCTCGCTTCACCAGCTTCTTGATGTATCACATCTGAGCTTGGGGTAATTTGTCTCGATGCGGAACTGCTTCTGTGTTGCTATGCATACGTTAGTTGTACGTCACAAGCCGCTCAGAACTGGCCAGTTGTACAATAATCTTGTTATACAGACACGTTATGTGTGTAAATAGCCACACATAGTGGACTGTGCGTGCAAGCTTTATTGCACTGTGTGCAACGTACGACCACACACACACTCTGGTGCAGGGACTCTCACTGATCACTAAGCTAATGTTTTATTGCAATAAATGCAATTGTTTCTAACGATTTATGAGGAGATGAACATAAAGTAAACTTAATTGCATGGTAGGTGTTTGCGACCCATGAAGGGGTAAACTAAATTAAGTTTCCATTTGGAGAATCAGGCGCAGAACAAGAAACTCCCGTTGTTAAAAGCTGTGACCGATCTTCTCACTAGTTTTAACACGTACAGACTCGTTGAAGAAGACCTTATAACTAGTGACAAGTATTCTAGTTTATAGTTGTCAGGATCGAGATCCTGACTTCAGGCTTATCGAGGTCTCTCCCCAGCTAAACGAATGATCGGCCCCAGGATGTAGGACACAATAGTTCGTTAACTCCAAGTTACATGTACGCTTCCATGTGAAAAAGATGCATAAGGAGAAAAAAAAGTACCAAAACGTCTCGTCTAGTACGAGAATCAAACCTGGGTACATTCGACTGAAAGCACTGGTCCACTAACTATACGGGTATATGTGCAGAAGAAAACGCCCTGTAAGGCTGCTTTAACGTATTTCAACATTGTTGACCAGACCACACACTAGAAGGTGAAGGGACGACGACGTTTCGGTCCGTCCTGGACCACAATCGACTTGAGAATGGTCCAGGACGGACCGAAACGTCCTCGTCCCTTTACCTTCTAGTGTGTGGTCTGGTCAACATACTTTAGCCACGTTATTGTGACTCATCGCCTGCGTATTTCAACATTCTCCAAGGCCTGACAGCTGGGTGGACAGCGCTTCGGACTCGAAGTCCTGAGGTTCCGGGTTCGATCCCCGGTGGAGGCAGAGACAAATGGGTAAAATGTTTCTTTCACCCTGATGTCCCTATTACCTAGCAGTAAATAGGTACCTGGGAGTTAGACAGCTGCTACGGGCTGCTTCCTGGGGGTGGAGGCCTGGTCGAGGACCGGGTCACGGGGACACTAAGCCCCGAAATCATCTCAAGATAACCTCAAGAAGGCGTATTGAGGCATAACCTTATGGTCTTATGTAACTGATAGAGGCACTTTCCACAGTATCAAATCTCTACTACCACCATCGATGGTTGGTGGAGTGGTATGGGTACTCGGTGACCCCTGGTCGCCCAGGTTCGAATTCTCGAGGGGTCATAAAGCTTACATTGACTTATATATATAATAAAATGCTCAATAATATGCACAATACAATCACATTCAACTTGTTTATGAGAAGTATATTCGGGAAAGTATATTCGGGAAAGTATGGCAGCCAGAGAAGTAATGTAGAGAACGTGATAAAAATGCAGAGAACAAGTTATAGGAACAGAAAACAAACTACAGGTACAGAAAACAAACTACAGGTACAGAAAACAAACTACAGGTACAGAAAACAAACTACAGGTACAGAAAACAAACTACAGGTACAGAAAACAAACTACAGGTACAGAAAACAAACTACAGGTACAGAAAACAAACTACAGGTACAGAAAACAAACTATAGGTACAGAAAACGAGTTTCAAGTATAGATTCGAACTATTTTTGTAAGTGGCACGACAGTTAAGGCATTAGCATTTGTGTATGTCACTGACAACTAATATAATTATTTTACGTGTTAACATATTGAATTTATTATATTATTTTACGGGCAAGTTCAATTTATTCAACCGGTCAGTAGAATGATTCAGAGTTGAACAATCACCGAACCACAACAGAGCAGTGACGCTGACAGCAAGAGAGCCATCACTCTCAGATGATGATGATGATGATGATGATAAGAGAGTCACTGCTCTGTTGGCACCAGCACCAACAGAGCAGTGACACTGACAGCCACCAATACAGACGTCAAATAGCAACAGAGCTCTCCCAGGCAACAAAGCTCACACAGGAGACGTAATTTATCCACGCCAGGATACGCATTGACATCTTTATTCAACAACCCGACATGCTTATAATTCTGTTCATTCCTCGTCGTCTGCTATTGCCATAGCATTTTTTCTGTTTTATTTAACCATAGCATATCCTATTTAAGCTCTTCTCAC
Organism: Procambarus virginalis; assembly: GCA_020271785.1. Lineage (NCBI taxonomy): Eukaryota > Metazoa > Arthropoda > Malacostraca > Decapoda > Cambaridae > Procambarus > Procambarus virginalis. The sequence goes on from WNGS01164437.1 coordinate 54,381,209, forward strand.
TCTGGGTCTCCAGTCGAGTGACGATGTTTTAGATCGTGTTCTGGTGCTGTTAACTGCCATATTATCATGTGGTAGATGTCTTGAGTGCACGCATTAGGTATGGAGATAGGAAGACTATTAATCTTCAAGTAGATATGTCTTAGAATATCTTACTATAGGTAAAGTATTAACATTACTATAGGTAGTAGTAGGCATCCATCAGTAATGTATTAACATTACTATAGGTAAACATATTAACTTATATATATATATATATATATATATATATATATATATATACATATATTTAGGGGGTTAGGAGAATCGTAGAGTGAGGTGTACCCACACTTATAAATGTGTAGAAGCACTAGAAGCCTCTAGTTAAAGAGTGTCACATCTGTGAAACTGAAGCAGAGGCGCCACTATTGCACTACTTACTGGAATGTGAAGCTACTGAAGCCCTGCACATCAAACTCAACATTAATCCAACGACAGCAGCTGCATTAGATGCACATTCCACCGCGACTACAATGATTAGAAAAGCTTTTGAGGAATGGGACTCATTAGTGAGCATTCTGCATCTACATCCGCCACCAAGATAATGTTAATAAAACAAGATTAAAACCAGTGCAC
>WNGS01164437.1:54383334-54398671 GCA_020271785.1 Procambarus virginalis
CCTCTTACTCTCCGGTGTCTCTTGTTTCACTATTTCTCCTCGTACTATGACAGTAAGTCCCCGCTTGTCACTTTGGCGTGTACAGGAGCTACTTGTAATGAACAGCTTCAAATATATATGGCAGACAGTGTGCTTATGGTTATGGAGAAAAGGAGGTGATGAAGGTAGACTTGCCACAGACTTTTGGAGACGATGCAACTTGCAATAGACTGCTAATGGAAGGTGCAGTTTGTCACTTATTACTGGAGATGGTGTAGCTCTGGTGATGGAAGGATTATAGTGAGAAATTATGGTGAAACTAATTAAATTCCATCACTGAAATAAACCGGGCTTTGAACAGAAATTATGGGTAGGCAAGGGCAGTTTTGGTGAGCTATAAACACAAATTTGCTATTGACCCCCCCCCCCCCCTTGTTATATTAATAGCCCTTAACTGCCTACCGCGGCTTCACACCGGTAATCCACCAGGATGAAAAAGGTGCTTGGTCCACACAAAATAATCACCTCCTTATTAAATACCATTACAAGTCCAGGTAGCTTAGAAACATATAATTAATCGGTCCAGCGATTTGCATTTTAAGTGATTCTTGATTTAAATAATAACAGACCGTCCTTGTGTTTCTGCGCTAAATCGATGTTATTACATAGTATTGATGGTTTATTGCTATCAAATTTAGCACGTGAGTTTATCTCGAGGTCGGTGGCGTTGCCAACATGCCGTGAGATATCTTCATAACTCTGCAAGTGCAAGGTAGGGTGGATCATAGCATGTCTGTGTGTGCATATATATGCTCCTCTACGCTCCGCTATGCCCACAAGAACGTTTTCCAGGTCTGATATAATGGTAGAGGAGGAGAAGCCAATACCAGTATTTACAGATGAAATTTTATGTCAAGATTCAAGCGCAGTACTTTTAAATATTAGGATATTTGGCTGTCAGGTTTTTTGGGTTATTTTAATAGCAGTGGGTCATGTCTTCGCAGGTCTGATGCTCCATTAAAGGTGCACACACAGCCAGGGGAACTATCACTTCTCCTCGGTGATTGGTTCCTTCATTTTGCAACACTTGCATACATTACCAGTAGATAAAGTGAAAATTCAAAGGTGTCCAGTTGCTCTGCGATTAACATAGTCGTTCACAAGCATGGGGTCCCGGGTTCGTTTCCCGCTCAAGACGGAAATGATTGGGTACGTTTCTTTACGCCTGATGCCCCTGTTTACCTAGTAGTAAAGGGAGAATAACAGGCGTTAGTGTAGACCCTCTAGTGGAGCCTCGAGCAGTCTAACAGGATTACTGCCCTTGATAAAAGCAAATCATTTACAAGATCCATTATAAAATTAAGATTTGAATGACTTATACAAAGACTTTTTTTTTCATTGTTTCATTTAAAAAATTCAACGAAATGTTCGTACAATGAACATTTATCATTTCCGTTCATTGTTGTTTATTTTTAACAGTTCTTGTCGTTGCTACTATTGTTATTGTTAACTTTATTGTTCTTCTTGTTAACTTTATTGTTGATCTTGTTAATGTTTTTGTTGTTCTTGTTGCTAATGTGATTTTTTTCTGATTATTAATGCTCTTGTGGTTCTTTTTTAATGTTGTTAATTATATTGTTGTTAATTTTGTTGTTTTTATGTTATTGGTGTTAATGTTCTTTGTTCTTTTTAGTCATGTACATTCGTTAAAATGTTGATGTGGTTCTCCATGTTCTTAAGTATGCTGTTTTTGTTGTTCATGTTGCTAATTATGTTGTTGTTTTTTGTTCTTGTTGTTAATGTAGCTTTTGTTTAGTTGTTAATTTTTGTTCTCCTAATGTTGTTCCTTTTTTGTATTGATGTTGTTTTTGGTTGGAATGTTGTTCTCCTTGTTAATTATGGTAATGTTCTTGTTAATGATTTTGATAATGTTGCTTTTTTTTGCTGATATGTGTTTGTTATTGTTGTTTTTGTTAATGTTGTTTTTGTTTTTTAAGTTAATATTGATTTTGTTCTTGTTAATGTTATTGATGTTGTTGTTTTCTTGTGGAAATGATGTTTTTGTTCTTATTAATCTTATTATTATTATTGTTGTTGTTAGGGATTTTTTTGTAATAATATTGGTGGAATTATTTTTGTTCTTGTCGCTAATGTTTTTTTTTGTTGGCTATGTTATTGTTGATGTATTTGTTAATGCTCATCTTCTTCATGATGTTGTCTTTCTTGTAGGAAATGTTGATCGTGTTTTTTGTTGTTGTTAATGATGTTGTTGCAACCCTACAAACCATTGGTATGTTGCAATATTGGATGTGGGAAAATCTTATGGAGGAGGGCGGTGGATTCGAACTCAATCGTATGACACTCTAGATTGTACGCATTTCCTCTGGTTCAAGCTCCCAACACCCAGTGTTCCACCATGTCTCACAATATTCGTAAAGCATTCCCCTAACTACTTTCGAAACCTCTACATCTTTCCCCAATCATTACGACTCTGGTATATCTATAAACAGTTTATGAGCTCTGAGCACCAGGAGGTTTTTATAAGAGGAATAACCTTGAATTATTAAGTTAAGAAACCCACGAACCGTTTATTAAATGCAAACAGAACTTCCATGATTAAGGAAAGATGCCTGGTTTCGTAAAGGATTGCGTAAATCCTCGTTGAAGCCTGGCCCGGTGCGGCTATCATCTAAGATGAAATAAGCCATAATATCGGAGACCTTAATAAAGATAATATTTATTATAATGATAGGCCCGTACTCAGTGTTCCACTTCTGTCAAGAAGATTTAGTGTAGCCTTGACGAGGGTAGTAAATATCAGTGTGTGTCTTCTTTACGACCCGCACAGACCTCACAGTCGTACATCAGAGGCTCCTCTGATGTACGACCCTTGGGCCACACTCTCTAGGGTAGGTGCTCCAGAGGGGTGAATTTGTAGTGTGTGTGTGTAGTGTGTGTGTGTGTGTGTGTAGTGTGTGTGTGTGTGTGTGTGTGTGTGTGTGTGTGTGTGTGTGTGTGTGTGTGTGTGTGTGTGTGTCTCGCTGGTCCACCTGTCGTTGCTCAGACTACAAGAGGGGGAAGGTCACGAACACCCTAATTTCAGTCCCTTTATCGTTTTTCTCCACGTTACATTCCCCTCGTAACGTTCCTTAGATGATCCGAACAATCACACGGGCCTCAAGCACCATAAGATGAACTAAAAAATCTCTGTCATTCCTTAAAGCTTACTCAGATGAGTCGTCATGCTTGTTTTCTCGCGTGAACAACATGAATACTTCATTCCGCTTGTGAGGAACTCTCACCTGGCTGTCAAAACTGGGCAGACCATCCTCATAAACCATTATTATAATCAACATCTTTATTGAAAAAATTAATTCAAATTTGGCCTAATCTGAGGATTTCAATTAAATCTTATTGGAGTGAGGATAATGCTGGTATTCACTGTCACACAGGACAGAGGGTCATACACAAGACAATTAGTCTAAACTGTAGGCTGAAGCACATATATATATCATGGTTACAATCAATGTTTAAATGTATGAATATGTAAAAACAACTTTCTATTGTGCACTGCCACACAAGGGCAGGGATGGGTTCATAAGTGATGCAGCTTAGAAGTAATATGAATACAATTGTTCTTCATTCTTTAAAATGGACAAACAAAGTTTGGATAAATTGTTAGGATATCGTCCAGTACACCAGATTCAATGAAATAGTTACACAATTGGTGGTACAAGAGGCCAGGAGGTCTAAAATCTTTTACGGTTTCACATTCAACAATATAGTGTTCTAGTGAATGCATTAAGGGATTGTCACAGAGTTTGCAATCTGAATATTCTGGTAGTGGCTCAGGCTCACTAACCTGCCAAATGTGCCTATAGCTAAGATAAATTCACGCAATGACTACATCACATTGCCTGGTCCGGTTACTGTGCTGAGCATACAAATACCTATTATTATTAAGTTGGCATAGCTTTTAATACTTCAGCTTTCAGGTCTCTGGGCATTTCTTAGTTCTTCTAAATCTGAATTAATTTCTTTATTTGTATGTTTCTAATAATTGCATTAGATAGTCCAAAGTCATAATCCAAATGCTCGTTAATGCAGAAGCCGAGCCCCACTTTTATGAGATACAAATAAATCCGAACATATCTCGAACAGTTCATAAATCAAGTCCTCTGTTCGAACAGCAATTCCGTATTTATTTCATCCGCTCACTGTAACTACAACAATTGTCAACAGGCCCAAAACACCTAACCTAATCCACTTTAGGCCTAATAACACTTTCCTAGTTGAAAGAATCTGGTACTACCACTCCGCTGTCTCAAGTGAGAACACAATCACTACCACTCCAGTGCCTCAAGTAAGAGCACAATCACTACCACTTCAGTGCCTCAAGAGAGAGCACAATCACTACCACTCCACTGCCTCAAGAGAGAACACAATCACTTCCACTCCACTGCCTCAAGAGAGAGCACAATCACTACCACTCAGCGGGATGTTACAAGTAAGACGCTCAAACGCTACCAATTCCTAAGCTGCCTCAAGTGAGAGACACCAACGCCGCCACTCTCAGAAGACCCCAGACTGGCGCCTCGGTCACAATTTACGACGCCTGACCTTCGACTGCTAGATACATTACACCAAGATGAAATCACTTCTACAGGTTTGATATTCGTATTGTTTGTGAGCATATTTCCAGAACGCAATCTCCCTAAAGACAATAATAACGTCCAATTCTATTTCGACGGCTCCTGAGGGCACTCGGTGCTGAAGCTTGGTGGGTGTTCCCGCCCTTAACAGGCCCAGGAAACAGANCGATCCTGCAGACACATATAGGTGAGTACATATATGTGAGTACACACTGTTTTCTGCAGTAAAACGATAAGGTGGCCGGCCGGCCGAGCGGACAGCACGTTGTCCATGTGATCCTGCGGTCCCGGGTTCGATCCTGGGCGCCGGGAGAAACAGTGGGCAGAGTTTCTTTCACCCTGATGCCCCTGTTACCTAGCAGTAAATAGGTACATGGGAGTTAGTCAGCTGTCACGGGCTGCTTCCTGGGGGTGTGTGTGGTGTGGGGAAAAAATAGTAGTAGTAGAAACATTTGATTGACAGCTGAGAGGCGGGCCGAAAGAGCAGAGCTCAATCCCCGCAAGCACAACTAGGTGAATACAACTAGGTGAATGCACACACACACACACACACACACACACAGGGCCACGCGGATGAGCGAACAGCGATCGGGGTTGTTGTCCTAAGAGCCTGGGTTCGATTCTCGGCCGAGGCAGAAACAAATTGGCAGCTTCTTTCACCCTGATGCCCCCTGGAACTTAAACAACTGCTGCTGAGATAAATATATGTTGTAGATTTAATAGAGGAAAATAGGTCTGTAGTCAGTACATTGGGCAACCGACGGTTAGAAAGGCGGAATCCAAGAGCTTAGTCCTGCAGGCACAAACATTATATACACATTCCTAGAATGCCGCTGACAACAGCTGTCTAACACCCACGTACGTGTCCATAATTACTACTAGGTGATGAGAGGCATCAAGTGAAAGAAACTCTGCTCATTTGTGCCTGTCTCGATGGGAATCGAACCCTGGTCCGTGCACTGGGAAGCGCAAACGCTCTGTTCTGCGAGAGTTTGTAAGTGCGTGTACTTACCTAGAAGTGCTTGCAGGCTCAGTGTTCCTAGCTTTCCGTGTTCTCTCTGGTAATGTGAAGGTTCGATGAAAATTAATTCTGATCTCTTAGCCATGATTAGTGTCGCCGGGAGGTTGATTCTGTCACGGATATAGTCCCGACTTTCAACCTCTTTTGTACGATCTGAGTGGTGTAGAGGTAGAGTACTTGTTATGTTAGCGTGCGTGAACACCCTGGCTTTCCAAGGTTCGAGGCAGTTCACAAGAGAGTGAGTTCGTTTGTACATTTGACTTGTGAGTTTAAGCAAGTTACCGTGCATTGATATATATATATATATATATATATATATATATATATATAATATATATATATATATATATATATATATATATATATATCGTACCTAGTAGCCAGAACGCACTTCTCAGCCTACTATGCAAGGCACGATTTGCCTAATAAGCCAAGTTTTCCTAAATTAATATATTTTCTCAAATTTTTTTCTTATGAAATGATAAAGCTACCCATTTCACTATGTATGAGTTCAATTTTTGTTTATTGGAGTTAAAATAACCATAGATATATGACCGAACCTAACCAACCCTACCTAACCTAACCTAACCTATCTTTATAGGTTAGGTTAGGTTAGGTTAGGTAGGTTAGGTAGTCGAAAAAACATTAATTCATGAAAACTTAGCTTATTAGACAAATCGGGCCTTGCATAGTAGGCTGAGAAGTGCGTTCTGGCTACTAGGTACGACATATATATATATATATATATATATATATATATATATATATATATATATATATATATATATATATACTGAAACCCGCCATATACTGCAGGTATGTTGACGACATTTTTATGCAGGTATTTGATGTCAGACGTCTGCAGCAGCTGAAGGAGACATTCGAGCAAAATTCTGTGTTTAGTTTCACTTACGAGATGGAGAATGATAGGAAGCTGCTCTTTCTAGATGTAACAGTCATGGAAAGGAGCGGAGGCTTCCACATTGCAGTCTACACTAAGGAAACAAACAGGAATGTGCCTCAATGCCAATAGTGACTGCCCAGACAGGTACAAGAGGAGTGTTGTCAACGCTTACGTCGACCGTGCTCTCAGCCACAGCTCAGGACGGAAGCAAGTCGATGAAGAACTCTATAGGGTAAGGTAGGTCCTAGTAAAGAATGGCTTGTCTAACGGTTATGTTAAAAACGTGATAAAAAGAAAGGTAAAACGCCAAGCAACCTCTGAAGAGTCAACTAACACAACACTTGTACCCCTTATTAGACTGTTTTACAGGAACTTCTTTTCATAAAGGCTCATAAAACGGAGGAAAGTGTCCTGTAGGATATTATTGATAGAAACGTTATCCCTACAAACAAAAATCAGAAAATACAATTGACAATTTACTACAAAACAAAAAAACGGCCAACCTACTCACGAGAAACTCCCCAGACACCAAACAGAACGTCCTGATAGAAACCAACGTCGTCTATGGCTTCACATGCCCGCTTGGGGACTGTAAGCCTCAAAGAACTCAGTATATAGGCAAGACAACAACGTCTCTTTCTAGGCGATTAACTATGCACAAACAACAGGGAGAACTATCGGCATGTGAGGAGTGGATATAAACATTCGGAAAATCGGAAACATCAAAGGAGTATTAAGCACACCAAGAGAGCAAGTGCAGGTCATGTTAATTATATGTTATTTGGCGTCATGAGTTATCTGAGGTATGGGTACAGGGCAGGTGGGGTGCCGCCCTCTACCCACACACCCACACTACCCGCTCGCACTAAGTAACCTCTTCGTAAGCTGAAAAAAACAAGGAATAGAGCTAAAGATCCATTCTGGTGAGGCTAGAATGAACTCTTGCTTGTGACAAGAGTGACAGTTTCCTCACTTTCTCCAACTGCTGCATTTCTATGTCTTAATTACACCGACTTATTAATAATTAAAGACATTATCATGAATCTATGATAATACAGTCTTCAGCTGGATTTGTGGGTCCACTGTTGATAAGTAATTGCATCCTACAAATGAAGCCGACCCGCTGATTATATGTCCAATTCACAATTTTTATTGGTCCTCATGGAATTATGTACTGCTAAGCTAATTATTAGAGAAGTGAGTTATTCTCCATAATGGTACACTGCACTTGGCGGTCTCTTATCACCGCCACCAATCTTCGTATCTGGGAATCTTGGTTGCTGAATGGAAGCAAAACGTCTGTTTTACTTTTCAAGAAACACTCGGCCATAGCGAGCTCCTCTAGACATAAAGACTGTGATGAATGATCGGGCTCGTGGAAACAACGGGTCTTGAATGAATGACTATTCTCCATGTCTACTTGAGCCTTATTATATTCGATCTCGATCAATGGTTGCTACGGATAGATAATATTCATTCCGTATCTATTCAGAATTTCACTTCCGAAATGGTGATAAATTGAAAAATAGCATTTCGTGACTCATTAATTATCGATATTGGTGGTCAGTTTTCTATTTTAGTTGATCGTATACTTACAGTCGTGGGTTTAGGTTTATATTATCGAATTTTATGTTCTAAACTTTCAAAGTTACTTTCAAAGTTAAACTCATTTATAACTTTGTTCTTTTTATTAAACTTTGTTCTGTTTCACTCTTTGTTCTGCTTACAAACTATTTGACGTGAAATGAATATCGTGCAGAAGTTCTTTGAATCAAAAGTTTTCCCATGCAAAGAATTTTACAGAATTTAGAGGAAATTCTTAAACGCTAAATTTTTACCAATCGGTGAAATTCCCACAGTTCCTAAAGATACGTATTATGTAAATTTTTCCCATTTTTCTTTTTTGGGTACTGTTAAAAATTATGTTACTGGAAACTATTTAAAACATAGAGATCCTTTACCTTTAACCTCAGATAAGTGGGTTGTGTACCTTATTAAATCTTCGAACTGTACCTTTTGTTACCGTTCCTTTTGTTATGTGAGGAATACCTAAAGAAATCTACAACTCAGAGTAATGATGTTATTTTGTTCCAGCACTTTTCTTTTCAAGAAATTGAAGAAATATATATCTCTAGTACTACTGTTCCTCATTAGACTGAAAGTTACAAGAGGAAAATCTATCCATATAATGATTTTATGTCTTGTATATATAGTGTGGTTAAGTATGTGTGTGTGGGTTAAGTATGTGTGGTTAAGTATTAAGTATGTGTGGTTTTTATGGTGGTAGACAGAGGAAAAATGACAGACGCAAGAGGAGGGCAATAGACCGAGAGACAGACAGACAGCGACTTAGACACCACTGGCTAACCCCATCTAATCTACATGAAACATAATGTCTGTTTGTCTGTTGTAGGTCAGATGCTTGGGGCTACCCTTACCTAACTTTGCAGGCGGAATGATCTGGGTATAGGACGAACATAAACTGGTTGGGGGTCGCCAGAATTTAAGTGGGAACAACATGTCATTGCCACATACTGACCCTCCCCCCCCCCCACGACTGATTTGGCCAATTCCCATTACCTATTAAAAAATTAACATAAATTTGCTAATCATCATACTTTGCCCATTGCAGCTTCGAAGGCTTTCTCAAGACCCCGACACCTTTCTCAAAGCTAATGGGAACCTATTATATTTTGTTAAGATTTCACACCACTAGCCTCCTCCCACCTGTTGACAACCTGAGTGCCATTACATGACTATTATGCTACTTTTTAATAGAGAGAGAGAGAGGCAGAAACAGAGATATAGTCAGCAAATAGACAGAGACAGACACGGACAGACACAATGAAAGAGACAGGATGAGAGACACATATATACAGACAGATACAGAAGCAGATACAGAAAAATACAGAGACAGAGACAAAGATAGTTCTATAGACAGACCGCACTGGCAGAGCAAATAGAGAAAGAAACACAGAAAGACAAAAACCCGGACAACAAGACAGAATCAGACAGACAGACAGACAGACACAGAGGCAGAGATAGGGATAGAAGGAAAGAGAAGTGGGAGATGGGGATGGCTGAAGAAAGGAAGGAGAAGGGGCGACAGTTGAAGACATGGAAGAGAGTGGTGGAGACAAGTGGAGAGTTGAAGAATGGATGGGAGGAGAGGTAGGCGTGAGATTTGGGGATTGAGAGAGAGAGGAGAGGGAGAGAGAGAGGGATATTGAGAAACAGAGGTGGAGGGGGAGACAATGGAATGAGAGGCGAGATAAGGGAAGAGAGGTGAGAGAAGTGGAGAGAGAGAGAGAGAGAGAGAGAGAGAGAGAGAGAGAGAGAGAGAGAGAGAGAGAGAGAGAGCAGTCGGTAACTTTTCAGTCTCACATAAAGAATAACTTGAGAAAGTCTGTTCTCTATGCATGTGTCCACCTCTGAAGCCAAACTTACCAAACATGACACAAACAAGAACAAATATGCAAACATTATTACATCATAGATTGTGCTGTTTAAAGGAATAATTAACAAGCATTTAAATACATCAACACAAAATACGACTCGAATCAATAGATATACATTGGAAAAGTTTAGATTCAAGAGATACATATAAATATCAGAAAAGCGATTTACTAAATTTAAGTTCTAAGGTCTTCTTCATTAGCAATTTATTACCGTTCCTCACCATGGACTAATTACAGCCTCGAGAATCGATCACTCTAGCAACTGTGCCATTACCCACGTCTCGTTCTCACGATAATTATAATGTGCAGGTCACAGCGGAAAGAGTTCAAAAACCATCATTAGCATCACTGTGTTGTTTATACAGCATCCAGCTGAGGGCCATCATCAGGGAGGGAGATTTACGTACATTTGAACATGCAACAATGCTCAAAATGTGTTTTAGACTCTGTTCGAGTGGTATATGTTGATATTGAACACCTGTTTCCCGCCGGATAAGTATCCTACCTTAGACACCATGGTCAGGTGTTTTGTGGCCTGGCTTGCTGCTTCTTCATACATCTTACCTCTGTTGAAGCTCTTCTTACAAAACACTCACGCCAGATCAATAGCTCTGGTTTTGGTGTATATGTGTAGATAATTTCAGTAGTGCTTATCAGGCTATGTGTACACAGGAGGAGAGCTGTCCATCAGGTCTCTCGTGGAAAATAAACCCTGGGAGTAGTCTGTGGACGGTTACCTATCGTGCATTAGAACTGTAAATCAGATCCGCTGATGCGCTGACAGTAACGTAATTCGTATAATTACATTAAAATGTTTCTCAGGCAACATAATGTTAGGCATTAAATATAATTTAGAACAATAGCGCACATTTAATACATCTTTGGCAGGTCAAATTGAATCCTTATATATTTCTTGGGTGTTTCTTGATAGTTATATGGTTCATCCACTTTGTCATAATTAACTTTGGGTAAATACGACCCGCTATAATGAACTGTTGATAAGAAGTATCTGGACCAACCCCAATGTATATTTTTTTATCAGATGTGCACTACCGACTCTGTTTACCTCTGACATGATATGTGGCATTAGGCAGGTGCTTTCTGATCCTCTTATGTTCCGTGCTTATACCCCGTCCAGAAGTCGGCCCGCTATGTACCGTCCAGAGGTGGGGGGGGGGTCCACTATGTACCGTCCAAAGGGTGGCCCGCTATGTACAGTCTAGAAGGGGGGCCTTCCATGTATCGTTCAGAGGGGGTCCCTTCCATGTACCGTCCGGGGGGGGGCCCTTCCATGTATCGTCCAGAGGGGGCCCCTTCCATGTACTGTCCAATAGGGATTAACTGGGCGAAGGGACGAAGGGTTGAGGGGATCTAGGGGACAGAGATGAGGGGAGGTGCAAGGAGAGATGGGAGAAGACGATGGACGAAGACAGACTATCCCGGACACCGCCGGGTACACCCTCCTAGACAGAGACAAAGAGACAGACACAGACAGAGACTCAGAGTGAAGCAGACGGTAGATAGATGGATAAATTAACAATCATTGGTGTGGTGGTTACAGTACCCTGTACGCCAAGGGGGGATCCTGGAAGCAGAGGTTCGAATCCCAGTCGGGTTCTACCTGAGTAACACACACATACACACAAAACATCAAAAATCATTTTGGGGCAATGGAGTGACTCGAACCCGCGTTGTTTTGGGGTGAATCCCATTCACCTGTTCTAACCGACTCGGCCGTGATGGTACAATAGCCGGCCCACCGGGAAGTGTTCTGAATTCCCTGACAGGATTCTGAGGATCCCGGATCGAAGCCCAACCAGGGATTTACAGTCACCCCGACCACACCCTGGCTTACACTAATGATGTTCACACTCTTATGCCACACTCGCGTCACAATTAGGCCAGGTGTCTGAGATTCACCATTTTCTAGTATGACGATTTTTGGCCTTAGAGTATACGTCAAAATGCGACGCTCTATTAGGAGGACGGTTGCAGCTCGGCCACTTCGCGTGCGTTTCGTTCCACAAGAAGAAAATGGAGAGTTGGAAGGAGTGCTGGGGTAACCTGTGAAGATACTCGGGCCGCAACCCGTCCTCGCAAATTCGTATAGTCAATATTGACTTATTAGTTCCGTGCATAGGTGACATACTTAACATAATAGTTTCCCTTGAAAAGCTTCATAGAAAACACCGACCTTGCCTAACCTACTTAGTATGTTAAGATAAGCATCTTATTGCTTCGTAATTACAATTATTACCTAACCTATACCTATAATAGGTTAAGTAACAATTGTAATTACGAAGCTATAAGATTCTTATTTTAAAATACTAAGTAGGTTAGGTAAGGTCGGTGTTTTCTGTGAAGCTTTTCAAGGGAAACTATTATGTTTAGTATGTCACCTATGCACGGAACTAATAAGTCAATATTGACTATACGAATTTGCGACGACCAAGTCGTTCAATCTGTCAGGGGATGGTTATGGTAAATAAGGCTTCTCACCTTGGGGTAAGGTACCGGAACCATCCTGGACCATTCTCAAGTCGATTGTCGACTTGAGAATCTCAGTAGACTTGAGAATGGTCCAGGACGGACCGAAACGGTCGTCGTCCCTTCACCTTCTAGTGTGTGGTCTGGTCAACATACTTCAGCCACGTTATTGTGACTCATCGCCTGCATACAGGAACCAGTTGGTCTATTGAGAGTGCAGGCTGTGTGTACGTGCACATGTGATTTTGAAGCTTTGTGTGTATGTGTGTGTTACTCAGGTAGCACCAAAAAGAGAGGTAACGTAAGAATATGTCTTCGCTTCCAAGGTTAGATGAGAGGGCTAAATTTCCAATGCATTAACGAATAAGTTTCGTTACCAGTATTAGCCGCTAAGTCACATTCCCTCGACCCTCTAACTTAGTCGATAAAAGTATATGAATAACACTGGCACACACAAAAGAGAGTCTTGGTGAGGTAGTCAGAAAAGATTCAAATAAGCGAAGGAGAAATTACGAGTGGAGAAATGTTTAGCGACGATTTGTAATCGCAACAAAGTGTGAAAGAACCAGGAAGTCGATGATCAATCCGAAGATGGTGTGGTTTTCACTTGGCGGGGACAGGAAGCCTGTTTGGCTGATTCTCTTAAGACAGCCGCTGACTTTCCTCAGCATTCATAACACCATACTACCCACAACAGATTTAGTTCAATTTCTGAAATCATTAAGTTAGTTAGAGTGATGTTATAAGGTTTTTGCTGCCACTTTGGCAAGAGATGTTTCCAAATGCTTGTAGAGTAAACCTTGATTCAAGAAAATAAAATGAATGTATTATCTGCTCTAATTTATTTCGAAACACCTCTCGCAACTGCTCAATCTCTCATGACTTTAATGCAAAACGTTGTGTAGACTTACATGACTCTTCAATCTAGTGGGAAGGTAAATTGATTACCAGGAGAAAGCACTGAGCCATTAAGAGTATATAACACTTGAAAAGGATTTGGGATAAGACGGAGAAAAGAAATGGTGCCGAACCATTTGCAGGCTGTCGGGAATTGAACGTTGACCTGCAAGAAGCGAAACCGTCATTGTACGGTCAAGTCCAAGTAGTTAGACTAGTCTAGTGGGAAGCTTCAGTTCTTCGTGGTAATAATTCGTCTGCATGTTTGGGAACCTAATTTCACTTTCATGCTTAAATTTTGTATTACTTCTACTTTGTTTAAAGTTGTGGTTGGATGTAGGAAGTCTACCACTTCCTATACCCAACCATAGGAAGTGCTGGACTCGTCTGAAAGAGCATTATTCTCCCTGCTCTGGGTCCATCAGCCTATTAACAAGCATAGCGCTCTTCCCTCAAACGATTTCGTTAAGTGAGAAAGATTTTGTGTAAACACTTCGTTGAAACCTTCCGTCGCTCAACCACTTACCTGTTGTCTGCCCGAGGCTTTGTGCTTGCCTTTTAAATTGCTACTTGAAGTCCCTGTCACGTAGCGAGTAGCAGAGGTAGCCGGAGGAAGCCAAGCTGTGGCAGCCGGAGGAAGCCAAGCTGCGGCATGCGTCGAGCCCAACCACACCGTCGTGCACTGGGCACTACCATAAGCTCGGGGCGCTGTGCTTGCTATATCCACCGTGAAGGCTGAGGTGATGTACAGCTCTCTCCTTACCTACGTTAAACTACTCATTATTCCACATTAACGACAACTGGGTCTCATTTAGCAGTTATTAATCACTAACGAGCTCCAATGATCGGATTCTCTAGCGGTGTAATGACAGATCCCTGCGGGCTTATGACAGAACAAGTAATTACCGCCCCACATCAATCCTCTGATGTCTTGTTGATGAGCGGGTTCCCGGCGTATGCTAATCCGGCGTCGAGGTGCCGGTGGTCCTCGACACTCCGGCACACGCCACTCGCCACGAAATACAAGACCATCTCGCTACTCGAAGTCACCGCCTTTACAGGCATGGAAGTCTAAATCAAGTTCTACCCTCGCAGTTTGATTTGTTTTTTAGCTTCGAGAAATCTCCGGCTAAGGAAGAGAGTTGAAGTGTGGGTCCTGCTTGATTGCTTCGGTGAGCTGACCAAGATTCTTGTTTATGGTTTCAGAGAACGGTTGGGAAATGCTGGCCTGGGTGAGTGAGCTCTTGTTTCAACCGGTTATTACCTCGACCAGGAGGTTAAACTCTACTTGTCAGGCACGGCTGGAACAACCATCTTGGTCTGAGTAGTTCCTGAGTCTGATCTCTTGCAGGCTTGTGCCGCCCTTCTCCCCCCCCCCACCCATTCCCCCCAACCCCTCCATGCCCGTCCTCTCTCCCCCCCCCCACTAGTTTCTCCCCACCACCCCCAGTCCCTTCCCACTACCATCATCTCTCCACCCCACCACCAGTCCTCTCTCCAACCCACCACCAGTCCTCTCTCCTGTCTCCTCTCCAACCCATACCCACGGTGTAAGGGTTCGTCGGACCTAATATGCTGTTGTTGCCGCCCAGGATTTTGATACACGGTGTTGGCCGGTTAAGGCCCGGCTGCTCCTAATTACTGCGTGAAGCCGCCCATCATAGCTCCGTCTCTCTCATTAATGCTCTAATCGGGCTTAATGCTTCCTACTTCTCCTGCTACTGTTGCTGCTGCTGATGATTGTTGATGATGATGTCTACTACTTTGTTGTTGCTGCTTCTGTTGTACTTACTGTTCCTGCTGATATAACTGTTGTTTGTATCTGTTGCTGTTGTTTGTTATTTGCTACCTGTTTCCTGCTGCCAGTGCTGCTGTTAAGCGTGTTTTTGGTGTTTGAGCATCCAGCTGCTGGAGTTGCTGGGGCCACCTGCTGTGCCTG
>WNGS01164437.1:54410115-54425355 GCA_020271785.1 Procambarus virginalis
GGGTCCCACTCAAGGTCTGGTTGATATTGCAACTGCCAACGTTGCTACAGCTGTGGGCATCGAATCGTCACGCTCCCCGGAGTGGCAATATTACAGGTAGTCATATTGATGAGCATGTTGCGGAGGAGAGGAATATATATATATATATATATATATATATATATATATATATATATAATATATATATATATATAATATAATATTGGGTACTGTAGCGCAGTGGCTTTCGTCCTAGGCTCACAATTGAAGTTGCCTGACTCAATTCTTGCGTTGAACAGAGGCAGTTGGGAGTTCTAGACAACTGTTGTGGCTGTATCTTATAGGAGGTCATTAGAAAATGGTCTAGGAGGACATCGATAAGCTAACGGGCTTTCTATCCCCAGCTATAGGAAACAATAAGGTGAATGATTATACAAAAAATTTATAGAAGGAAAAGGAAACTACTAGGAGCATGATGGATGGAAGAATTAGTAGACAGAATTCGTCCCTTACTTGATCAGCCTAGAGGGAGGGACACACGGGATATTGAGCTGTCATGTACTCACTTAGTTTTACTTGCGGGGGTTGAGCTCTGGCTTTTTGGTCCCGCCTTTCAACTGTCAATCAACTGGGGAGTCAGTGTACTGGGTCAGTGATGCTGTCCATCTAGGGGTGTATGGGAACCTATTGTGTACAGTACAATGTGTAGAATGGGGTGTACTATAAGGAAGTATATAAGGGACATTTAGTAAGGAACTGGATGGGGCACCGGGTTGAGCCCGGATCAATTTGGTAGATCTTCCTCCACACACTCACACACTCCCTCTCCTGACACACGCCCACCCATTCTCCCTTCACACATCCTCACCTTCTCCCATCCATTGCTGTAACTACAACAAATCCTGTTTTTCCTTCAGCTCCCAAAAACGAACGTTCCCCGTCTCTTCTCCTGCTTCTCACGCACACTCTTCTCCCGTCACCATTATTTCTCCTCACAAACTCTCCGTCACTGTAATAAAAAAAAGTTGCACCCAGAATGCAAACCTGTCATCTAACCATGCTTTTGAAGGTCAATATCTGAATTCGCTGTTATTTTAACTGACGTTAAAATCTATGGACTCACGGCAGAACTTTTCTCATTCAAACACTCGGTGAATGAGGGGGCATTGGAGCTGTGGATACCTATTGGAGCACAGGATAAAAACCCTTCAGGAAGGCATTAGGCCGATCCCGACCCCCTGTGACATTCACAATAAAATAACCATTAATCCTGAGCCCCAAGCGGCGTTTGGCCTCGAGCGTCAGATAGACAGACATTCTGTTTTATAGAAATCTTTAATAAATTTTACAGCAGGATATTTCCATATTGAAGAACAGAATGGAGATTATATCAAGATTAAGGGTACACGTCGGTGTTGCCAAAACCAGGTCACAAACAATTATTTGTTCAACAGATACTCACAATGATTTGTTTGATGGCTTCGTAACCGCTTACGAGTCAATTTATGTATTTACTCGTCAACAAGTGGATCCAATTATTTAAAGTGAAAATACAATGTTAGTATTCAACTGACAGTTTGCAGCGATGTCGTTTGTAGGTCTGAGGCAATAGTCTCGTCTAGAATGTTCTTGGCCAGCGTGAACTATCAAGACTTTATCCTGTTTAGAGCACAGATTGTGCCAGTATTTTTAATTGATGGTTGCAAGACGTCATGTGGAGAAGTGTAGTGTTTCGGATTGACTTGTTCATTCAGCTCGTTAGGTCAGGAGAAACTGCCAAACCATTACGACTATATAGTACTTGGAATGGATCAGGATAAGGATTTAGGGGAAAACAATGGTGCCCAACCACTGAAAGCAATTTCGGGGATTGAACGTAGACCTGCATGAATAATACACACAGTAGACCGTCGCTCTACCGTATGTGGGTGAGTGACGACTGTGTGGTATTGTCACTCCCTCACACCAAATAAACAGCTTATTACAATACACAAGAACTAGGAGCCAAGCCTTCGGCTGCTGCAAATTGGGTGATTCTGGCACGAACGAGAGATGAGTTTGAGACATGTCCCCTCACCCAGTCTCGTTGTGGAGGGACGCTCCTCTTGGCTTCCTGGTCCTCCCCCTCTGAATTACCAAGGCCATTGATTTCATTTATTTCTATATAATTACAACGTCGATCAAGTTAAATACTAACAGTTGAAAGTCTTCACCACGTGTTCAAACATTTGATTTTCCGTCTAAAGCTGGAGACAGGGTCAATATATCTTCGCAGTGTTCAGCGCAGAAGTAACATTTGAGACAGAAGAAACCAAACGAAACCACACCAGAAAAACTAGTAACCAAGCTAGTAAAACAAGCAATAGTAAAACTGACCAGTAGATCAAATTAGTGAAGGAGACTAGTAATTCACACTAGTAAAACACACAAGTAAACCTAGCAATCTGACTAGTAAAACAGTACAGTTAAACATATTGGAAAACAATAGCAAATGACTAATAAAGTAGACTAATACATCCTGCCACCAAACAGGAGCACTTGGAGCCTCAGGAACTTGGAGCCTCAGGAACTTGGAGCCTCAGGAACTTGGAGCCTCAGAAACTTGGAGCCTCAGGAACTTGGAGCCTCAGGAACTTGGAGCCTCAGGAACTTGGAGCCTCAGGAACTTGGAGCCTCAGGAACTTGGAGCCTCAGGAACTACCCTTTCATCGTCCTACAAGCTGTATGGCGCTCTGGAAAAGGAGCTCCATGTTGCTCCTTTCCAGAGCTATTTAGCCTCTGGAAGGGAGATGACGGCAGACCTAGTGAACGAAAGGGGAGCCCAACCACTTAGACCTTCGGGGATTGAGCGTGGACCATGCAAAAAGCATTGCCGTGACGTTTTTGAGCGTCCACATATCACAGCAATGGTCTGCATAGTTATCATGCTAATGAGTTTAGTGCTAGTTTTAAACTTAATCCATGTCCTTCCACTCACCCATCATCCCCCATCATCCCCCATCATCCCCCTCAGCCTCATCCACCTCTCCTTCACCCCCCTTCCCATTCTCGTGTCTTAAGATGGATGATTACTTAAGGAGGAATCCCAGTGGCGACGACCGTCGCTATCACTGTTGTTCGAATGATAATGCCGGCGGATGATTGTATCATTCTAGGTTAGTTGAGAGTGCTGGCGGATGATTGTATCATTCTAGGTTAGTTGAGAGTGCTGGCGGATGATTGTATCATTCTAGTCTATTGAGAGTGCTACCAAATGATGATATATTTTTAGATGGGGATGCAGGTGATTGCGAAGGGTGACTCATTCTAGATTATGACAGTACTGACGGATGATGGAATCATTCTAGACGGTATGCAGGCGGTAACGACAGGTGACCGAATCATTTTAGTTTAAATGCAAATGTTGATGGTTGATTCTATCATTCTAGTTCAGATGCAAGTGCTGACCGATGATTGGATCATTCTAAGCGACATTTACGTCCGACGAGAAGGGAAGGAAAGGAAGGGAAATTGTCGGGAAAGCGCCAAGCCATGACGACTATATAGCATTGGAAGGGATCAGGATTTGGGATGGGACGGGGATGGAAGGAATGGTGTCCACCACTTGGACGGTCGGGGATTGGAACGCCGACCTGCATGAAAGCGAGACCGTCGCTCTACCGTCCAGCGAAGAGAGTATAATCATATGTTAAATGTTGGTGGCGGCTATATTCCAAAAAAAATAGAGTTTGCAAGATAATTAACGAAGAATGACCAAATGATTCTTCCAGGTTTGGGGTCCTGTCGACCACACATCATCTAAGATTAATAAACCGATATATTTTCTCAAATATTGACCAAAACAACTTATCCTCCCAGTCCAATCCCATAGTAATCTTGACGTTATCTAACCATAGCGTCAAGATATCCGGTATTTTGCTGACATTAAAAGCGTGGCGTATCACACGCTTTTAATTTCAGTCGGGTACAGTGCTGAGAGAGAGAGAGAGAGAGAGAGAGAGAGAGAGAGAGAGAGAGAGAGAGAGAGAGAGAGAGAGAGAGAGAGAGAGAGAAGAGAGAGAGAGAGAGCGAGAGAGAGAGAGATGAGGCGGGCAGCGAGCAATAGATCAAGTGTGGCATTATCACAGATAATCAGGGTATCATGGATATATTATACTACCACGAGGGCTGGCATTAAAGACCCCCTGAACGTTATCTAGCTTGTCCAACTTGTAGTTGCTGGCAGGAGGTATCATCATCGTCCTCCGCCGCTATGATGGCAACTCTGCTCATAAATGTATCACTCCTCCACACTGCTCGCTCGAGGACGGCCTCTCGTACTCGCGCTAAATAGCCTTCTCCACAGAGGGGTGAGAAGGCGTTCGCTTTCGAAGGGATTAATGCCAGGCCTGCCGTTAGCGAGAGGCTATAGACACTGGTCGAATTGGTCCACTTCGGTATCCGCGCGTTGTTTATGGTACGTCTGTTTGGGGACGAAGTGAGTGTTTACTCATGTTGAATTGGGAATTAAGTTGGTCTTTGTCTTTGTCTCTCTGTCTCGTCTCTCTCTCTCTCTCTCTCTCTCTCTCTCTCTCTCTCCCTCTCTCTCTCTCGTCTCCTCTCTCGCTCTCTCTCTCTCTCTCTCTCTCTCTCTCTCCTCTCTCTCTACTCTCGAACATCCGTGTCGCTTCCAGGTACCTAGAGGAAGGGACGTTCAGAGGTACAGCCCCTGTACCCCTGGGGTACAGCTCAGGTGCAGCCCCAGTGTATAGCCCTCGCCTGAAGCAGCAGCAAACAAAGTTATAGAACGTTTAAAGGTTAAGCTACAACACTATGAGCTAAGCTGAGTGAAATATTTAGATCTCATAACGGTTAGTAAGCAAGCATGTGAGATTAAATGAAGGCGGTTGAGTCTAATTCTGGACATACTTCCGTGAGTAGTTATAGTATGTTAAGAAACGAGAAGGCCCTCAGCCATTATAATAGGCGAAAGACGACTGGGGTGACGTCTTGAAGCTGGAGAGAGAGAGAGAGAGAGAGAGAGAGAGANACACACACGCCCACCCATTCTCCCTTCACACATCCTCACCTTCTCCCATCCATTGCTGTAACTACAACAAACCCTGTTTTTCTCCAGCTCCTCGCTCCCTGCACACACTCGATCGTTCCCCGTCTCTTCTGCTACTCACGCACACTCTTCTCCCGTCACCACTATTCCTCCTCACAAACTCTCCGTCGCTGTAATAAAAAAAAAGTTGCACCCAGAATGCAAACCTGTCATCTAACCATGCTTTTGAAGGTCAATATCTGAATTCGCTGTTATTTTAACTGACGTTAAAATCTATGGACTCACGGCAGAATTTTTCTCATTCAAACACTCGGTGAATGAGGGGGCATTGGAGCTGTGGATACCTATTGGAGCACAGGATAAAAACCCTTTAGGAAGGCATTAGGCCGATCCCGACCCCCTGTGACATTCACAATAAAATAACCATTAATCCTGAGCCCCAAGCGGCGTTTGGCCTCGAGCGTCAGATAGACAGACATTCTGTTTTATAGAAATCTTTAATAAATTTTACAGCAGGATATTTCCATATTGAAGAACAGAATGGAGATTATATCAAGATTAAGGGTACACGTCGGTGTTGCCAAAACCAGGTCACAAACAATATTTGTTCAACAGATACTCACAATGATTTGTTTGATGGCTTCGTAACCGGCTTACGAGTCAATTTATGTATTTACTCGTCAACAAGTGGATCCAATTATTTAAAGTGAAAATACAATGTTAGTATTCAACTGACAGTTTGCAGCGATGTCGTTTGTAGGTCTGAGGCAATAGTCTCGTCTAGAATGTTCTTGGCCAGCGTGAACTATCAAGACTTTATCCTGTTTAGAGCACAGATTGTGCCAGTATTTTTAATTGATGGTTGCAAGACGTCATGTGGAGAAGTGTAGTGTTTCGCATTGACTTGTTCATTCAGCTCGTTAGGTCAGGAGAAACTGCCAAACCATTACGACTATATAGTACTTGGAATGGATCAGGATAAGGATTTAGGGGAAAACAATGGTGCCCAACCACTGAAAGCAATTTCGGGGATTGACGTAGACCTGCATGAAGAATACACACAGTAGACCGTCGCTCTACCGTATGTGGGTGAGTGACGACTGTGTGGTATTGTCACTCCCTCACACCAAATAAACAGCTTATTACAATACACAAGAACTAGGAGCCAAGCCTTCGGCTGCTGCAAATTGGGTGATTCTGGCACGAACGAGAGATGAGTTTGAGACATGTCCCCTCACCCAGTCTCGTTGTGGAGGGACGCTCCTCTTGGCTTCCTGGTCCTCCCCCTCTGAATTACCAAGGCCATTGATTTCATTTATTTCTATATAATTACAACGTCGATCAAGTTAAATACTAACAGTTGAAGTCTTCACCACGTGTTCAAACATTTGATTTTCCGTCTAAAGCTGGAGACAGGGTCAATATATCTTCGCAGTGTTCAGCGCAGAAGTAACATTTGAGACAGAAGAAACCAAACGAAACCACACCAGAAAAACTAGTAAACCAAGCTAGTAAAACAAGCAATAGTAAAACTGACCAGTAGATCAAATTAGTGAAGGAGACTAGTAATTCACACTAGTAAAACACACAAGTAAAACACTAGCAAATCTGACTAGTAAAACAGTACAGTTAAACATATTGGAAAACAATAGCAAATGACTAATAAAGTAGACTAATACATCCTGCCACCAAACAGGAGCACTTGGAGCCTCAGGAACTTGGAGCCTCAGGAACTTGGAGCCTCAGAAACTTGGAGCCTCAGGAACTTGGAGCCTCAGGAACTTGGAGCCTCAGAAACTTGGAGCCTCAGGAACTTGGAGCCTCAGGAACTTGGAGCCTCAGGAACTTGGAGCCTCAGGAACTTGGAGCCTCAGAAACTTGGAGCCTCAGGAACTTGGAGCCTCAGGAACTTGGAGCCTCAGGAACTTGGAGCCTCAGGAACTTGGAGCCTCAGAAACTTGGAGCCTCAGGAACTTGGAGCCTCAGGAACTTGGAGCCTCAGGAACTTGGAGCCTCAGAAACTTGGAGCCTCAGGAACTTGGAGCCTCAGGAACTTGGAGCCTCAGGAACTTGGAGCCTCAGGAACTTGGAGCCTCAGGAACTTGGAGCCTCAGGAACTTGGAGCCTCAGGAACTTGGAGCCTCAGGAACTACACCTTTCATCGTCCTACAAGCTGTATGGCGCTCTGGAAAAGGAGCTCCATGTTGCTCCTTTCCAGAGCTATTTAGCCTCTGGAAGGGAGATGACGGCAGACCTAGTGAACGAAAGGGGAGCCCAACCACTTAGACCTTCGGGGATTGAGCGTGGACCATGCAAAAAAGCATTGCCGTGACGTTTTTGAGCGTCCACATATCACAGCAATGGTCTGCATAGTTATCATGCTAATGAGTTTAGTGCTAGTTTTAAACTTAATCCATGTCCTTCCACTCACCCATCATCCCCCATCATCCCCCATCATCCCCTCAGCCTCATCCACCTCTCCTTCACCCCCCTTCCCATTCTCGTGTCTTAAGATGGATGATTACTTAAGGAGGAATCCCAGTGGCGACGACCGTCGCTATCACTGTTGTTCGAATGATAATGCCGGCGGATGATTGTATCATTCTAGGTTAGTTGAGAGTGCTGGCGGATGATTGTATCATTCTAGTCTATTGAGAGTGCTACCAAATGATGATATATTTTTAGATGGGGATGCAGGTGATTGCGAAGGGTGACTCATTCTAGATTATGACAGTACTGACGGATGATGGAATCATTCTAGACGGTATGCAGGCGGTAACGACAGGTGACCGAATCATTTTAGTTTAAATGCAAATGTTGATGGTTGATTCTATCATTCTAGTTCAGATGCAAGTGCTGACCGATGATTGGATCATTCTAAGCGACATTTACGTTCCGACGAGAAGGGAAGGAAAAGGAAGGGAATTGTCGGGAAAGCGCCAAGCCATGACGACTATATAGCATTGGAAGGGATCAGGATTTGGGATGGGACGGGGATGGAAGGAATGGTGTCCAACCACTTGGACGGTCGGGGATTGAACGCCGACCTGCATGAAGCGAGACCGTCGCTCTACCGTCCAGCGAAAGAGAGTATAATCATATGTTAAATGTTGGTGGCGGCTATATTCCAATAAAAATAGAGTTTGCAAGATAATTAACGAAGAATGACCAAATGATTCTTCCAGGTTGGGGTCCTGTCGACCACACATCATCTAAGATAATAAACCGATATATTTTCTCAAATATTGACCAAAACAACTTATCCTCCCAGTCCAATCCCATAGTAATCTTGACGTTATATAACCATAGCGTCAAGATATCCGGTATTTTGCTGACATTAAAAGCGTGGCGATATCACGCTTTTAATTTCAGTCGGGTACAGTGCTGAGAGAGAGAGAGAGAGAGAGAGAGAGATAGAGAGATAGAGAGAGAAAGAGAGAGAGAGAGAGAGAGAGAGAGAGAGAGAGAGAGAGAGAGAGAGAGAGAGAGAGAGAGAGATGTAGGCGGGCAGCGAGCAATAGATCAAGTGTGGCATTATCACAGATAATCAGGGTATCATGGTATATATTCAGACTACCACGAGGGCTGGCATTAAAGACCCCCTGAACGTTATCTAGCTTGTCCAACTTGTAGTTGCTGGCAGGAGGTATCATCATCGTCCTCCGCCGCTATGATGGCAACTCTGCTCATAAATGTATCACTCCTCCACACTGCTCGCTCGAGGACGGCCTCTCGTACTCGCGCTAAATAGCCTTCTCCACAGAGGGGTGAGAAGGCGTTCGCTTTCGAAGGGATTAATGCCAGGCCTGCCGTTAGCGAGAGGCTATAGACACTGGTCGAATTGGTCCACTTCGGGTATCCGCGCGTTGTTTATGGTACGTCTGTTTGGGGACGAAGTGAGTGTTTACTCATGTTGAATTGGGAATTAGTGTGTGTCTTTGTCTGATCTGTCTCTCCTCTCTCTCTCTCTCTCTCTCTCTCTCTCTCTCTCTCTCCTCTCTCTCTCTCTCTCTCTCTCTCTCTCTCTCTCTCTCTCTCTCATCTCTCTCTCGAACATCCGTGTCGCTTCCAGGTACCTAGAGGAAGGGACGTTCAGAGGTACAGCCCCTGTACCCCTGGGGTACAGCTCAGGTGCAGCCCCAGTGTATAGCCCTCGCCTGAAGCAGCAGCAAACAAATTATAGAACGTTTAAAGGTTAAGCTACAACACTATGAGCTAAGCTGAGTGAAATATTTAGATCTCATAACGGTTAGTAAGCAAGCAATGTGAGATTAAAATGAAGGCGGTTGAGTCTAACTCTGGACATACTTCCGTGAGTAGTTATAGTATGTTAAGAAACGAGAAGGCCCTCAGCCATTATAATAGGCGAAAGACGACTGGAAGGTGACGTCTTGAAGCTGAGAGAGAGAGAGAGAGAGAGAGAGAGAGAGAGAGAGAGAGAGATAAATAAGTCGATAGTTCAATAGACAACAGAGGTTAGAAAAGCGGAGTCCAATAGCTAGCAGGTAGGGCCTGTAGGTACAAGTAATAAAATACAAATAGTAAATACCCCACCCATACATTCCCTACATGAACAGTAGTTACCGTGAAAAAAAGCGACGGCAGAATTCTCGATAAGATAGATGAGGAGTATTAGCAAGCATTGCCACGTCCAGCGTAACTCATCTCCCAACTATATTTTGATAATTGCGTGCACACACACACAACACACACACACACACACACACACACACACACACACACACACACACACACACACACACACAGACACACATTTATATACTCTTACCAATTATTATTAATTATCTGTACCTTCATATTCATTATATGATCTATAATTAAGTTGAGAGGTTATAGCCAGTGGCCAGAAACCAGAGTTGTGTGCGGTTGATGCTGTGTTAGTGGCAGCGAGAGAGCAGGTTACCTGCCTATGTGATGAGAAACATGTTCAGGTTACCTGCATATGTGATGAGACACATGTTATGTGATGAGACACATGTTATGTGATGAGACACATGTTATGTGATGGGCTCCAAAGGGGTATCTTGGAAACGGAATTAAGGGAGAGACAAGGTTGGTTAGGGATCTGAGATGTGATTGAGTACTGTAAAATTTAGTGGAAAGAAGGACTTGGTAATTTGAATGTCAGGGTAATACCTGGTGTCTGGACTGGGGGTTTGAAACTGAATCAGAGCCACAAAGACAGTCCTTCCTTCGGTAAGTGGGGGAGGGATAAATCAGAAGAGAGTATGCTGTGTTGGTGAGAATGTTACTCTGCCCGTAGGATATACCTGGAGCTCTTCAATCGTATCATCCAATTTCGTGTTCTTGAAGTTATCCTCATAATCCACTCACATTTTGAGAGTGTAGGCTACTGATCACATGTATAGCTGACCTTCCTGGAAGATGGGAAGTTTAATAACTTTCTATCTTGCAGGAAGGTGAAAGAGTTACTAAACTCCCCATTCTCGTGCAAGATTGGAACTTTAGTAAACTCCCCCAATGCAAACTATGTAATCCTTCTTATAGTTTATAGAAGATGTATTAATGACGTGCCTAAGCATGTATAAGGATCCACATAGGAACAAAATTAAACGAAAATTCCTTCCAATGTACCTAGCAGGGATCTTATCTTCACACCTGCCTACTGACCATCTTCACACCTGCCTACTCATCATCTTCACACTTACATACTCATCTTTTTCACACCTGCCTACTGACCATCTTCACACCTGCCTACTCATCATCTTCACACTTACATACTCATCTTTTTCACACCTGCCTACTGACCATCTTCACACCTGCCAACTCACCATCCTCACACCTGGCTACTCTTCATAAGGAATAAGCGAATTGACACATTGAATACAAATCACGTTAATTTTTAAGAACCTTAATAAATTAAGAACCACATTTCAACAACTTAAAAACCATTTTAATTTGTTCAAACATAGTTGGCCACCTTCTGCTAAGGGCTCACATCCCAAATATTCGAATATTAACCGAGAAACAGAAGAGCTACGAGAGATTGTATCAAAACAATGGTTTCGTATTACGCGAATTTCTTTGTTGGTCGGCAGAAGCGACCCTTCTCCCACGTTCCAGGTGGCTGCACGGGATGTATTCCAGCTGTGAAGCTTCCAGCCCCAACCAGCAACTTGGGTTTTCAATAGAATACATAACTGCATAACATTTGCCGCGTTCCGAACACACATCACCGGACTTTATCTTTTACTGCCCACCGAAAGAAATAAAATATGAAGGTTAAATGCTTGGAAAGCCTTCCAGCATCCATTTATTCAATTACAGAACGGCTCAGCCCGGGGAAAGAGAGGCAATGTACTTGTCATTATGTATCCATGGGTGATGCGACCCACACATTCCTCAGACATACAAGCCACATATGCAAAAATCAATTTGTGTTTTTTTGGGGTTAGACTTTTTGTTTGTTTAATTATTGTCTATATATGGGCTGCAGAATTATAGTGCACAGAAGGAGGAGGAAAAATAGAGGAAATAGCACTGGACGAGCACGAAACTAACGCTGGAGGTGCTTCATTACAGGTCGCTTAACTCCCAAGAAGCAAAACATAGACATTTATCGTCGTTTTCTCTCTTCAGTGGAGCCAATCATCAAGGGTGGCAGTGGCCGGCTGCCGGGCCTGAGCTCGAAGGCGTTCTTTCTCTTGTTCTTCTCGACGGAGGAGAACCAGCGCATGGCTCGTTCCTCCAGGATATGGAATGTCATTTGTGTAATAATACAAATGAAACCCAATCCCTGCACATAATTAGTTGTGCAGGGATTGAACTTCAGCTCGTGGGGGGGGGGACCACCTCGTAATATTCAGTCGGCTGTTGGACAAGTATGGGAGCACACACCGAGGTGTCGTATCTTCGTTTGAGCTAGTGTGTGCCGTCTGACTCGTTGTTTCACTTCGAAATTCATTTCGTTTATTTTATGCTCTACGCTAATTTTTGTTAGAAACTCACTATCTTGTGATCGAGTACTTCATTTCTACTTCTGTCCACTAGTCGAGTCTTTTAAATGACAAAGAGCTTGTCATTACATCAATACTTTTCTTGAATATTTTCTATGTTAAGGTCATGTTTCCTCTTATCAATCTCTCTTTCATTGATGTAAAGTTTCGTTTCAATTGCGTTTTCTCGTATGATATCACTCTCTGCTTTCGAACAAGTCTGGGTACATACACCAAGACAATTTTCAGCGTCGTTTTCCATCTGAGATGATATGAACTTTATGCATTTCCCGCATATTCCAAGACTGGTTTGACAGAGCTGTTGTAGGTGCTAGCCTTTCACTTTCTAATCTACGTAAGCATGATGCCTCCAATTCATCACTCACCAATTTTTAAATGCCTTTATCATTCTGGCATAAACAAAATGTCCCGTGCATTTTAAGCTGAATGTTCTTATGAAACCCCAGTCAATATCCCAAGAAAATTTTTAATATTCTTAATATAATAAGATTTTATAGAATATAGAATATTCTATATATCGTGAGCAGAGTCTATGTTACTTCTCTTCTTGAATTTATTTGCGTTTTTGTTCCTTTTGACTGTTCTCATAACTCTCGCC
This sequence comes from Procambarus virginalis, assembly GCA_020271785.1. NCBI lineage: Eukaryota > Metazoa > Arthropoda > Malacostraca > Decapoda > Cambaridae > Procambarus > Procambarus virginalis. Next base: position 54,422,738 of record WNGS01164437.1, read on the forward strand.
TCTCAACACCGGGACCAGTCTAGTGGCATACCTCTGTATTTGTTCAGGCTTCGTCTGGTGCGTGATGTGATTTGGAATAATGCTCGGGGCCGAATATTTCTGAACTGGTATTGAATTATTCACTGTTCAAGTTTGTAAAGAAAATTCTTATGTTGGTTGTCAACCTTACACATGCAACTGATTTTATTTGGTTAATATGTTTCTCGGGAGATAATTTTGGTTTGAGAAAAATCCCCAGGAAGTTTTTCATTATCAAATTCTAGTAAGTTTTTCCCCCTTCCTGTTTTATAATACATCCTTCTGAAGATGTATTATTAAATATGAAAGTACTTGAGGAAATTCATGTTTCAATTCTTCCTTCGTGGTCTGACACTGTCATATACACACACACACACACACACACATATATATATATATATATATATATATATATATATATATATATATATATATATATATAAATTTTTTAAGGTTCTTATTAATATGGCTGAAGTTCTAGATACGAAGCAGTTGGTTGCATACCGAGTTTACGATCATGAGACATATTCTTATCCGCTCTTCGACGAGCCGAGTGTCGTGTGTGTTTGTGTGTTAATGCTTTTATCTCCAGAACTGACTCAAGTCTCACTTCAAGATCAACTCCAAGATATATTAAAACTGTGTTGTCCGGTTTGATCTCCAGGATGCTGCAGGAGCAGCAGCAGCTTCGCCAGGAACCACTTGGATTAGACACTGTCCGTATCACCCACTGGATGAAGAGTTTAGCATTTACGACCATAAATCAACCCTCCGCGTAAAACCAAATAATAAATCACCCGATTTTCAAATCGGTCTGGGGTGCTTGATAGATGGTTGTGCGAGGTAAGTGCAGTGTTGGTTCACATTAATATGTGACGGGCCAGGCCGGTGTGAGGGACCGAGTTGTCGGTCACCTCACCGCGGGTGTGTGATTTGTGGCAGCCAATCTCTCCTTCCACACATTGGCCACCGATTCCATGCGTTTATCTCCTGTTTATCTGGTTCGCTCCACGATGCAATCTCCAGTGATGATCCTTTGCACCCTTATGGGGGCACCGGTCTTAAGTTCATTTGCTTGAATCTTTTCACTAATTTATATGTTGTTTCAGCAGTGCTCTAAGCTGTTCATCCAAGTAGGTATTATCCAGCCACATGACTTATCTTTATTGCAACGAATGTCTCAATATTTGACTTTAGTCTTGACTTCAATTCATCAAAGCTTATGATATCATAATCACCAGTCTGCATTATCTATCTGCTGGAGGAAACCTTTCTCTTATTGTTCATATGATCTACGTCAACAGCGTCTACTTCTATAGGGTATATATCAACTGTCTATTTCTACAATCTACCTCATAGGGCTCTAATTATATTAGGTCTGCTCATACTTCGACAGGGTCTTCATCTTCACGGGTCTACTTCATAGGATCTACTTACACAGTCTACTTCAACTGGATCAAACTACAATCTACTTCAACAGAATCTAGTTCTACAGGGGTCAGATTCCTATAAATTTTTTCTATTTATTCTAACTCTGAATTTGTATGTGTTTGAGTAAACACACAATTGTGAGTCTGAGTGCCTGAGTGTCAGAGTATCTGAGTGCCTATGTCGTCAGATGTAGCTCAGTTATTTCGCTATTCTTACACTATATACTTTCTTTCTGTCATCTTTATTTGTAATTCATTATTGACATTTAACAGTGTTAATTAAACAATAATGTGTCAAATATAGTGGCCTTGATGCTGTTAAATATTTGATCTACATCTCTTAGCATAATCGGCTTCGTTTTCTGCTCACAATCAGGGATCCCGTGTTTGATTCCTGAGCGGGGCTGACATGGTTGGAAACGCTTCCATACGATAGATCCCACTGCTGCTGCTAGCAGTAAATAGGCTGCAGCAGTTTAGGGTTGCATTCTGAGGAGGTTAATTTTCAATAATGTTTTTCTTCTAAGTTGGATACTGATTTTTTGGTTTGTCAAGCTTGGGTACGAGTGTTCTACGAGGGAACAGAAGCTTAGGCAGGGATTTCGAGGTTCTTTTGAGCCAGGGGTAAGACTATGTCCGTGTGGTCACTCATCCAGCTACTGGCTTGGCCCAGTCGTGTTTATCCAAGCATCAACACCATCGCCTTCCTCAAGAGTGACCTTCCCTGGGTCATGTGATATGTGTGTGTGTGTGTTTGTGTGTGTGTGTGTGTGTGTGTGTGTGTGTTGTGTGTGTGTGTGTGTGTGTGTGTGTGTGCCTTCTCTATCGTAACCTTTCTCGGATGACATTTCCTATTCCTTATAAACTACCTCACACGCTAATGTGCACACACACACACACACACACACACACATACACACACACACCACACACCCACACACACACACACACAAACACTTCCTCAAACACACACATACTTCCTCACACTCATACACACTTCCCACACACTTCCTCACACCTTCCTCACTCCACACTTCCTCACACCCCACCTTCCTCACATCCCCTCACACACACTTCCTCACCCCTCACACACCACTGTGAGTATGCCTCATCTCACCATCCTCTACATTTCCCTCCAAGAAATGCACCCCATCGCCCGGCTCCTGAGCC
>WNGS01164437.1:54456175-54492177 GCA_020271785.1 Procambarus virginalis
CTACCACATATGTCAGACCAATCCTGGAGTATGAAGCTCCAGGATACGGACTCAACTGGCGTTGAGCCCGTGACTCAACGGGCTTCATTGTTATGGAGTCTTGCTTGACTAGATTTCCACCTCTGTCCCCTAGTGCGTGTGCCTCGTGTGTGTGTGTGTGTGTGTGTGTGTGTGTGTGTGTGTGTGTGTGTGTGTGTGTGTGTGTGTGTGTGTGTGTGTGTTATACACCAGTTTCCTTCAATGAACACCAATACTACTGGTATCCCATACTGTGAAAATGAATTCCTCAAAACTAATCATTCCTTTCAAATATTGTTTTTATGAAATCCAGATATAGCTCTAATAGGCCAGCGTGTTTTAATCGGATATCGCAGGTAGTTGATCGTGGCTACCTGGAACTTTTCTTCTTTCATAATTTGTCCCTTTGTGAGCCTGGATTCCCCAATACAGAGATCATAATCACCAAAACGTGCTCCTTCCTCGTGCAGTTCGCCTTGCGTTCGACAACTCTGTTATATCCGTTTATTGATCATCTATTAACGGAGTAGAGAGAACCATTTAGATTCAGCCGGCGCAAGGATCCATCAGAGCTAACCAATCACTGCTCCTCGTTCTCTCCAGCTCACCATTATTTCATATCAGGTCACGACTCGAGGCCGCCTCTTCTGAGACAACGTAAAGTAGCCGGAGAATATTACACTCCCCCAACGTGTGGGTTTATCTGTCACGAGCATCTTCTAGTATAAAAATATTGATGGCAAGGCAGACTATGCTTTAAGCGACGTAAATAGCAAAGTTCAATGAGAGATTACGTCATCAAATAATATACACCTATATTTTATCGCAGGTTCTCAGGTAGAAGAGACAATATGTTCTGTAGAGTGTGTTTAAAAAGCTAGAACACACTAATAACCCTCCCATCTACTGATACTGAAATGAAAGTTAAATAACGTTTCATCTGTCTCGGACCGCCCAACCATTTGGGATGGACGGTAGGGCGTCGGTCTCGCTTCATGCAGGTCCGCTTTCAATCCCCGACCGTCCAAGTGGTTGGGCATCATTCTTCCCTCCGTCCCATCCCTAATCTTTATCCTGATGCCTTCCCAGTGCTATATAGTCGCAATGGCTTGGCGTTTTCTCCTAATAGTTCCCCCTCGGTCTCGGACCCCTTTTTTAAGTTATCAAAATACTTCAAGCTGGACCATTTTAATACAAAAAAAACTATATAAAAATAATAACTTCTTTCTCTATGGACTCACCAGTGTCTAACTGACTCGTCTTCTGAAAACAATGAATTGTTTAGCTGAGGAAAAGTAAAATGAAGAATTGTTCATTTTATAATGAATTTCAAAAGATGCCCAGTTAGTCGCGACAACAAAGCTAGTATGGAGTACCGCAGACAGTAGGTGGAGACGGGGGCACAAGAGCACGGGAGATGTAGAAATAGACGGAAGGTGAAGACAGGAACCTGAGATAGAAGGGAGATGAAGATGAGAACCAGACCACACACTAGAAGGTGAAGGGACGACGACGTTTTGTCCGTCCTGGACCATTCTCAAGTCGATTGAGAATGAGTCGGTCCAGGACGGACCGAAACGTCGTCGTCCCTTCACCTTCTAGTGTGTGGTCTGGTCAACATACTTTAGCCACGTTATTGTGACTCATCGCCTGCACATGAAGATAAGAGATATACGGGTAGGAGGTGAATGTTGTTGTTGTTTAAGATTCGCTGCCTGGAACACAAAATTCAAGCAGCACGGGCCATGGTGAGCCCGTAGTGGACTTAGGGAGGCTGAAACGGAAGTCTGACAGCGACGGAAGCAGAGACGGGAGCTTGACAGAGACGGGGACCTTAACAATGCAAAAGGTGTTGTCATACTAGACTCAGAGCGATAGGATAATTTGTTGAGAATGGTGGCAGAATGGGGCGTCCTTCCTCCGGTTGGTTAGCCATCCATGAACGGGGTCGACGTAATGTGCTGTAACTCGGGTTATCTAATGGGTCGACTGGGAGGAGACTGGCAGCCACACGCCTGACCTCACAGTCACCTTGATCACCTTAATCTGGATTTTCTGCACTACTTATGCCCCAGGCGCTTCTAACATTCCATTTTTTACATAAACTTATGGACTTATATATATATATATATATATATATATATATATATATAGATATATATATATATATATATATATATATATGTGTGTGTGTGTGTCGTCCTAATAGCAAGAGTTGCCTAACTTTTTTTTTCATGTGAAATGATAAATGTTTCATTATATTATATATTATTATTATTTTTATGTTATTTCAGCCAAAACTAGCGTTGAAATTAGATTAAACGTAACCTAGCCTACCTAACCTAACCTAACCTATCCTAGCCTAACCTATCCTATCCAAACCTATCCTAACCTAACCAACCATAACTTAACATAACATAATATAACGTAACAAAGTCAGTAATTCATGTTTCTTATTCAATTGGTTCTTTTCTAACAATAATAATCTATCTGGAAATAATTATTTGAGAATAACGAAAATTATTTGGCCTGTTAGGCAATTCGGACGTTGCATACTAAGCCAAGTAGTGTGGTTCTGGCTATTAGGCAAGACATATGTTAGTCTCCAGATACTAAATCAAACAGTATTTTTGTTTTGCTTCCTCACATGTTTTTTCAATGAGGTAACGAGCAGTAATTAGATATTATCAATCACAAACGCCTAGAAATACAACGCCTTAAAACCTCATTAAGTCATATAAATGTAACGTGAATTATATTGACACTTTAAATTAGTTTTAATCCAACAGCAAGGAAATAAATTACTTTCCCAATCTCTGCATTTTGAGGCAATTCTACCACATTTATTACTCATAATAAGTTGATAAAGACTTGCGGACGCGCTCTTTCGTACGCGCGCAGAACCAAGACTTCATCTACACCTGACTCCTTGAAATCGTGATCCAAAAAAACAACAAAACTGGTATTTGAGAATTCATTGTAATTGGCGCAGTTATTCAATTCCTAGAGGAGGATTAATGCTATTTAATGTGGTACCTAAATCTCTGGCTATAATGGGCGCTGATGTGACGTATTACCGCCATTACTGCCTTACTTTGCTTATTACGCTCGTATTTAATTATAGAGAAATGACCAATAAAGATGATGTAAAGGTCGTCGTGCAATGTAATGTTTCTCGTAATGCATAACTGACTGCAGCACTAAAAACAATGCAATACAAAGCTCTGCTATTATTTGCAAGTGAATAAACTACAGAACATTGCAAGCTATTATATTTTTAGTGGAAGCTTGTGAGGATCTAAAGCTTTGTCTAGTGCAGTACTTACACAGTATGATGACACAGTCGCTTCTCTCAGTATGATGGCACAGTCGCTCCTCACAGTATGTTGGTACAGTCTCTCCTCACACAGTATGTTCTCAAGACCTCAATTGATACTCAATTTGAATAGTTTCTATCGCAGTGGAAAGTCTCAGTGGAAAGAAAGAAAGTTAATATATTGGGTCTTGCCATATTGCGATATAACATTGTTTCTAGTAGCAAAGTGGAGCAGTGGTAAGACACTCGCCCCGTGAGGGGTTTGGTCCAGGTTCGCATCCTAGTCAGGGAGGACTCACTAAGGGGCCAAACTTTAAGTGTTCTCCTCTGTTCACCCAGCAGTGAACAGAGGAGAACAACCAGGAGAAACAACCAGGAATCAGAGGGTTCCTGGTTGTCTAAAAGACTGGCGGGTCGGGTTTCAGTGAAAACTAGTGATTTCAGCTTTACCATGAGCTATGGGATGGGAAAGCTCTATAAGCCTGATAACAGGAGTCAGAAGTCGTCTGTATGTTCTTGTATGCACCAGTGTGGAGAAAAGTATGGAAATATAAGTCAGGAAGATTTGTATTCTTGTAGATATCTTGTCTTCTAGATATCTTGCTTATGACGTGCCCAGAGTACATGTTACGAACGACTTGGACCACATTGTATATTTGGAACCGGTTAGATAAAAGCTTTCTTCACATATCTCACGTAGAATGAGACCATTAGAGTGAATTTGAATTTTCTTTTTTTTTTACTTCTAGCATTTTGCTCAATTGGAAGCCTAGGTATTCGAGCCCAAATGAAACTATCGTATTTTTTTCTTCAGTGCTCAGTCTCGCCTGAGCGAGAGAGTAATTGAAGGGTTGTATTTGCCTCTCCTTGTTTTGTATCTTTGTTAACATCTTCCTTTTCTGTCAATTGTGATTTTCTCTCAATTTTTATCATCTATAACATTGTCCTACTGTAATATCTTTTGTCAAACTTTTTTTAAGTTGAAATTCCTTTAATTTTAAGACTTTGTATTATTTAGGATTCTCGTTTACACTTTAATATTTTGGTCTGCTAGTCCTTATATGGTTTTGGTCTCGCCAAAAACCTTTCTAGTATACATGTGTGAGTTAACGATAATTTCCGTCACTATTAAAACTGTCCTGATATATCGAGGGAACGAATGCACCAGAAAGTGTACACAATTTATCTGTATATACACAGAGTTTACTTATGTCTTGATTCATGTCCAGAGGCAAATTGTACATACTGGCTGGTAAATACGCAATTGTGGTGGCCTTAATAACCCTCTCGAGATTGATAGGCATTTTGCCCAACACTCAACTAATTCTAAGCAATTTTGTCGTCACTCCTACTCGCACGTGATTGCTTTGCTCATCACGCAACAGACAAGCAAAAGTGGCGAGAAGCTGCCATGCCAATATTATATGACGGTACATAATGACGAAGAACAATATGCTAGTTCATGAGAGCAAGACCCATGTAAATAGACGCAGAAGAGGCTTGTATACCTGGAAAGTCAAGACAGCAAGGTGTATGGTCTGTGTATGGGGGCCATGCTGTGTATAGGGACTAGTGCTTGAAGGAGTTCATGGGAGCTGCTGTGTATGGGAATTAGTGCTTGATGTATGGTCCACGCTGTGTTGAAGTATCCTTCACCTCACAGTCACTCCACGCGTGTTGGATGAAAGAACAGTATTTAAGAACGAATGAACATTTCTTTCGGCTAAAATAACTAAAAAACAAAAGCTAAATGGAAATCTTTAATTCATAAATGTACAAGTGTTGACCATTATAAAAATACACAAATAAAAATTTATTTTATGACATGATTTGACATATATAATTTACTTAACACAAATTGCAATGTTTAATTCATTTATACAAGAAATGATAGTAATGATAACCTAACAGTATTATAATTCTAGACTATAATGTCATGAACCAAAAGATAACACAATTATCTGTAAAGAGCGCTGATCTGATATTACTGCATTGCTCTCAGAAAGTGCACGAGAGTGCACTTATTGGACCTGAAGACAGAGTGAAGTAAAGGTACTCAACCAATTGAATCGTTGGAGATCGAACTTCGGCCTTGCAACGAGCGAATACGTCGCTCTACCAACCAGTCCAAGCGGTTGGGCACGAATTAATGCTAGAATAATATGTGTGAATGTCAATTGGAAGGTATTCAAGACGCAGCTTAGCCTATTGTTAGCTCTAAGTGAGGCCTCTAAGACTCACGTGGGTCCTCTAGGACTCACGTGAGTCCTCTAGGACTCACTCTTCGTGAATCATAAAACGACATTTTCGCATCTTGCAAAGTGCCAAAAAGACTTCAATAATTAACTGAGTAATGACAATGGACTGAGAGACATAAACTTGTCAAAACTGTAGAAGAGAAGAGCCACTGAATATATGATCACGACATACAAAATACTACAAGGAATTGAGACTGGATACAGATAGTCCGCTTAGACTGTGTGAAAATAAACCATGAAGTCATATGTGGAAATTCAAAACCAAAAATAATAACACGGATATCTATGTTTATAAAAAGATAATGTATGAGATTGGAGGCCAAGATGTTTGAGGGTGGCCTTACTAAACTGTGCAGGATGACTGGTGGGTGTACAGGGATGTCATAGGTACATTAACAAATGTAAACATTCCAGAACATACATGAATAACTTAAGAATTACACACACACACACACACACACACACACACACATCCATAAACACATTTTTAGATATCCAAGCTTTTTGAACAGAATGCCAACATATTCAAATCTCTGTACCACAAACATTTTAAACAAAGTATGGACGCTTCAGGAGCCTGAGCACGTCTTAACTTTATAAAGTGGCCAAATACTGAGCGTGTGATCAGCCCTGAGCACGCACACTGAGGCTTGAGGTATGATATATAAACACGCCCAATAAACAAAATACTGTCACGATCGCGCTGCGAGAAGGACTAATCGTAAATCAGCACCATTACGGAGCCCCGACGGGGAGCAGCAGGGATTGGCCAGTGTGTGTGTGTGTGTGTGTGTGTGTGTGTGTGTGTGTGTGTGTGTGTGTGTGTGTGTGTGATCACCTTGGCAGACCACCTGTTTATCTCTTGCTTTATCAGCCTCACGCACAAAGATTGTATCTTTGCTATTCATTTATGTGACCAACTCGTGGGAACTTGTCCAGAATTGCTCGAAATTATTATATACAAAATAGTTGCAAAGTTTTAATATATATATATATATATATATATATATATATATATATATATATATATATATATATATATATATATATGTTGAATGAAAAGTGTTGTTTTGACCGTTTCATCATTAATAGCATGGCGGGTCACCTTCCTTTAATTATATTTCCAACACGTCTGTTAGCGTTACAATTTTTGACTAGGACCTGTCCATACTGATTCCCTCGACAACCAGCTTCCAGTTGGAGTTGTGATTGAGAACACGGTCGATAAAGACATCACTTTGCTTGTACCTATTTGAGAACTAACTACTAGAATTAATTTCTGATGACCAAACCACACATCAGAAGATGCAGTGGTTTGGGCATCATATCTTCAGCCACATTATTGTGACGCATCGTCTGCATATCGATAGTCACAACACTTTTTTCATAACTGAAAAAAAATCAGCCAGTGAAAAAGTGAAAAAATCAATTTTATTTGTGAGGAAATGTAGAAGGACAGAGCATGGAGCTCGAAAATGTTCGAAACCCTGATTACCAAGAACACATGGTAGGTCTTCCTTAGAGAAAAATCTAATCAATTGAAAATGAACTAAAATGAGGCGAGGGTGATTCTAACCACAAACATTGTTTCAAGAATAGATACGGATATGACAAACAAGGAGATCGGAACCCACTGAAACATATTACTGTCACAGGCGAGACCTCGTGAGCTAATGCTCACTCTTAAAGTACATGTAGATGAGTATATACATTGGTGAGTGAACACATACTGACGATAACAAATGAAATAGGGCACGCTGCTTCTCCTCCGAGCAGGTCAGCACCAGCAAGCTGCTTTAATGTATCTTGGAAAAGCCAACATGCCCAGGAATGGCGCTCTCGATGCTCGTGTTGGTCAACGATAACGACGTAAGGTAAACACACCAGCCAACCAGGGCACCTGATTCTCCAAACCCTTAGTTAAACCTTAGTCCTCCAAACTCTTCAGCCAAACCATCTGCAGGTCTGGATTTCAATATAAATAAAGGAACATGTACAGTATGCGACGCGGAATTCTCATGCACTTCACTCCGTGTAAGAAAAAAAAAATTGCTACTACCAATTTAAAATTCAACATGCACGGGGAGGAAGCGTGGAAATACAGCAAGAAGTTGTCGGTTCTGCATGAGTGCTTTCAGGAGCTTTAGTTAGCACTGTGGGGCGAGCCAGACGATGTTGGTGGGAGAGAAGTGCAATATATATTGTGGCAGGCTCGCCCAAGCACCCAGCTGCAGGTAATTACTGGAAGGTGGAGACCAGATATCATCCAGGGCGTCAAGGGTGTGTTACCTCTTAAAGATATCTTTAGTGGTATTCTCAGTCCGCTCTTGGGTAATTTGTCTCTCTGTCTGTGGGAATTTTCTCTATTTACTTTTACTTTTATGTAATTTTTTGTTTATTTTTAGTGTTACTATTCTCATGGGGTGTTGGTGTTGCTGATAATGTAGGAGATGCTACTAGCAGAGATTTGCTGACAAACTACTTATATAATCGACAGATACAACGACAATAGAAGATTAGACATGGCGAGGCAACAAAGACAGAACTTCTAGTATGTTGCCTCATCTATCATTAAAACTTAGGAAGTAAAGGAAGCGCCGAAGGCCTACTCTTGGTAATACATTCTGTTGATCTGACTAAACTGTATCCTCGTCTAATCTGCCTTTGAAAATGTTGACAATAATCAACGAAACGCGTTTTTAAGCGTTATGTCATAATGAAACTGCATGATTAAATCAGGTTTTTAAAATTAATTAAAGATAATTCGTGCTAGAATCATTGATCTTACACTTTGGCATATTTAATAACATATATCAACAAGAAACACTGCTGTCCAAACATACATATATATATATATATATATATATATATATATATATATATATATATATATATATATATATATACAGTAGCGTCAATTAATGTCCCCCGAACATTCCACCAAAAACCTTGATAATTTATATATAATTTAACTCTGGACTAATTATCCTCCTCGAGGAATTGTTAAGTTTAATTCTTAGTTAATAATAAGACTAGACAGTTACGACAATGCAAGGAATCAGTCGAGGGAATTTTGTTACGAGATTTTTGTCCATAAATAGACGTTTCAAATTCTAATTAAAAACACTAATAATAATCTCAAACACGGTGGTTCTGAGGGACATACAAGTCAAAACTTCGTAAATTAATTCTTCCATTTTATTAAATATTTTGTTGTTGTTTGCATTCATATTATAAAGATTTTTTTGTTAATTTATATTATCAAATAAATTAGTAAGAAGGTGCACAGCTGGCAGTATTCGAGCTTAGTTATAGACTCAAACAATTCCTTTGCAAATGCAATGTTAGGTATTATTTTGGAAATTGGGCTGTGGCTGAGGGGGAATAGGCTACCAATTACAATAATATAATCAGAAATGTAACAGGTTTGAAGGAAACAGTGTATGGATATATGGGTGAGACTGTGTAGATTTGAATGAGACCCGACTATTATAGGCCAACAAGCCCAAATGCTACGCGTCCTAGTCTTAATGTTCTCAGTATTTTAAGAAGAGAAATCACTTTGTGTCCAAAAAGAAAGAAATCCCGGTTGGATAAAGGATATCATAGTTCAAACCCTAACACGCTGATAGATTTATGATCTATACGCATAGGAGGCTAATCACGAAGCCCAAATTGGAATGATATGTTCAGCTTATGTTAATAGCAATAAACTCAAATGTGCGGTCCACGTCTGAACTAACTGTGCTGATTGCAAACCTTCTCACAATACACATTGGTCCAGCACGGGGTCCTTCTGTTCCTCAGGTTCAACCTATCCTCACCAAGACATTCGACCGGATATTGCACTATATGTATACTGCAATATACTGCAGTATATATATATATATAAATATACATACTGACATACGTATAATTAATGAGTCTTTTTATCTTTTTGTTTCGTTCTGCTGTGTTTGCTGTGCCAAAGGTGGTCACAAGCTATTTTAAACCTCTACGGTATTTTAATGATTTTGAAATGTCTGAGATTTGCATATGTATTATGTTCGTTAAATTCCAGGCTTCTGTGTTCCCAAATCGTAATGTAATTCACACAACGAAGTTGATCATTCTTAATTCTTAAATTAATTTTCCATTACTTAACTTGCAAAGAAGAAAATTGTTTTCATCAAATTTGAGAGCGAAATTTACCATTATGTTTCATGTGTTGGCCTCAGAGATCACTTTTCTTGTATTCTGGTGTAATGAAAGTTCGAGTGAAAATTTGTGGAACATCAGTTGAGATTTATTCCTGACGAGGCTTCTAAATAAGAAAAAACAAACGAGAAAAAAAGCAGCTAATGAAGTAAATGCCATAAGATTTGGTTAACCGAATACCAGAGCGTCCAGGATGGACGAGACGAGGGCGTAAAATACCGACAACGAGTGCTATATATATGACCCGTTAACGAGTCACGTGAATGAGTTGACAGCTGATGTGATGATGGACGCTGCGCGCCATTCTGGCAGCGCCACGCGCATAACTATCCTACCAATTAATTCCCGATAACTTAATAAGAATAAAGGAATTATCATTAAACCACAATCCAGGCGTGGTGTAGACATTCCCAGTGTGTCGTCTGGCCGGCTGGCTGCCTCCGGGGGGCCCTGGTTGTCACTCATCTACATAGTCTTAGTGACTTGTAAACTTGAGAAGAAAATATATTCGCACAGGGTCAAGCTACCTTACGTTTTATGAGCAGTGTTGTTATGTATAGGAATCTTGGCTAAATCTTTTTACAGGTGTTTGGTGATGCTTATTATAGGAATGCTGGAGTGCTTATACCTGGCGGTTCAAGATGGACCTAGACCGTCAATTATGTTTGAGGATTGTGCCCATAAATCTGGAGGGTTTTAAGGTGTTTTTTTATCACTTCTGGTTGTGTAATAAAGCAACTCTAGGCCATACGTCTTTCAAAATGGCATATTCAATTACATATTTAATATATAACCTAGTTCTGTGTTTAGTGTCATTGCTATATATTCAACATTAGGTTTATACTATTACATATACAGCCGTAAAATATGTTGACCAGACCACACACTAGAAGGTGAAGGGACGACGACGTTTCGGTCCGTCCTGGACCATTCTCAAGTCGATTGTGTAATAATCGACTTGAGAATGGTCCAGGACGGACCGAAACGTCGTCGTCCCTTCACCTTCTAGTATGTGGTCTGGTCAACACACTTTAGCCACGTTATTATGACTCATCGCCTGCAGCCGTAATATATATTTGTTCTCGATCACGGAGGCCCATAATACATAAATCTCCAAATTAGGCTGGAATGTTGGTGGCCGAGAATATCTGCAACGGTGCATATTACCTGACTGAGAACAGAGATGGAGAAGCAAACTCCCAAACACATTACCGGGTAGAATGAGGAAATTATGGGTTGTAGCCGTGACGTTTGGGCAGCCTGTGTGTGTGTGTGTGGGTAGCGATGGTCGAGGCGATAACGCCTAGTGATGGGGGGACTGACTGATGAGCCAAGACCGTTTCGGAATGTTTGTTTCCGGCTGGATTAGCACCTTGATTGATGAATAAATTAACCACCAGAGGGATCTGCAGAAGACGGGGAGAACACGTCTTTGGGAACTGTTAATGAGTGCTGTAAATCTGATTATCAATACGTAAAAAATCAATAACGAATGCGTGGATGTGATTAATCTGATTACTTTGGTCACGAATATTAAGTGATAATAACTTCTAGAAAAGAGAAATATATGTGACTTTTTAACCTGCTATCCCAAAATTTTATTACTTATAGAAACCAGTGGTACAACGAACAAAAATGGAATAATGAAACATAAAAAAAACAGGCTACACTATAAATTTTGTAAATAGCTATTGAAAGAACGCAACGATAAAACTTCAACGTTACAAGGCCTAGATTCCATTTATATGTATTAAATTAGGCCTGATACGAAACACATTAGGCCTATAAATGCTTATTAGGCACTAAGACTGATTAGGTAAATAATTATTGTTCCACTATTTATCATACCAATGGAAGTAAGTCATTGCCCAAAAAATAAGGCTTGACATTTTTTAGTGTCTACAAAAGGTAATTTTTGCAGGCTTCATTAATAGCAGCAGTAAGCAGTAACTTTTTTTGGAAGATTTGTCGGACTTAGATTAGACCCTATGCGAATCTACTATAGTGGTTACACAATAATTATCACTGCTATGCAATCATTGCTATGCAATTACTGCTATGCAAAGAATGAAATATGTTTAGTAATTGCAAGAAGCAGTTTACCGAAGACTTGACGTGTGATCTATTGAACAAGAACTCTTAGAGCAACCCTTAATCACCAGAGTATAATGAACAGCTGGTAACCTAGACAAAAAATGTTTCGCTTTAATCATGTCTACTCTTGGCTACCGTGTACTGTTGGCTACCGTGTACTGTTGGCTACCGTGTACTGTTGGCTACCGTGTACTGTTGGCTACCGTGTACTGTTGGCTACCGTGTACTGTTGGCTACCGTGTACTGTTGGCTACCGTGTACTGTTGGCTACCGTGAACTCTTAGCTACCGTGTACTCTTACCTACCGTGAACTCTTAGCTACTGTGTACTCTTAGCTACCGTGTACTGTTGGCTACCGTGTACTCTTACCTACCGTGTACTCTTAGCTATCGTGTACTGTTGGCTACCGTGTACTCTTAGCTACCGTGTACTATTGGCTACCGTGTACTCTTAGCTGCTTCGTACTTTTGGCTACCGTGTACTTTAGTTACAATGTACAGTTGGCTACTGTGTACTCTAGCTACCGTGCACTCTTGGCTAATGTGTAATTTTGGAAACAGTGTACTCTTGGCTACCGTTTAATCTTAGCTACCATATACGCTTGGATACCGTGTATTCATGGTTAAAGGATACCATTAACTACAGTGTACTCATGGTCAAAGAGTACCATCCGCTACTGTGTATTCTTGACAAACCTGTTGCATACATTTTACCAGGAAAGTAAATCCTTCACTGTATCCATGAGTACTTTCACCGTAGAGTCGGTGTTGCACCGTATTTATGACCGTCTGCAAGAACAGCTATACCATGTCCCAGTGTATGAAGTATAGGGTGCTGTGTGTATTAAAAATTGTTGTGTGTATTTTTGGTTAAAGTTTTATAGAAGTTGCTGTGTCTCTCTTGTACCTTTGACCAAATAATATTCATAACCTCCATATGGCCGGAATTGGAAACTAGTTTTCAGAAGGTCACCTCCTCCTCCTCCAGGAACTCTGGAGTCGCAGCAGCAGACCTTGGAGGTGCAAGATGTTCCTCTGACATTCTGCTGAAGATTTGTGAACCAATTCAATTACTACATCGCGCCGGCGGCGTTACAGTTGAACTATTGAACTCAAGGAGAACACAGCACAATTCCCTCCCTGTTGGGCACAATATCCCGCAGTAACAATAATTAAACGTTGAATCAACGTTAATTGAACGTTGAGTTGACGTTACTCTTGTACATTGTGCCCAATGGGTTGGCCATATAGCCGAGCGTCCCTTTATATCATTGGGAAATGTGGGCTAGTTATGGTGGTTAAATGTGGACCCGTTGCCACTGTACACAGTATCTCTGGGTACTGTAGGCACATACCAGTGTGTCTCTATTTACTCCTGGGCACTGTAGACATTTCAGAGTAGCTCTGCTTACCTCTGGTTTCTGTAGACACATGCCTGAGTACCTTTGTTTACCCTCTGGTTAATAATGACACATAGCAACACATTCCTGTGTCCACTATTCACAAATTGTGCTGGGTCTCTGTGTGCTGCGCACACCCCGTGTGTATCCTTGACTACTGTGTACACATGGAGGGCGCGTCCATGATTGTATCCACCAGCTACTGTACGTACACGCCAGCTGTGTCTGTGAGCGTGTTGTAACCACTGTGTACGCATGCCAGCGTGTGCCAAACACTATTATAGAACCAAGTGTTAAGTGTACTACATTCACGTATAATCATATTATGGGTTCACATATCTTATATCCCCATAATGTACGCAATTCGTCACGTGGTTCGTCTTTGTTATGCAGTGAGGACACCATTTTGGCAAAGGGAAACGGTAGAAATATGCCGAGTAAAAAAAGATCTTATTTTTGTATATTTACAAATGAGTGGCCCCACGAAGTGGTGCCTGAACTAATCTAAGTTCCAATTTGGTTCCTTTTGAGGATTCGACATGAAGTTCTGGTTACCCAGTTAATATCTCATCCTTAGTGTTCCCTCCTACAAGACATGTACTCTACCCCCCAGAATGTTACGTAATTTGTCAATTGTTTGTAATGTGTTTGCGTGAGTATGAACTCGTTTGTATTAAACGGGGCTGAGAATACCATTAGCTGCCTCACCCTTATATATTTATATCTCCACAAAACTCATTTAAATTTCAATGTCCAAATACGCTATTCCATTAGAGCCCAACCTTGGTATTTATTCATATAATCTTGAGTTATTAAGTGATCACGTGGTCGTTGTTTACAAATCGTGGCATGTCCATATGTATCTCTTTCCACAGTGTACACATGGCTGTGTGTCCACTGTGTGCACACAACTGTGGATCATATTGCAATTTTAACAGTAATTCACACGTCTCTGTTTTGTTTTTTCCTTCTGGCAACTGTCTGCACATGTCGACTTATCCCTGAATACCTTTGTCCAGTGTATATATGATGACCTTATACTGTGTAAGCACACAACGGCGTTTACATAGTGGATGTAAACTATGTACTAATGCCCACTGTGTACATATGTCGTCGAATTCCTGT
This sequence comes from Procambarus virginalis, assembly GCA_020271785.1. Lineage (NCBI taxonomy): Eukaryota > Metazoa > Arthropoda > Malacostraca > Decapoda > Cambaridae > Procambarus > Procambarus virginalis. Next base: position 54,470,583 of record WNGS01164437.1, read on the forward strand.
GTACACACACGGTGACGTATCTCTGTGTACCTCGAGCCATTGTACGCACAAGGAAGATGTGTCCATGTCTACCTGTAGCCAGTGTACGCACAAGGGGGTGTGTCCCTGTTTTCCTCGAACTAGTGTACATTCAGACTCTGATCACTCATCAATGGCCACCACCTCACCTCACCTCACTAAACCTGCATTGTTTTACCATCCGGGTTATCCTAGGCATGTAATTTACCAACACGCCATTTGCATATTACCTTTCTCGTCGCTGGGGCGGGATTTCGGACATACACAAAAAAACGAAGCCAGGCGATCCTGTTCCGCCAGAGTGGAACAGCGGTGAGGAAGCCTGGTGTGGGATGCTGGATTCTGTGGGATGTTGGCCTCTGTGTCTTATCTCAGTGACTACCCTGTTGAATCCATCATCATTTTCGAGTGTGAGATTACAACGCGAGAGTGACATTTAACGTAGAGATTAGTATCCAAATTAATGGGTCGTGATATGGAAATGGTGGACAAAAGAGAGACCCTTGGAAAAAAATGGGAGTAATCGTTCATATGGTAGAGGAGAGAACGTCGTATGGTAGGCAGGTGTGCCCTCCGCTGCTTAACGGACACTACCTCACCTTTCCTGGATACTCGAAATACCTATATACCGAAGCAGCTCAGCTCTCCCTGCCTATGTAGAACAGGCGAAAATGTATGTTGATTAGCATTGCATACATGAATGACCACGTCTCTGGTTGCATATAAACTATAACAAAAATTCTGCAATTGAGGCGGCCATGATGGGTTATTTTTTTTGTAGGCTTATAATGTGTATCAACTCCTGGAGGGTTATTAGGGCCTTGACGGCCTACTGACAACCCTCTGGTGTTTCAGAGGCTATTTTAGCCTACACTGTACCAAACCAACATGGGTCGACTTCATTGTAGTTTTTTTTAGTGTGTATTCAACCAGATATGTGGGCGTTCATCTATACAATGCAAATCAGTATTTTCGTCTTGTGACGAGTCAGTGTTAAATAAAATAGGGATGTTTCATTGTGGCACAATGAAAAATCAATGTTACACATTGATATATAAATGCTGCACAGTCATCTATCAGTGTTGCACAGAGATGAATCAGTGTTGCATAGTGATGTGACAACGTTACACAGTGATGTGACAACGTTCACAGTGATGTGTCAACGTTACACAGTGATGTGACAACGTTACACAGTGATGTGTCAGTGTGGAACGTTTGGCGTAAACGCAAGTCTTGCGGTAATACTGAATTAACATTTCCCTAAACAATTTAACTTATCTGTAGTATTTTTTTAACAGCGGCTTGCCAAGGCTATTGACAACAGGTTGCCATGCTGTATGGCAACGTTAAATTAATATTTAGCAATTGCTCACTATGCTGTAGCGCAACACAGGCTTGGCAATACATGGCAACACTTATATTGATCCTAAGATTCCTCATACCAATCGACTTCCATTTTAGCTTCGGTTATAATTCTTAATTCCTTTTGTGCGGAACAGGAAGCCTTAATAATTCATTTTGTCTGAGACAGGTGTGTGTGTGTATACAAGTGTATATATATATAATATATATATATATATATATATATATATATTATATATATACTATATATATATATATATAATGGCTTCTTTCGAGGTCTTCTTTTCCTCAGGGGCTGACTCAACCCAGGAGGAAATCCCACAACAATTGCCTAACTCGCGTATAAATCTTTACTGCTAGGTGAACAGATGCATCAGAAATAGCAAACGTGTTCAACTATATGAACACGCTTCTATACTATATGAACACGGTTCTATACTATATGAACACGGTTCTATCCCCACAAGAGGATAGAATCCAGAATTCCCGATTGTGAGCTGAAAACAAAGCNCAGCAGACGACCTTGTGAAGGAAATTCTACCTGCCCACTTACATCAGTGGCAGGTGTACATGATCCCAATTTTACACGCTGTGCCACAGAGTGGGCCTCTCGTGCAGGCCATCACCTCAACCCCATCCCCAAAAGCCCACAGGCAATCCAGCTGGGATGGCCCATTGTAGACAAAGTTGCTGCAGAGTGCCTGGGTGCTGCATCAACACAGCACGACATTGCTCGCCTCACAGCAGTAGCAGCCCCTCATGCAGGGGATTTCCTGTTAGCAACCCCAATGTCGGCAACTGGCACGCGTCTCACACCACACGCCCTCCGAATTGCTGTGGCCCTCCGCCTGCTGCCCAATCCACACCAGATATAGGTGTATTTGCGGCGAGGTGGTGGCTGACAGGTACGGCCACCATGGCCTACTCTGCCAAGCACGGGAGGATGGCACTCGAGGCACAGTGAAGTTAACGACATCATCAAGAGGAGCCTCACCACAGCTGGATGCCCAGCCGAGAGAGAGCCTCGTTACCTAACGCCCGTAACTCTGATGATCTTATGGTCGCCCGGATGGTATCACAGTGAAACCCTGGAAGAATGGCAAGCAGTTGGTATGGGACTACACGTGCGTATCAACCCTGGCTAACACCTACATTGACCTCAGTGTTGCACAACCAGGTGGCGCTGCCACCCACAGGGAGGAAGCAGCCAAATCCGTAAGTATAGAGAACTTGATCACCACTACAATTTGTCCCCATTGCTTCTGAGACACTCGGCGCCTGGGGTAAAAGTGCTACCAGTTTTTTGAAGGAACTGGGTTCTAGGCTCATTGAAACAACAAGGGACCCTAGAGCTGCCAGCTTTCTTTTCCAGCGCCTCAGCGTGGCGATACAGAGGGAAATGCGCACTGCATCCAGGGTTCCTGCCCGCCATCTGAGGAGCTGGAGGAACTCGACAACCTATGATAACCATCTTTGTAACCTATATGTAACTCCTTTTTGTAACACAGTTCAAATAAAGCAAATATATATGTGTACATACAAAAGAATGGGGGTGGTAGGAGAAGAAAATATTAGTGTCAGTGAGAAACCACAAGGTCTCCTCTGAATACGTTTATTTTCTTCTCCGAGGCTATGGGTCCCACATTGGCACCAGAGGTGGTACCCTCACAAACTTTTAAATCTATAATATATATATATATATTATATATATATATATATATATATATATATACAAATAGTCTTGCTAATAACCCTATGAGATATCTAGTTAAAAAAGAAAATTGCTATAAATAATACGAGATGTTACATAAAATAATATTACCATATATTTAAATAAATACTCACATATAATCAGAAGCAATTATGGGAACAAATAATTTAAATACAGCATATCCGTACTGAAGCAAAAAAAATAACAATTACATAAACATTTCATTAAGGATATAAAACAATCAAACCATAATTTAAGATGACAATAGAGTGAAAGTAATTTTGGCGACCTCCTATAAAAACTTAATATAAACATGATCAAAGAGCTACAGCTTTTTTAAGTAACAAGTCTGATGAGACACTTGTTTTTCTATATTTTAAAAAGTTTCTCACATCTAAGGAACCAAGTGTGCCAGACTACAGAAGAATTCTTCAGGAAGAATTCAATAAGTTTCAAAAGAAAATAGGACGAAAAACACTAAGAATAGAACTAGTCGTGTTATCTGACCAGGGAATGGAAATGACTAAATAAGAACGAAGATGGAAGGATGAAAGCCAAGACCAGGGAGTGGGGTGGATGTAGGAGAGAGGAAGGATAGGGGACGACAAGGGTACTATCCCACCGATGTAAACGCTGTTAATACAGGGAAGCAACACACGATACAGGGATATGACAATGCAACCCGTCCTCGCAAATTCGCATAGTCAATATTGACTTGTTAGTTACCTGCATGTGACATACTAAACAATAGTTTCCCTTGAAAAGCTTCATAGAAAACACCGACCTTACCTAACCTACTTAGTATGTTAAAATAATCATCTTATAGCTTCGTAATTACAATTGTTACTTAACCTATTATAGGTATAGGTTACGTAATAATTGTAATTACGAAGCAATAAAATGCTTATCTTAACATACTAAGTAGGTTAGGTAAGGTCGGTGTTTTCTATGAAGATTTTCAAGGCAAACTATTACGTTAAGTATGTCACCTATGCTCTTATTTAATAAGTCATTATTGACTATACGAATTTGCGAGGACGGGTTGGACAATGCCTGCACAAGACGAGGACAATTAGGAAGTCAGCCAGGAGAAACCATAAGAATTCTCGAAAAGGTTCAGAAGTTTGCAACGAGGCTCGTCCCAGAATTTTGAGGAGTGACTTATGAAGAGGGAGACTGACGATGCTAAAAAAGAGAAGAAAAAGAAGTATATATATTCGTCTCTATTTATGATTAGGCAGTGATGTGGTGGAGGCTGACTCCATACACAGTTTCAAATGTAGATATGATTGAATTCAGTCAATGAGAAGTTTCGGATGGGTATGGAACCAAACCAAGCAACACTGTAAGACTTTAAGATAACTAAAAATGGAGAAAAAATGACCTGGTTAAGCTGGACCCGACTAAGGCTGTCGGACCAGATATCATCATGGGTACTAAGTAAAGCAACGGAAGCCTTGGACTTGCCGCTTACTAGCCAGCCAGTGACTTGTTATAGATCTGCTGGCTGTTATATAACAAGTCACTGGAAATTGGAAACTACCAGAGAGTTAGAAGACAGCCAATGCAGTTCCAATATACAAAAATGGAAACAGGCTTGTGTCCCCTACTTCCATATCACGCTAGGTGATGGGAAAGATCATATGAAAGAGGCAAGGAGACTCTTATCAGTAACAGGGCTCTACCCCAACACCCACTTAGTTTCAGGGATGACAAATCCTGCCATGCAAACCTGATAGACCTCCATGAACGGGAACCTGATATATAACAAGATGGAGCAAATTGAGGAGATTGTATATTTTTGAACTGTCAGAAAACCTTTGACACGGTAACCCACTGGAACCTGGTACACAGATTGAAAAGACAGGCAGGAGTGACAAGGAATTAACTCACACTTCACTTGAAATTAGTCACACTTGCTTTCCTCACTCTTCCTTTTACATTTTATATTTATTTACACTCTTCCACATTTTTTATTCTAAGTGGAAGATAATAACCAAGAGTTTAGTTTCCTGTGGAAGAGTGAGAGAGAGTGTTTGTGTGTGTGTGTGTAAAAAGAGAGAGAGAGAGAGAGAGAGAGAAAAGATGGCTGGAGAACATCCAATCCCGGCACATATACATGTGCGTCACACATATTAAGTGGCAATGATTTAGTCAATGGTGGTTGTGCTGACCTTGAGAGGGATTTATGTAGACATGCAGAGCGTTGATTGGTCCTCTCGTGCCCCGTCTGACGCCATCATAATAGGCTTGTGGGTAACCTCACTTAACGTACACTTAATAAGATAATACCATCGCTTCGCTAGACTAGATCAAAATTACACAATTTTGTTTGTATGCCTTAAAATTTGAGGCATACAAAACAATGTATGCCTCAAAAATGCATTCTAAAAATGTATCTTCTGTTTTCCTTCAGTAATTCTTGCACCAAATACATCATTCACACCAAAATTAATTAGGATATGCAATGCTGACCGAATTTTGAGTATAAGAAAGCGTAACTGGGTCTTACTGGCATGCTCACTTAGCTCAAAATAAAAAGTTGGTTTAATTCATCAGCGCCAAACTTGCTCGCTTGCCGTAGTCAAGCAGAGAGTTGAATTACCATTAAATATTCAGCTTCAACAACCAGCACGCATCCAGCGGGCCTCAGCTCGTGGCCTCCTGAGATGGATAGAGACATATTTAATTTACAAGATAAACAACGTCAATGAATATGCAGAATAACAGCAATTATGTTTTTGCTGTGGAAGGGATGGAAGGTTGGCCATAGCGATTTACAGCATTCTAAACTATAATGTTTATACCTTTTTGAGGTAAAAAATAATGATAATCTTTTTAAGTAAATCATTGTAACGAAAAAAATTGTATTTATTTCGTTTTTGATTGGAAAACGTCAAGGGGAAGATCAATTGCTGGTTTTTGCCAAGTCAAGAATTTCTCCGGGAAATTCAATAAAGGTTGTAGGATGTTCTCAGACAAATTTGGTATTAGTCGAAAGCTGTAAACTGGCATGATTGGGCTTCTCTTAAGACGGTGGCGGGAGTAGGAATCATGGAGCATCCCTGCAGAGAGGAGCTGCAGATGTGAGCCGAAGATTGTGAGATAACGCGCAGATGTGTCAGAAGCAGGTGAGGAAGTAAGAAAATATGTGTGAGAAAGAGAGAAGGAATTATCAGGGGAAGGCGCCAAGCCATTACGACTATATGGCACTGGGAAGGGGTCAGGATAAGGATTTGGGATGGGACGGAGGGAAGGAATGGTGCCCAATCACTTGGACAGTCGGGGATTGAACGCCGACCTGCATGAAGTGAGATCGTCGCTCCATCGTCCAGCCCAAGTGTGTGAGAGAGAGTGCGAATTATAGCAGATGTGACTCATAAGAGGTGTGAGCTATTAGATGTGTGAGAAACATAAGATTTGAGAGCAGGTGTGAGCAATATTTTGCTTTATTTCACATTCACACACACACAAGATATATCTAATAACACAACACATACGCACACATGCGCGCGCACCCACACACACACACACACACACACACACACACACACACACACACACACACCATTACCTCTGTATACCAGTAGATTGACTGTTGAGAAGCGGGATCAAAGAGACGAATCTCAACCCCTGTAAGCAGTGGACAGCGGTTTGGGGTCGTAGTCCTAATGGCCCGGGTTCTATTCCCGGCGGATGCGGAAACAAATGGGCAATTTCATTCACCATAATGCGCCTGTTCACCTAGGAGTAAATAGGTACCGGGGAGTTAGCTGCTACGGGCTACTTCCAGGGAATGTGTGTGAGATAGAGAAATATATGTAGTAGATATGTTACAGGAAAAATAGCTCAAGAGACGGTACGTTAGTCAACTGTCGATTAGAAAGGCGGGGTCCAAGAGCTAACAACTCGATCCTGCAGGCATATTAAATATTATATAAACACAATGTAAGAAAAAGTTTAGTTCACCACAGCATCGTGTATATATTATATATATATATATATATATATATATATATATATATATATATATATATATATATATATATAGGGGTATAATATATATATATATATACATATATATATATATAAGGACATTTAAGTGGTATAAAAATTAAATAAGAAAAATCATATTTTTAACACATAGTTAAAAAAATAATAACGTTAATCTATCTTGGAGAAAATTATCTTTATATCAGTGAGTGCAGCAGTACCAGACAGAAGGCGTTGAGTGAAGCCAAACTGAAGCCAGACTGATGTCAAGCCTCCAAACTCACTTGCTTGTTGTATGAGCCAAGTAGCAGATGGCATTAACCCTTCTGACTGCCTGGACATGATCCAATACGTTACGTACAATACTAATCGGCCTCAGAGTCAGAATTGATGAAAGGTTAGATAGTGCCACTACTGGAAGGGAAATTAACCCATGTCAAAGCCTCACTGAGAGACGAGGAACGACAGGTTTATGATGACTGCAAGCTAGTTGGAGACACACAGCGAAGACTGTTACGATACTTCCAGTGGCATGTTGGCGTGTAAATCCTCAATACTAAGGGAGCTTCATCGAGGATGACAGCAGCCTGACAAAAGGATGATGATAACACATTAAGAAGACCATGTTAGTTCCCTCCTCCTCGTCTCCTCTCCTTCGCTTCTTTCCTCTCTCTCATCTCTCTCTCTCTCTCTCTCTCTCTCTCTCTCTCTCTCTCTCTCTCTCTCTCTTCTCTCTCTTTCTCTCTATTTCTCCCTCTCTCGCCCGTCCAACCACTTTGGCTGGAGGTAGAGCGACGGTTTCGCCTCAAGCAGGTTGGCGTTCAATCCCCGACCGTCCAAGTGGTTGGGCACCATTCCTTCCCCACGTTCCATCCCAAATCCTTATCCAGTCCTCTTCTCAGTGCTATACAGTCGTAATAGCTTGGCACTTCCCCTGATACTTCCCTCCATGGCAGAGAGGAGAAAACCAACCATTGAAATACGATTATTTAATGGAAGAGTAAAGAGGAGGATAACACAAGAGGGAAGAACTTGCATGCCAAAGGATCACAAAGAGATGATGAAGTCAACGAAAATAAGTAGGAAGGACCCTAAAAAAAGGCGACATGAATAGATTTAGTTAATGCAATATAACGGCAAGAAATAGAGGACTCACGCGAGAAATACGAGACAAAACTGTCCAAAATCTGGAATAGAACAAAAATGTTCTGCAGCAGCGGCTGGAAAAATCGGTGCCAGGTGGGAATGCTGGAAAAAGACTTGACAGATTTTTTTCTCGTAAACGCGAGAAAAAAACCTGGGAGAATTTTGACAGAACGATATGAACTCGCGAGAGAATTGTGAGAATATAAACTAAATCTAAATGCAAAATGGGAATAAAAAGCAACGAAGTTAAAGGTGGAAAGGAGTAAAGGTGCATTAAACAGCCATACTTGAAAGATATGGCTAAAGGAAGCTATAAGGGCCAGGGGAGGCTATAAGGGCCAGGGGGGCTATAAGGGCCAGGGGGAGGCTATAAGGGCCAGGGGGAGGCTATAAGGGCCAGGGGAAGCTATAAGGGCCAGGGGAGGCTATAAGGGCCAGGGGAGGCTATAAGAGCCAGGGGAGGCTATAAGGGCCAGGGGAGGCTATAAGGGCCAGGGGAGGCTATAAGGGCCAGGGGAGGCTATAAGAGCCAGGGGAGGCTATAAGGGCCAGGGGAGGCTATAAGGGCCAGGGGAGGCTATAAGGGCCAGGGGAGGCTATAAGGGCCAGGGGAGGCTATAAGGGCCAGGGGGGGCTATAAGGGCCAGTGTAGACTATAAGGGCCAGAGAAGGCTACACTGACCAGCTGACTGGACTCGCTGGACTCACTGCCAGTCCGATAAACTTATTTAAGTATTCTCATATGATTTACAGCCATTAGCTAAACAATGGCTTCCACAGGGTAGCCAGTATATAATCATTAACTCAGTATATGTCACACTTAGATGTATATTAATAGCACTAATTAATTCGGAGGTCATAAAGTGTTTACAAGCCATGCAAGATGTCTCTCCAAGAAATTGACTTGTGTTTTTTTGTTTTCTTATTTTCATTAGGCTTATTATTTCCTTTTGGTGTTGACAGCACTTTTTTCATAACTTCTATTGCAATGCACCGTATATTTTGCTCACGAGTCAAAAATCTATTCGAAATATTTTAATTTACACATGCCGCAAAATATTATTCATTTTATCCCAAAACAATTATTCAGATTCGAAAACCGATGTAAATTATTATGTTATTGAATAAGAATAAGATAGAAAGGATTAGATAAATGATTCTAGCACTAATCTTTATAATTTTGTGTCTTCTTTACTTGAGAAGGAAGTTAAAAAGCAGTTTTCTTATCGTCTGACGCTAAGAATTACGTTTCGTTGATCTTGTCAGCACTTTCAAATTCAGGTGGATACAATATTTCTATGGAGCAACTGAATATAGAATCAAGAATAAGGATTTATATATATATATATATATATATATATATATATATATATATATATATATATATATATATATATATATATATGGGAGTCTGTGGGTGACTGTGCTTATATCCAGACTGTAAGTGTCGTTAAACTGAGAGTGTAGTCAAGTTTAGAAGGAGCAAGGATATACTCAAAAGGGAAGGAAAATGATCTGAATAGAATGAGCCTCCTACACTTGCTGAATGACAGTCTCAAAACTGACCTTTTAGTTCCACACCTCGAAGATATAGATAAATGAATAGGAAAACCCTCTCCTCAGCATGCAGATCTCAGTAAAGGTAAACACCAGGCATCCTTCCTTAAGAGGGAGATCATTCTCTCCCAGATAACCTTCGGTTGGAAAATAAAATAGGATCAAAATAGTTTATTAATGCAGAACAGCGAACCTGAAGCGTCTCAGACCTCTGGAGTCGCCTTGTAAACGCTGTTGTCAGTTCATAGTACAAGTTCATAGTGACTTGTGATATGCAATATCTTTTACAAGTTCCTTTTTTTTTAAAGGCCGGTTTGCAACTAATACCGATAATTATCACATGCAACAGCACGTATTGAACGAATTCTATTGAACGTGCGTACTAAACGAGGGTGCTGAGCGAACTCGAACGAACGAACTGAGGGAACAAATTTGTTTGTATTCTAGTTCTCTATATCACGTCTGAAAGTGAGGATGAATAGAATGTTTACTATCGCTTGAGAGTGTGTTGTATATAGGTTGGAGTATTTTTTATGTATGCTGTTTAGATGCATTCTTTTTTATGAGCGTGTATGCTGTGTATGCCTATGTCCGTGTCTCTATGTCATTTACGTGAATACCTGAGTGTGAATGCTGCTTAGGTGTGTCTTTTGTCTTCGCGTATACATGCATATATAAATATTTAATGTTTATATGTATAAATGCGCATGTATTCTGGTTACATGTATGCCTCCAATGTACACTCTTTACAAAATGAAGCGATTGCCTCATTGTCCTCAAATTTCGATACTTATCTGCAAACTTTCCTTGTCAGAAGAACAATTTTGCTGCTTCTGAAGTTGGAATAATAGCTGTTCATTTATTTTGTTCTACAAATCATGGCATTTTTCGCAGCAGGAGTTGCTAATGTTGAATTCCTCCTGTCATTGACAGACAGTATTGCCTCTCCACATGACTGGCCAGCGAGGCAAGACACGTAGCTAATCGTATAAAACAATCTCGTATAGTTAATCTCATAAAACCGATCCAGTGGTTTATATATATATATATATATATATATATATATATATATATATATATATATATATATATATATATATATATATATATATATAATAATATCAACGAGACAAATACTGTATGAAATACTTGCAGTAAAAGTTTTAATATGACTGGATGCAATTAAATTTTACAACTCGTACGTTGCATGAAGGTTGTAAACAGGGGCTAACCGTTGAGAGGATCGTGTTTGAGGACAGTAATTCGCGAGGGTCGTGCCGGGCGGCCGAACTGCTCCAGCAGCCGCTCTGACAACCAACGAGCCACTCTGAGGGCTTTTTTGTCCTCCTTCTCTGCGGTTTATAACCCAGGGTGACTAGGTCATCTGGAAATCTATTTCCCGCCCCAGTTCAGTGCCTGGCTATTGGCTTTCAATTACGATTTTCTCGGATATAAATGCCTGTTCATTTGCCATATTTATTTCACCTTAAGGTCTGTTTGTTAACGGCAATGAGTGGTTCTGTATTTCGTCTATGTGAGTTGCACATGCGTCTGTAAACATCATGTTTATTTATGTGTTTTTTTTAAGTCAATATTTCAAATGAATTTATGAATTTTAATAATATTTAATAATTTTAATAATAAGTCAATATTTCAAATGAATTTTAAGTCAATATTTCATATTTCAGATATGTTATTGACTTGTTGATTCTGCTGTTCGTTTATATAACCTCTTTTCCCACATATGTCCTTGGCCAGTCTCCATCCCTCCCTGCCCAAACACACCCTACACCTACCAACTCCTCGCGTGTCTACACATTTCTCTCATCCGCCTGTTCTCTCTATGAACTCGTACATTCTTTCCCCGTTTCCTCCATCCCTGTCACGTCATTTCTCCGCTTTATCCATCCCGGGAGGATGGTCGGCCGAGCGGACAGCACGCTGGACACGTGATCCTGTGGTCCCGAGTTCGATCCCGGGCGCCGGTGAGAAACAATGGGCAGAGTTTCTTTCACACAATGCCCCTGTTACCTAGCAGTAAAATAGGTACCTGGGAGTTAGTCAGCTGTCACGGGATGCTTCCTGGGGGTGGAGGCGTGGTCGAGGATCGGGCCGCGGGAACACTAAAGCCCCGAAATCATCTCAAGATAACCTCAAGAGATCCCTACCCACACACGCCTGTCCACTGCCTCTCCCTCTCTTCCCACCTGCTCACTTTACCCCGTCAATGCAACTAAGAGATTGCGCCCAGAATGGAACTCTATCGTTTAACACATGGTTTCAAGAGCAGAAACTTAATTACACACAATCTCGGACGTAGGTTCGAATCCTCGTCACTGCCCTTGTGGATTTGTTCAGAAGCTTAATTATTAATTCTATTAAGATGAAGTCTATGGACTCCGAACTGAATATTTCACATCGAGAGAATTCGTGACGGAGGGTCATTGGGGCCGCGCCTCCTTCATGGGTGCGCTGCGACGGTCCCGACTTCCCAGTAATACTCCTAGTTAAAGAACTGTTTATCCTGTATGGTTTTTGAGGTTAGCTCCAAGCTTCTCCCATCTCGCTCTGACATTCGCTTCTATCGATGAGTAGATCCAATAGCATTTGACTATACACACACACACACAGACATACTAACACACACACACATACACACATACATCCGTCCGTGTGTGTGTGTGTCAATATCCACATTGGAAATAAACGAAATGTTCACACGGAATAGTAACAGAACGAGGGGACATGAGTGGAAGCTGGAAACTCGAATGAGTCGTGGAGATGTTAGGAAGTTTTCTTTTAGCGTGAGGGGTAGTGGGAAAATGGAATGCACTTAAGGAGCAGGTTGTGGCAGGTTCCATATTCATAGTTTTTTAACTAGATATGATAAGGAAATAGGACCGGAGTCACTGCTTTAAACAACCGACGGCTAGAAAGGTGGGCTCCAAGAGCCAGTGCTCGATCCTGCAGGCACAAATAGATGAGTACACTCAAACACACAAAGACACATACTCACCCTAAAGCTTGAGCTGTGAAAAGTGAGATATGGGCAACTAGTTAAGGAACAGCACATTGACTCACTAGAGGAAAGAAGGGATATTGAGGAAATAAGAGCAACATACACAATTTAGCTAAGCGGACTCTACAAAGTAGACGAAACAATGCTTAGAGCTAGAGCACCTTAACGAGGTCTCAAAGAAATCAAAGAGACAAACGAATCACAAAGATGCCAAGACCTCTTCAGTGAATAAGTTGTAAATAACTGGAATCGTTTAGTCTAAGAAATTAAGAAATCTGACTGTATGCTCAATTTTAAATAGAAATATGATAAGAAAAATTATAAGACAGTTATTGAAATATATTACATAATAATTAATTCGTTTTGTCGGGGACATGAAGCCTATTAATATATCCCTTAGACTTGTATCGAGGTCCCCCCCCCTCAAGGTCGAACTACTGACCCCTCCCCAGGATGCAACATCGCACCAGTTGCCTAACTCCCGGGTACCTATTTACGGCTAGGTGAACAGAAGCATTAGGTAAAATGAAAAGTGCACAGATATATTTATCCCGCCCGTCAATCTAACCCATACCCCCCCCCCTCTTCCATTGTGAGTCCAGAACGATGCCAGTTATACTACGAGACAATCGAGGCTTGGGAAGTGAAGCTCGACTCTCCAAGGAAATCTACCTGCTCACGAAAAGCCTTCGCAGAATAATAAAAATAATGAACAAAGCAGGATCTTCGCAGGATTCGTAGATATCTACGAATCCTGCGAATATTCTACTACGAATATTCTTCTACGAATATTCGTAGATATCTACGAATATTCTTCTACGAATATTCGTAGATATCTACGAATCGTGGCATCCAGGCTAAAAAAAAAATTACTACTTGACAAGAAATTAGTAAAACAGTAGCTACCTGTTCAATTAAGCCCTCTTGGTGATGATATGATGGATCAAGACTGCGGAGGGAAGGGAACTATTAGTGGAAAGTGCTAAACCATTACGACTATACAGCACTTGGAAGATGTCAGGATATGGGATGGGACGAGGGGGGAAGGAATGGTGCCCAACCACTTGGGACGGTTGGGGATTGATCGCCAACCTCCATGAAGCGAGACCATCGCTCTACCGTCCACCCCAAGTGGTTGAGACGTGAGGGAAGAGTTAGAGACGTGGGAATTATAGAGCGCTCTTTGTGTTATTTGGGTGATTCCCAGCTTCACATACACCATAACTTTTCAAATAACTTTCGCATATATTTAAAAATCGTAAAGGAAAATATAATTTCATGTATATCAAAGTTTGTTGATGATAACAAATAAGCAAAATTTAAATATAATTTAACTGATGCATTTTAATATGAATTAAGCAAATTCCAGAGACGGACTGAAACCCGTGTTTTGGACCTAAACCCAGATATATGAAGAGCTGACGAAAGATATCATCTCAATTTTACCTTCATTCTTATCGGAGGAATAACTGTAATAGCATATTTTAATCTGGCCAATGGCCAGACAACCTTTAACAACGCAGTCTTCAAAACGTCTGTTTCAACATCCTTGGTAACCACACTTACAGACCCGGCATGGAGCCCTCCACCTAAGGAATCCCCCCTCACCATGGGGTCATTTCTTAACAGAGCCAAGCGAGATATGAACAAACACTGAGGAAACTGAGCCTCACTTTATTGGAGGTAATAAAAACTTGGAATGTATGATGATGACGTCCAAGATTCTACAGAAAAGTGACCAAGTAGACAGAGAAACAATGATGAAGATCACCAAAAACAGCTTTGAGGTCAGAGACAAATGAGACAGATATAAAAAGAAATGTTCGGAGTAGCAGGCACATGAAAATGGAATGAATTAGATAAAGACGTTTAGGAGTTAACTCAAGAAAATGTCACTTTATTAACCTCTTATTGCCCCTTAATAGCTGGCGCACGACCCTGCAAGCACACCTCGGTAAGTACATACACACACACACAAAGCACATGCATTCAAAGGCAGGTTCTTGCACACATACTCTCATATTTGGCGGTCATCCTGCAACAGTTCCATCCCCGGGAGCTGATTTAGGAGACAGGCAGCTGAACGTCGGCGTCCAGAGACCAGCGGGAGACGACGAGGGACCATGGCGGCACATGTGAACCATGAAGAACAGATGATTCATGAAGAGCTACCTGTAGGAGGCTCGCAGAGTCGAAATACCCGGCTTCGGGTGTCAGACTTCGCGCCAAGGATGGGACGAGGACATTAAACAATGAGTGGACACTGCAGGGTGATATATCGCCTACTGCATGTTGGCATGGGATGATGGGGTTCAGGCTGTTTGGCATGGGGTTAAGGGAAGTGTTTGAACGCTGTTGAGATGTGGTTGGCAAGATGTGCGAGAAGGTTATGGAGACGTTGGTGAGAAAGTTCAGAAGAAAAGATGAGCGTACTTCCTACTTCTCCAAACATCCTCTCACATTCTTCACTTCCTTCCCACCCATCCCCCTTCCTACTAGTCAATTCTTTACCAACTATCCTCCCTTTCTCTCTAGCCTAGCCAAAGGCCCCGTCCCATCGCAAATCCTTATCCTGACCCCTTCCAAGTGCTATATAGTCGTAATGGTTTAGCGCTTTCTCCTGATTATTTCCTCCCTCCCTATGATCTTGCATACACTTGCCGACTAAATCTACAACAAAGTTCTTGAAATCAAAGAAATTGTGAAATATATTCTGATAATATACTGAATTAGATACAAACCTTAAAGGATAATTGCTGATGCAGAATTTCCAAGACGCTTCTAAATTTTCGGAAATAAAAAAATATATATTAGAATGGAGGCTGTGTAACACTACAAGATATTTGAGATAAAATCTGAGGCATTTTAAATCACAGACATAAGTGGAAATACAGTCGATATCGCAGGGCGGAAGCGGAAGGGAATCAAAGTTAGCGGAAGCTGCAGAATATGTAACCAAGAAGGAAGAAGTTAGAATAGGTTACAGTACGTTGTTGTTGTACTCACCTAGTTGTGGTTGCGAGGGTTGAGCTTTGGCTCTTTGGTCCCGCCTCTCAACTGTCAATCAACTGGCGTTCAGATGCCTATGTGTGTGTGTGTGGGTGTGTGTGTGTGTGTGTGTGGCTGTGTGTGTTGTTGTGTGGCTGCTGTAGCTCTTTTTATGATGTCTTCAACGAAACCATTGGAGAAGCCGTTGTTGACTAGGACCTGCCTTACCTACAGATTTCTTCATCGACTTGCTTCCATCCTGAGCTGTGGCTGAGAGCACGGTCGACATAAGCGTTAACAACACTCCTCTTGTACCTGTCTGGGCAGTCACTGTTGGCATGAGGCACATCCTATGTTTGTTTCCTTAGTGTAGACTGCAGTGTGGAAACCTCCGCTTCTTTCCATGACTGTTACATCTAGAAAGGGTAGCTTCTCATCCTCCCATCTCGTAAGTGAAACGCAACAGAATTCCGCTCGAATGCCTCCTTCAGCTCCTGCAGACGTGACGTCTGCAGAGGTTACTGGTAAGAATTGGCACCCGGCCAATGGTCCACGGCCAGGATACGAACCCAGGCATCAGCGCTCGCTAAGAACCGGGCGAATATTTTCTTATTAGAACTTTACGAAAAAAAAAAATTGACACTTAGAATTTACAGTCTGTCCATCTTTCTCTGCTATGTTTGAGTATCAAAATATGTTGTATAACGCCAATATGATTTTTTGGGCATAGTCTCCCTTGCTTAATACCGTGGTGCCGCTAATTTATAACTCTAATTATGTTGAACTGTCATACTAGTCGAATCATTACAGAAAAGTCACACTGTTTTGCAATTAAAGGCCTCCTACCTGTCTCCTTCCATGTATAGTGACATTTGTCGTCTTCTAGCTCCTATACAGCTTGCCTCTTGGTAGTAGATCATTACAAATAAATGCAAGAAGCATTCTGATGGTCTGTGAACTTTTCTTAACATCTGTGATACGTTGTCTTCTCCTCCTTCCCTGGTTATACTTAGTACCTATACGTACCTCATTATATCGGGTCCGGTTATCTCATTATTTGTCAGTCTCTCATCTGGATGTATCTCTCCTCTTGCTTCGTGGAACTGGTCCGGTTCAGTCGTCAATGCCCCATGGAAGATTGCAATTTGTTCCTCACATATTCTTATAGGTGTATGCGTGTGTGTGTGTGTGTGTGTGTGTGTGTTGTGTTTGTGTGTCCTCACCTAGTTATACTCACCCAGTTCTGCTTAGGGGTTGAGTTCTGGCTCTTTGGTCCCGCCTCTCAATTGTCAATTGGTTTTCAGGTTCCTGAGCCTACTTGGATATATCATATCTACACTATAAACGGTGTATGGAGTCTGCCTCCACCACATCACTTCCTAATGTATTCCATTTGTCAACTATTCTAACACTAAAAAAATATTTCTAATGTCTCTATGGCTCATTTGGTCTCTCAGTTTCCACCTGTGACCCATAGTGCGTGTGACCCTTGTGATAAATAATCTATGTATATCTACCCAATCAATTCCCTTGAGAATATTGTATGTGGTGATCATGTCCCGCCATACTCTTCTGTCTTCCAGCGACGTTAGGTTCAATTCCTGTGGTCTCTCCTCGAAGCTCATGCCTCTCAGTTCGGGTACTAGTCTGGTGGCAAACCTTTGAACCTTCTCCAGTTTAGTCTTATTCTTGATAAGATATGGAGTCCATGCTGGAGCTGAATACTCCAGAATTCGTCTGACATATGTAGTATATAATGTTCTGAATGGTTCCTTACACAAGTTTCTAAAGGCCATTCTTATGGCCTGGCAACCTGGCATATGCCCCTGGTGTTATCCTCTTGATATGGGCTTCAGGGGACAGGTTTGGCGTGATATCAACCTCCAGGTCTCTCTCTCTCACACACAGTGTGTGTGTGTGTGTGTGTGTGTGTGTGTGTGTGTGTGTGTGTCTGTGTGTCTGTGTGTCTGTGTGTCTGTGTGTGTGTGTGTGTGTCTGTATGTGTGACGAGACGATGTCTGCTCCAGGAAAACCCTCTGCAAATTAGTGAAGTTAATGGAAGTAATAAAGAAGACAAAGGAAATGAACGGATACTCAAGAGTCTATTATCGAGTATAAATCATGAAGGCCAATTCCCCCAACCCAGGGACAGCAGGTTATAAGTAGATTATTCTAATTAAGCTAACAGCTTTGGTAAGCGTCGTTATATCAGGAGCGATGGCGTGCTACTTTTGGTGTTTGCTGTAGTATAGATTAATTATTAGTCGTTAAAACATTGCTTGTACAGGCCATCCCTTGAGGCTGATACATTCCTTATTTTTTACGGTGTTTTATGGTAAAATAAAGTGTAAACTTTATATATATATATATATATATATATATATATATATATATATATATATATATATATATATATATATATATATATATATATATATATAGCGTCAAGTTGGATGACTGGGTTATTGAAAATCAGGATGTGTCTGGGTTTTAGGAGAATAAAACATACCAAAATGACTATGTGATACATTTTGTGCACAACGTTTCGTTCCTGCCTGAAACATCTTCAGGTGATATGTTTTGAGAGTATGGTAAGGGGATGTTTACTCAGGTGAGATACAGTTTACGTGAGTCAAGGTGCGGAGCTCGGGTGCTGATGTCATTCGCCAGTACCTTGACTCACCTAATCTAAGCTGAGTTCCGCAGCTTGACTCACGTTGTGTCTCAACACTACTTGAGTACATATTCCACTTACCATTTATGCAGAACACCATTGTGTGAGGTCATGACCCAGTTTCTGCTCACATAATTTGCACCTGGAGTGTCTTAAATTCGGAGATCCGTCACTTATTGCCACTTGTCACAGGTAACGGTAGCCCAACCTTGTCCTGGCAACCCACAGTGTTGTCCTCTCTGGTGGAGGTTTTGCTGCCCATATACATAGATTTTGGATTTAAATAAATCATAACCTTCTACAGTGGTGCCTTCGGGAGTTAGTAGATTATCTCCTATTAGATTTGAGTGTTATGAACAATATACTATTAACAAGAGAGATGGCGATACCTAAGATTTATTCAACTTTATCTTTGTTACACGACAATTTAGTTGGCACTGGCTGTGTCATAATGAGGGGTTATATTTGTGAGATATCATACGAAAGAGATTCTAAACCTTTTATTCTGTGCAACGAGCAAGATATCTATAATTGTTATTATAAGGTTCTTGCTGTCAGTCTTGCAGAAGTTTGTAAGTGCTTGAAGAGCAGACTTTGAATCAGGGAAAAATTCTGCCTCCTCCTGTTATTTTACTGTACTGGTAGCTACCTGCTTTACAGCCAATTCTATTTGTGTAGCGTTCAGGCAGTTGTTTAATGTGATACTGGTAGTGAGTGTGCAAGTATTGTTTATATTAAACCTTCAATATTCTTACAAGCTATTATTTTCAGTGGCTTAAGTCTTTCTTTTAACCTATGATGTAGGTCGTTTACAATGACTCTGTTGATACCTACTCCAAGGTATTTGTGCTGCACATATTTTTGTATGTTTTGGTTGTCTTTGAAGGCTAAAGGGACATAAATTATTTTAAGCAGATTAAAATCTATGGATTTAGTTATAGAGATAACTAAAATTCAATTCAAGGACCACATTCAATGCTTTTAGCAGCGAGTGAATTAAGTAGGGCTGACAATCATTTTTGGGCATTTGCAGCTATACAAATATCATCAGTATAGCAAATGACAGCATCGTCAGCATATCTGGTATTTGTGTTATTAATTAGTGCATCAGGACATTGAACAGTGTTGAGCTAAGCACTCCACCCAGGGGTGAACGTTCCCAACTCAGAGGGTGCAAAATTTTTAATTTTGGCTCCCTTGAAAAGGACTAAGGCGGTTATATTACTCAACATACCCCTTGTACCTGATTGTTTTTATTTTTTATTAGCACATTTAGCTACATCTGCATTTGTGCAGCTGCTCCAGACTATATGCAGGGAAGTACAGAGTGTGTAAAAAAAAAAAAACTAGCTACGTAATGCTAAAAATCACATTCACACAGGATAGTTAGTCATACAGAGGCATGTGATAAGTAGTCTGCACTATACATGATGATTTTTATTATTAATATATTAGATACATCTGCATTTGTGCAGCTGCCCTAGACTATGTGAAGGGGAGTACAGTGTGTCAAAAAGCTATCTACATGATGCTAATAAAAAAAATAGGCGCTAAAGTCTACGGTCTTTGAGTTCTACATTTCATATGAACTAACTTCGTGAAAGGGAAATATGGGCCGACTCATCTCTAAGTGAGGCATTTTGTTCTAAGTCCAACTCTGACTACCCTATGGATATCACCTTTTAATTCACACAAACTCTCTCTTATATATATATTATAGGCGAGGTACCCTGCAGTGCCCAGGACAGTATATCTCGACCCTCTATTCCACCCATCTTCATTTACTCTCTCTCCAAATCCCTCTCTTCCCTCACCCCTCCCTCCTTTATGTCTCTTACCCCCCTTTCCCACCCCTCCTCTAACCCCTTTACTATCCCCCTTCAGACTTTATCTCATTTGTCACAGTCACATTTCCCCTCATCTCCCCACCCTCCCCATCTCCCTATACCCTCCCTTCTCTCTCCTCCAATCTCAAACAGATATTTCCATTTTATATGTATAAGGGGTACCCGGCTGCACCCGGGTCTAACCTTTCTCCCATTTTCCCTCCCTTCATTATATCTCCCCTGGACCTCTTCGTCCCCATTTCCTTGGTGTCTCCCCCCCCCCCCCGTCTTCGTCCCTCCCTCTCATCCTCTGCCTCTTCCCCACCTCTCTTCACCGGCTGCTTCACCCATCCCTATTACTCTCAGAAACTTTACTATTAAGAAACACACTCATCATTGTATGGGTGTCTCAGGAAATGTATTATTACTATCACTAAAACTCTACGGAAGTCGTACCAAATATTTCAAGCCTAACTCGATAAAAATTTGCATGAGGGGGGTCTCAATAATTGTTAATAATTCTTTGAAGCATTTAGCTTTGGATGACCCCGACCAGCCTATACCCATACCCGAAGAAACTCTTCCCTGCAAAGTTGGCTGAGACCAGTCCCAAGTTCCAACTCGGAACTCTCTCTCTCTCCCTCTCTCTGTCTCTGCTCTCTCTTTTCTCTCTCTCTCTCTCTCTTCTCTCTCTCTCTCTCTCTCTCTCTCTCTCTCTCTCTTCTCTCCTTCTCCTCTCTCTCTCCTCTCTCCTCTCTCTGTACCACTTTGTATCTGTCCGTGCGTCATTGTGAAACGCTTTCTCTCATGAGCACTGGCGACCCGGCCCTATGTTCCCATATCAGAGACAAAAAAATTCTTACATTTCACGTTTTCTTAACTGGAAACACCAAATGAGATTTGTCTTAAGGGATCTTCGTACACCTGTGAGCTGTAACAATGGGCCTGTACTTAAGAACTAGAATGCAGAGATTGTCATGCAGTCGTTAAACTCAGTTCACTTAGCAGCTGGCCGACGGAGAACTTATGCTTACCCAATCGCTTCGAATATCCTCAAGTATGTTCATGAATTGCACACTTGGAAATTTACATGCGCAAAATCGCTTCTCAATCCCATCAATATTTTCAATTATCTAAAAAAAATAAGGAATTGGGAATTTATGATGTTAGTGGAGTGAAATATCAAGTATAGAGAGAATGTAAAGGTGTGAGTGTGTATATATATTATATATATATTCCGTTAAATTCCGTATCCCCGCGAGCCGGCCTCACCGCACACTGTACCTCCTGCCATCCCACCC
>WNGS01164437.1:54502840-54513878 GCA_020271785.1 Procambarus virginalis
GATAACAAGATACCCTAATTTACAAATAAAAATCATTATAAAATAAATTAAATAATCCACGCCATACAAATATTATTTTAATGCATTAATTATACGAGCACTATACGATATAATATTTTGTATCGTATATATACGATATATGATATTTTAAGAACATATGAACATAAGAACAAGGTAACTGCAGAAGGCCTATTGGCCCATACGAAGCAGCTCCTATTTATAAACACCCAATCCCACGATATTATTATACGATATAAATACAATTTTATACGATATAAAATTAATTGGATTTGATTCCGCATTGTTGGTGACAAGAAAGACAGATGAAATGAAATTATCGGGGTGGGGGGAAAGCACCAAGCCATTACGACTATATAGCACTGGGAAGTGGTCAGGATAAGGATTTGGGATGGGACGGCGGGGAAGGAATGGTGCTCCGACCACTTAGACGGTCGGGGATTGAACGCCGACCTGCATGAAGCGAGACCGTCGCTCTACCGTCCAGCCCAAGTGGTTGGAGAGGAAAGACAGATGAGACTACCGAGATCCTCCTGAGCTTAAACTCAGCTGCTAACATTGTCCAGGTAGCACCCCTCACTGGGGTAAAAAGGTGCCCGAGAGGGATTTTACTGCCAGGTCAACAGAGGCATCAGGTGAAGGAAGAGGAGCCCAGATGTACATCTCCCGAAGCCTGAATCAAAACAGGGGGCTTTTTGTTTGTGAATCTATAACGTTGGGCACTACCAAGACAAGTGAGTGCATGAGCTATCTGCACTATCAGTATAAGACACGGAAATGCTTGGACACGTTTCTTTTTCGCCTGATGCGCCTATTCACCTAGAAGTAAATCGGCGAACGGGAGTTAGGCATCTGTTGTGGGTAGCATCCTGGGGGGGGGGAATGGTCAGTAGCTGGACCTGGGGTGGGGGAGGGAAGGGGACCTCGATATAGGCCTAATTACAGGTTTCCTGTCCCCGACGGCGGGGATTAATTACAGCACGTCAGCTGTGGTCGTCACGCTGGACACTTTGTTATTGGAAGAGAGTTACGTCGCTCGGTTTCACAAACTGGGAATCGTGGCGGGGTTCGAACCCTGGCAGGGAGACAAAACGTTGCCGGAGGTGTAGCAAATTGAGAAGACAGACCACCATTGTATAGCTGTGGCGACCAGTTATTGTTTGCTGATAATGTTGCAGCCTGATTGCAACTGATGCTACACCCTCATTGTAATTCATGCCACACCAAAATATTATCACAGAGAGAGGTAGTTATCTTTAGATGATTTCAGGGCTTAGCGTCTCCGCGGCCCGGTCCTCGACCAGGCCTCCTCTTTGTTACACACACCTTAGGAAGCAGCCCGAAGCAGCTGTCTAGCTCCCAGGTTACTATTTACTGCTAGGTAACAGGGTCAACAGGGTAAAAGAAACTCTGTCCGTCTGTTTCCGCCATCACCAAGGATCGAACCCGGAACCTCATGACTACGAAACCAAAGCGCTGTCCACTCAGCTGTCAGGCCCAGGTGTGGGACAAAAAAGAAAGTTCCCTGACCACTTCGGTTTTCCATACATCATCTGTGAAGGGTGAACTTATTCCTAACTTCTGACAGTAAGTGCTTCGTTTGTTGTGTAAAGACACTGTTCATTGGATAGTCTACAAGTGGATAGACAATGAACAGGGTGTTGACCAGACCACACACTAGAAGGTGAAGGGACGACCACAATCGACTTGAGAATGGTCCAGGACGGACCGAAACGTCGTCGTCCCTTCACCTTCTAGTGTGTGGTCTGGTCAACATACTTTAGCCACGTTATTGTGACTCATCGCCTGCAAATGAACAGGGTGCATCATGGCATTTATTCATCCACTTACGAAACCTGTAAATCTTTCCTCAATCATAGCGGCTTTGTTTACATTTTGTTAAACAGCTAAGTAGCAGCGAAGCAGTGATAACCTTGTATTGTGAAGTTTCTGAGTGCGTCAATGGGTAAATAAATGCAATCAAATCCGCCATGACTGTTGAGAGATGAATAGATGAACAGCTTTTGTAAGTATTATCGTAAATGATCGATAGATTCTGGCCTGAATGTTGAGCCACGGGTTGCTCTACTCACCTAGTTTTGCTTGCGGGGGTAGAGCTTTGGCTCTTTGGTCCTGCCTCTCAACTGTCAACTAGTGTACAGAATCTGGAGCCTATTGGGCCCGATTAAATCAACATTTAAAACAGTGTATGCAGTCTGCCTCCATCACATCACTATATGTGTCACAGGCTATTGTATTGTATTGTACTGTACTGTATTGTATTGTATTGTTGCTATCAGTTCAGCCCGTCCTCCTAAGGTTTCCCAAATAACAAGAAACTGTCGTACTACTAAAGTGCCCTTACCCTAACCTACCAGAGGACCCAAAGCAGAAGACGGAACAGTGTGTAAATTTCACGACCCGCTACCATTTTCTAATGCGACAATTTTTGGTCTTAGGATGAGTATACGTCAAAATGCGACGTTCTATTAGGAGGACGAATTGAGCAGTTCAGGTTCGGGGGACTTTGTGTCACTCGTTACTGACTTCGAAATCTGTCCGTATTTTAATACGTATAAATTACAGAGCTATCGATAGAAAAGGAAATCTCAACCCATTATTTATCTAAATGGAATTTGCAACTTTGGTGTAAACAAATAATGCAGATAACCTTCAGCTATATTAATATATCTAGTTTCATGATATCCAGTTATGGAGGCGAAGAGTCACAATAACGTGGCTAAAGTATGTTGACCAGACCACACACTAGAAGGTGAAGGGACGACGACGTTTCGGTCCGTCCTGGACCATTCTCAAGTCGATTCACCCAATCGACTTGAGAATAGTCCAGGACGGACCGAAACGTCGTCGTCCCTTCACCTTCTAGTGTGTGGTCTGGTCAACAATCCACAGGTTACAATTCGTCCTCCTAATAGAAAGTCGCATTTTTGACGAATTCTTTACCTAAAGCCAAAAACTATCGTATTAAAAAATGTTAGCGGCTCGCGAAATTGACACACTGTCCCATTTTCTGTTTTGGATCCTGAGGTTGGTTAGGATAAGGGGCACTTTAGTACGACACTTTCTTGACGTTGGGAACGCTGGCGAGAACGTGTAGAATAACCAGCCAACATTTCTTGTCACTACATCTGCTCTGCGTAAATTTCGCCCACATCAAGAACATATAAAAGAACACTTTTTTACTTTTTAAATAAGCTTGATAAGCTTGAGACTTAGCCTCTGGCAACGTCAGCACGTCTCGTTAAGAAATAGATATGCAGTCTCTGTGTGGCCAGTTATAGTGCTGATCAACATTCCTGGTCGCCGTTATTAGGCACCTGGTTGGCTCTGACGATCAACAAGCAGCGATTGACGCCCGTCTTCAGGGCAATTAGTTTTAGTTAATGGTCCCCCGGGAATAGTCACCAGCGCGCGGCTCCCAGACGCTGCAACAATGGGGGGCATCATGGGCATCAATTAAGCATGTAGAATTGCAAAGCAACACTGGGGACCGTTGTATGGTGATGCCTCGCTAGTTGGCTTCGTAGCATGATAACACTGAACCGGTTTGCAGTGTTACAGAGCCTCCTTGTAGCCTACTGTGATAATTTCGACTAGTGTTAGTCATATGGCCGTAGTGTTAAGTTAACGACAAGATGTTTGAGTTAATTTTTACACGATTTTTTTCTTTGGTAGTATTTTCTTCGTTAGTCGAAAGAGTTAGACAAAGAACAGTTTTGCTGAAGGCTAAGAAGTCTTGTCTGTGTGTCATTAATTACGCAGGACAATCAAGTTAAATTGCAGTTGTTGTTTAGAAACTGCTGCAATGATTCTTGTCATCTCGTAAATATTTATTTCTCCTGTATAAAGGTAGCAGTGAGAATGAAGTATAATTGGATAGGTACTTAAAAAAAGAGCTAGAATCGTTGATTTTCATATATGCTTCGTGTCTCCTAACTTTGTCCCCAACCACATGGGCTGGACGGTAGAGCGACGCACTCGCTTCATGCAAGGTCTTAAGATCCGTACTTACTCAAAGACAGTTTTATAGACTGTCAGAATCAATCAAAATCAGTCATTTACAGTAAAAAACCAGCACCAATCGAAGTTTTATCACAATGCCTGATAATAACCTAGGAGAAATAAATTTAAGAGTAGATCTTTGCAACCTTTGTTACTATTCATGAATTTAAAACTGTAAAAAACTGTCAAAATGTTTCCTAACGAATGTAACTGCACGGTCCGTTACTTCTAGGCACCACCGGGTGCCACTCTGGCATGAGAAGGCGACAATGTTGGGGAAACAGTCAGTACACCTGGATCCAGATACACGAAGCAGTTACGCAAATACTTACGAACCTGTACATCTTTTGTCAATGTTTGGCGGCTTTGTTTGCAATTATTAAAAAAGTTAATGCGCTCCGAAGCACCAGGAGACTGTTTATAACAATAACAACAGCTGGTTGGGAAGTTTTCATGCTTGTAAACTGTTTAATAAATGTAACCATAGCCGTCAAAGATTGAGGAAAGATGTGCACGTTCGTAAGTACTTACGTAACTGCTTATTGAATCTGGGGCCTGGTCATTAGGACTTAAGAGGAGGGGGAGAGAACAACTCCGGCAGACTAAACTAACATCTACACTGTGACTTGGGGGCAGTGAGAGGGCAAATTTGGCCTCAGGGCCTCTCCCATGGGGCCTCTTGACTGCAGACGAGATACAACACCGAAACAACGACCTGTCAGTAAGTTTAAAACTTGCTTCACGCTGTCGTCTTGCGTCAGTTGTTTTTATTTGACTCACGGATATTTTACTAATATTATCACAAGGATTTGTTTGTATTTCTCGAGATTATAAGCGGAAGGTGTTATAACAAGGCGAGCGATGCGTCTTGTTGACGGATGAGAGGCGGGGTCGTCCATCCATCAGGGAGCCTCTGAGTCGTGACAGCTCCACGATTGATGGTCGTGTAGTCTCTTACATGGCCAACATTTATCTGCCTTTTATATGCACCACAGGTTATGTTTTCCTCGTATATGTGGTTACTTAATCAATTCTGTCAGATGAGCGTGGCAAGTCGTGGCATTATCGCGGGTCGAGTGACGGCGTTCATCTCTCCTGTGATAAACGTGTAAACTTACCCTTCCTGCCGCAGCTTAACGTGTCTCATGATGCTGATGGTGTTTAGAACAAACATATCACATAGCCCTTGTGTTGCCGCTCCATTAATAACATGTATTTGCGGAGGTAGAAGGGCCTTTGGCAGCCAGAAACATTTTTGACTTGGGAGAATGACAAACTGATTAATGGAGGTTAAGAATGCATGAAGGCTTACAGGGGCCGTGAGCATTATGAGTGACTGATCTTGTAGTGTTTATACCTGCTACAGAGTCCAGTCTGGGCTCATAATAGGAAGGTTATGTAGTGTATTGCCTCTTGCAATACACTACATAATTCTCATTTTCTTTCCTGCTTTTTGTCAGTATCTGGTTTATTTTGCCTTTCCGTTATCTGGGACAGGAGGAGCTGTTAGGCTTATCAAGGTCTCCATAGGCCTACGAGTGACTTTTATCAGGAGGTAACCTACAGCATTTACTGAACTCCCATTGGCATCAGGTGAAAGGAAACTTTCCCAGACGTCACATTTTGCCCGGGAATCTGAACATCAATGATGCCCGGCATCATTTAGTTTTGAGTCGACTGTGCTGACCAGTGTCACATAATTCTTAAAACTTGGTTCTCTAACAGTCGTTCTTCAGTCATTGACTTCTGACTGGTAATTATGTATTTGTATGTTACGTGACTATTCTTAGCCTCTGTTATCATATTCATCAGACATGTGATATCAAATTTCTCAGTATTTGAGACCCACAAATACCCATTTATTCTCTAGTCTTTAGATATATTTCTCACTCGTACCTGTGTCTTCTGATGGATATACTTGTTCAAAGAGTACATTATGTTTTCTGATTCCAGAGTTTCCAGCACACCCGAATCATCCTGCAGTTTCTATACGTCATTTTACAGTAACTTCTATACTGTTTAGTCTCTCGCTCAAGGGCGTCCTGTTCTCTCCTTTAGGGAAATGCTTCGTTACTAGTTGGAACACCTTCAGGAAGATTTTGTTTAATATGTCACATATTTCCTCATCATTTTATATTCTATTTACTCTCTTCCACTCTTGTTATATGATAGAACGCGTACATTTTCATCGTGATGTTTGTGGAAGTTTTGTTTTGTTCTTGAGCCTTCCTTGCTATGTTGACCAGACCACACACTAGAAAATGAAGGGACGACGACATTTCGGTCCGTCCTGGACCATTCTCAAGTCGATGATGAATCGCTTCGTTGTTATGTTATTCTCTCTCTGATACGTATGTTGTCCCATTATGCTGCTCCGATGTTACCCGAATTTGCATACACAGTGTGTCTGTCACAGTGTGACAGAACTAAACATATACACACACTAGAGCTACCATTAAACACATATGCATAAGAGCAAACACCGCTGGTCGTATGACCCCTCGTTAAGAACCAGTGGTCTTGTGCTGTACCGTACTCGTTCGTTTCTTGACAAATTTACTATTAATACTGTGGAAAATTGAGGTTTCTAACATTTAGTCTTCATAATTCCTTCCTTCTCGCTGCCCCCTGGATAAGTTCTTCTTATCGTTGTGACTTACGAGCATATCTTCCACGTATGTGTTCTCGTGTTAAACATTCACTCATTAAGCAATATTTAATACTCTTAACTATTTTGTATATGTGAATTATCCCCCGTGACCAATCAGGCGATGTTGCATCCTCGCGCCCAATCAAGCGAAACCTGTATTCACTCATCAGGCAGCTGACATTAATGCTACCAGCACAAACGCCAGAAGCATTTTGCAAAACCAAAACGAATTAAATTGTACATGCATGCAAACATTCTGACAGGATTGCTCAGAGCGAAACATTGGTCAATTCAGCGGAAAACTACGAATATAAAAAAAAAGTTTCCATACCAGCATAGCCATACCAATCTCTGCTAACTGCTGAGATTGAACCCATAAGAAAAAAGATATATGTAAACAAGGATATAAATATAGCCAAGATGCAGTTAGAAATTTAGAAGAGTGCGATTAATCTGAATGTTAGCGGTTAGAGTAAGGGGGAAGGGAACTATCAGGAGAATGGTAGGATTAGAGACGGACGGTAGTAAAATATGCAAATAATATATATTTTAGAAGGCCTATTGGCCTATGCAAAGCAGCTCTTATACCGAACCAAGCTCGCTCGCATACATGTCCAACATAGGTTCAAACACCCAGTAATCAGTAGTTTTTTGTCTATAAATGAAGTAATTAGCAAAAGAGCCTAAAGTATAAAAGTTAATCATATTGGTTGAGTTAGTGTAACACAGCCTGTGTCTGCAGGTTGATGATGGTACATCTAGTACATAGTCATGTGTGGATGTTAATATTTGTTTATCCACACCCTGTGTCGGCATGTTGGTGGTAGTGCACCTTACAGAAATCAGGCCCTTGTAAACAAATAACACCAGGTTCCTCCACTAGTTTGATTTAGCTTCCATCACATCTGCCCTATTTTCCCCCTATCCTCCCCACCCTTCCCCTTTCCCCCCCTCACCCCCTCATCCAACCTCGAACAGACCGATATTTCCTTTCAATATATAGAAGGAATATCCTGCTGCACCTGGGTCTCTCTATTCCTTCTTCCCATCCATTTCCTCTCTTCCCAACTCTCCACGTCTCGTCCCATCAACCCTTCAATGCCTCCCTTCCTTCTCCCTTCATCTTCCTTCACTTCTCCCCTGCTTCCCCTTCTTACCCTTTTATTTGAAAATTTATTATTATGGAGCACTGTATAGGTCTCTCTGAAAAAAGTATTAATATGATCACTAAAACTCTAGGGAAATCACATCAAATATTTCACACATGAGAAAATACGAGAAAAATATACGAGAACTACTCTGTAAGTTCCTCTGAGAATTTTATAAGTGTTGATCATAACTCCCTAACTCTTCTACTGTCTAGTGACGACTTGAGGTTTAATTCAAGTAATCTTTCCTCATAGCTCATACCTCTCAGCTCTGAGGTATACTGCACGAACTTTTTCTAACTTCGTTTTATGTTTTACTAGATTCCAAGTATGTGCATTCACCTAGTTGTATCAC
The DNA here is from genome assembly GCA_020271785.1 of Procambarus virginalis. Classification (NCBI taxonomy): domain Eukaryota; kingdom Metazoa; phylum Arthropoda; class Malacostraca; order Decapoda; family Cambaridae; genus Procambarus; species Procambarus virginalis. Next base: position 54,511,035 of record WNGS01164437.1, read on the forward strand.
CTAGTAACTAGGGGAATACAACTAGGTGAATGCACATACTTGGAATCTAGTAAAACATAAAACGAAGTTAGAAAAAGTTCGTGCAGTATACCTCAGAGCTGAGAGGTATGAGCTATGAGGAAAGATACTTGAATTAAACCTCACGTCACTAGACAGTAGAAGAGTTAGGGGAGTTATGATCACCACTTATAAAATTCTCAGAGGAACTTACAGAGTAGTTCTCGTATTTTCTCGTATTCATGTGTGAAAATTTGATGTGATTTCCCTAGAGTTTTAGTGAATCATATTAATACTTTTTCAGAGAACCTATACAGTCCCCATAATAATAAATTTTCAAATAAAAGGGTAAAGAGGGGAGCGGGGAGAAGTGAAGGAAGATGAAGGGGAAGGAAGGAGGAATGAAGGTATGGGGACGAGAGGGAAGTTGGGAAGGGGGGGAGAGGGAAATGGATGGAAGAAGGAATAGAGAGACCAGGTGCAGCAGGATATTCTCTTCATAATTTGAAAGAAAATATCGGTCTGTTCGAGGTTGGATGAGAGATGGGTGAGGGGGAAAGGGGAGAGGCGTGGGGGAGAAAGGGGGAAAATAGGGCAGATGTGATGGAAGGATAAATCAAACTAGTGGAGGAACCTGGTGTTATTTGTTTACAAGGGCCTGTATTTCTGTAAGGTGCACTACCACCAACATGCCGACACAGGGTGTGTTATAAACAACATTACATCCACACATGACTATGTACTAGATGTACCATCATCAACCTGCAGACACAAGGCTGTGTTACACTAACTCAACCAAATATGATTAACTTTTATACTTTAGGCTCTTTGTGCTATTACTTCATTTATAGAAAAACTACTGATTACTGGTGTTTTGAAACCTATGTGGAACTGTATGCGAGCGAGTCTTGGTTCGGATAAAAGCTGCTTTGCATAGGCCAATAGGCCTTCTGAAATATATATTTTGCATATTTTACTCCGTCCCTCTCTAATCCTACCATTCCTGATAGTTCCCTTCCCCCTTACTCTAACCGCTAACATTCAGATTAATCGCACTCTTCTAAATTTCTAACTGCATCTTGGCTATATTTATATCCTTGTTTACATGTATCTTTTTTCTTATGGGTTCAATCTCAGCAGTTAGCAGAGATTGGTATGGCTATGCTGGTATGGAAACTCTTTTTTTTACATTCGTAGTTTCCGCTGAATTGACCAATGTTCGCTCTGAGCAATCCTAGTCAAATGGTTGCATGCATGACAATTTAATTCGTTTGGTTTTGCAAAATGCTCGGGCGTTTGTGCTGGTAGCATTAATGTCAGCTGCCTGATGAGTGCATAAGGTTGCTGGAAAGGGGTCGCGATGGGGGAGGCATACATCGCCTGATGGTCACGGGGGATATTCCATATACAAAAAGTGTAAGAGTATTAAATATTGCTTAATGAGTGAATGTTTAACACGAGAACACATACGTGGAAGATATGCTCGTAAGTCACAACGATAAGAAGGACTTATCCAGGGGGCAGCGAGAGAGGAAGGAATTATGAAGACTAAATTAGAAACCTCTAATTTTTCACAGTATTTAATAGTAAATTGTCAAGAAACGACGAGTAGGTACAGCACAGACCACTGGTTCTAACGAGGGGTCTACGACAGCGGTGTTTCCTTATGCATATGTTTTAATGGTAGCTCTAGTGTGGTGTATATGTTAGTTCTGTCACATCTTGTGACAGCACACTGTGTATGCAAATTCGGGTAACATCGGAGCAGCATAATGGGACAACATACGTTCAGAGAGAGAATAACATAACAACGAAGCGATTCATCATCGACTTGAGAATGGTCCAGGACGGACCGAATGTCGTCGTCCCTTCATTTCTAGGTTGGTTGGTCAACATAGCAGGAAGGCTCAAGAACAAAACAAACCTTCCACAACATCACGATGAAAAGTCGCGTTCTATCATATAACAAGAGTGGAAGAAGTAATAGAATATAAAATGATGAGGAAATATATGACATATTAAACAAAATCTTCCTGAAGTGGTCCAACTAGTAACGAAGCATTTCCCTAAAGGAGAGAAACAGGACGCCCTTAGAAGCGAGAACTAAACAGTTATAGAAGTACTGTAAAATTGACGTATAGAAACTGCAGGATGATTCGGGTGTGCGGAAACTCTGGAATGCAAAAACATAATGACTCTTTGAACAAAGTATATCCATCAGAAGACACAGGTCGAGTGAGAATATCTAAAGACTAGAGAATAAATGGTATTGTGTGGGTCTCAAATACTGAGAAATTTGATAATCACATGTCTGTATGAATATGATAACAGAGGCTAAGAATAGTCACGTAACATACAAATACATAATTACCAGTCAGAAGTCAATGACTGAAGAACGACTGTTAGAGAACCAAGTTTTAAGAATTATGTGACACTGGTCAGCACAGTCGACTCAAAACTAAATGATGCCGGGCATCATTGATGTTCAGATTCCCGGGCAGAAATGTGACGTCTGGGAAAGTTTCCTTTCACCTGAAAGCCAATGGGAGTTCAGTAAATGCTGTAGGTTACCTCCGATAAAAGTCATCGTAGCCTATGAGACCTTAGTAAGCGCTACACTCCTCCTGTCCCAGATAACGGAAAGGCAAAAACCAGATACTGACAAAAAGCAGGAAAGAAAATGAGAATTATGTAGTGTATTGCAAGAGGCAATACACTACATAACCTTCCTATTATGAGCCCAGACTGGACTCTGTAGCAGGTATAAACACTACAAATCAGTACCACTCATAATGCTCACGGCCCCTGTAAGCCGTGCAATGCATTCTTAACCTCCATTAATCAGTG
>WNGS01164437.1:54513903-54530851 GCA_020271785.1 Procambarus virginalis
AAATTGTTGATGCATGGTGGCTTGCGCGGCGGGGGGAGGGGAGCGACGTACCTCAATGGGTCCACACGTTGCTGTTTTTTACTATAGTGACCGTAACGTACACATTTACGTGGTTTAGAGGAATTAATAACGCCGCAAAGTGGCGTTTCTACGGAGTAATGAACCTTGATAGGATATTTGGAGGTGCCTGTAGGTTAGTATATGTGTGGTTAACCAAGTTCACCTCAAATCTGACGCTTGTATAATCTGAGACCTGTGTTACTAACTTAACTCTGCAGCCTCCCACTTTTACCTCATTAGACGTTGGCCTCCTTTGGGCTCAGGTGATACTCCTGGTCACAATAGTGACCTCTAAAGCCTCAAAATGACCTCCTGATCTCGCTAATTACCTCTAAGTCTTTGTGGCGGATTTCCAGATGCGTACTGGTCTCTTGTCCTCGCAGTGACCTTTAATTTTTGCTTGTAACCTCTCGTTTCTTGTGTTGGTGTGTGTGTGTGGTCTTCAGTAGTGACCTGGCCACAATTGTTGGATCCCGACATCTTGTATGTCCTCATGTATTTCTACCCAAAAAATCTTGAGTAAAGTGTTAATCAGAAACTTGCATATTCACATGAAAGATGACACTAAACTCTTATTAGCAGTGGATATGGGAAAATCTAGAACTTAATGAAGGATAGTTTGTATTTATAATATGAGATTCACTGGATAATTACTAACAGCTTTATCCTCACTAACCGGATGATTTAGAACATCAAATCTAAGCCTTAAAGGCAAGGTAGGATATCATCCTGATGAAGTATTGAAGAATGAGGCTGTTCACTCGAACTCCATCTTCCTGCTATAATTGGTTTAGTGGATGCTCCAAGTCCAACCAGTTACCTTTGAACTTATGAGCGCTCAGCAGGATAACCCCCACACTCTTCAGCCTTGTTTGTGTTGATAATTGGCATGTTGTGTGATTATTGCTATCGTGAAATAAAGCTGTTGTCTATTTTCTGGACTAATAGCAGCTGTGTGAGACACATGATATCCAACGAAATTGAAATATGTATATATAGATGAACTGTGTAAGAACTTAACACTTTTATTTCGACTTAAGAGCATTTTCTTCAATATAATAAATATGAGAAACAAGAAAATTATCTTCAAACTCAAGAGGACAAAGCAAGAATGATAGATCGCTAAGTTCAAAATACAGATGGTAAATGATTATTGAAGGTTCGTGTTGGAATTTATTACAGCAAAGAGTTTTAAATCCTCAAGCAAGGAAAAAGAGGCAGTGAATCACAGACACAAGGTAGTAGCCGTTGAAGGCTGAAGGTGTTTCATCTTGTCTCTTTGTAAAAAAAAAAAGAAAATCGGCAAAGTTCTGATAGATGTGATTTAATTACATGCCAAGGTTACATGAAATTTATGTGTTCTTTGTCTGTAAGGAGCCAGTAAGAAAACTAATTAAAGTTTGTGTGATAAATGACGGAAAATGATGAGATGCCGGACTAGACTTGTACAGACGAAGTTTGCATACATGTATGCCTTCATCTGTACTAATATTTTCGCCTTTATATCTCGTATTTGACAAATGTGTCCTCTAGGTCGGAGCGGGTCGGCCGAGCGGACAGCATACTGGACTTGTGATCCTTCGGTCCCGGGTTCGATCCCGGGCGCCGGCGAGAAACAATGGGCAGAGTTTCTTTCACCCTATGCCCCTGTTACCTAGCAGTAAAATAGGTACCTGGGTGTTAGTCAGCTGTCACGGGCTGCTTCCTGGGGGTGGAGGCCTGGTCGAGGACCGGGCCGCGGGGACACTAAAGCCCCGAAATCATCTCCAGATAACCTCAAGATAGGTCTGCCAGAAAATATAACAGTATGTTGTTAGACTTCAATGCACTACATATAGTGATCAAAATGTTGAAACGCTAAACGGATTTGGTAAGGGAAACTTGCAACAGACCTAGCGGAACTGGCGCGCGCACGCACACGCGCGCACACACACACACACACACACACACCACACACACACACACACACACACACACACACACACACACACACACACACTAAATATAGAAAAGGTTTTCAGACTTGGCCAGTACAACAAGGACAAAGACCGAATGATAAAGGTGGTATTCAAGAACGAGACCACAAAATAGAACCTTCTAGCAAGGAAGAGCAGGTTATTACATGTAACGAGGTTCAAAGCGGTATGCCTGCAGAGAGATATGACAAGGGAGGAGATAATGAGGGCAGCAGACGCAAGAAAGGAGCGCAGGGGGAGAGAAGGGAATCGGGGAACCACAGCTCCAAACTCTACACTCCCAGAAGGGCGTGGGGTACCCTCCACAAGCAGTTGAACACCCCCAGTGAGAGGAGCTGGACCACCACCTTCCACCCAATTAAAGTCCTACCAACCCCAACCCCTGCCCGTACCCCACTAAGTGCCCATCTAGGCCAAACTCCCCCTCTTTCCAAGACCTCCCTTCTTCCCCACCTCCCAAGCCCTCCCATCTTCCCGACCCCATAAACCCTCCGTCCTCCCCCATCTCCCAAGCCCTCGCTTCAACCCCACCCACCCAAGTCCTCCCTTCTCCACCACCCTCCCAATACCAGATCCTCCCAGCCCCCTCACACCCCCAGATCACCCAGGTCCCCCTTCCTAGGTCCTCCCATCCTGTACCTTCCTTGTTTCCCTACTCCAGTAAAATCAAAGAAAAAAAATATCAACTTGTTCTGCGTCACCTCACCAAAAGAGAATATCCATGTGAAAAAGCATGGTAAATTAGGTTCCAATAGGTATTGGGTTCCAACATATGGTAACAGCATGGTAAATTTGTGTTTGAGAATGTAAGGAGTGACCTTGCGAAACGCATTCCTAGGCGTCAGACGAAAAATAAAAGTATGAAAATTAACTTTGGAAAGTTAACTTTTGAACTTTCCCCACAGTGAAGAAAAACATAGGAAATATTGAAAGGATTCGTGTTAGAATCATTATTCTTACCCTTTTGGTCAAATTCAACACCAGGATTCGTACCCACAACGTCCAGGATCACCTCGAAACGTACACAGTATCGTGACCACCGCACCATTTATCGTCAAAAGGATTGGCCAATCCTGGTGCATATTAACTAAGCTCCACGACTGACTTAGTAAGGTGCAATATGCCTTAAAACCTCCCTTTCAAAGGTAAAAAATACCAAGTTTCTTGAAACTTAGAATTAGCACAGCAAATTATCCGCCGCAGAGATGAAATTAATCAATGCCACTTTTTACTATATTTTAAAGTTTCACGGTCATTAGGTGTGAAAACAATTCGTCACATGCAGCTCTATTAGTACATAATCTGAGGTTCTCTGTGCGGGGCGGCAGTGGGCCCTCAGGCCGACCTTACCTTACCTAGTAAGCGAAACAATGGAAAAAAAATATAAATTATGAAATACATGCTGTGGTATACACTAACGAAAACAGTTATATTTATTATTTTATTAAACAGAAATCTAACAGTAGAAGGAACAAATCCTGCAAAGATATTTGGCTGCATAGATAACTAGATAAAGCTGGGTACGTAAGTAATAATTTTGTTTTTAATTTTACGTTTATCAAGACTGACATGAATCACAAATGCTCCAGACAAATTGCCAATATTCGAAACATTGGCCAAATGTTGTTTTAGAGCATCAGCCAACCCAACCCAACACTTCAACCCAACACTCTTCAATTGTTTAACGACATAACACATAAACCCAACATATCCTCAGGTTATGTTCGTTCTGGTTGTGAACGAACACATGCCCCAAAGACACATGCCTAAATTTTTACATTGTAACCAAAAGCTATATTTTCTCAATGATATTTTAGTACTAATATATATTATAATTTACTCTACAGTTAAGGCATGTATAAGTTAGGTTTCATGTTTTCGTTTTGTTCTGCGATTATTTGTATGTATAGTACGTATATGAATTATGTCTATAAATGTAATTCGTGCACAGTGTAAAGCATTGTTCAAGAAAATCTAGATCATAAATTATTGTGATTCATGTGTAACACTCAGCCAGAACTCATAAATAATGGCCGAATACTCATTAATCCAGCAACCAAACCCCGAATCGTTAAATCCAGTTTTCTATTTGTTTAATCTTTTCTGGACTTATGTCTCCTCACCCCATGAAGGAGTAAATAAAACCATTTATAAATTCAGCTTATTATAAGAAGTCATTCTGAGAGTGACGTCTCTAAACTTTCTGCACACAGCTCAATGCTGCAGTCCCTAACATGCCAGTTTTCAAGTAAGTGATGGTCAGAATCCTGTTACAAGAGAATATATAAATCAGTGCTATTAATGATTTTCATGTTAAACTCGTAGACAGCTACAGTTGAAAATAAACATCTGGGAGTCTGTCACTATCTGTTCCTTAGGACCTCTGTGTCTCTCCTTACGTTTGTCTCACGTTTTGCACTTGTGTGCCTCTGTATCTATCTCTTTGTCTCCGTCTCGTTGTCTCTGTCATATGTCATATAGCAGTAATTTTCTGTCCCACCGCATAGCTCAATTGACGTAGTCAATCTTGCACCAAAGTAATACCGTCAACCAAATATGCTTATAAGTGGGTCTTCTGGAAATTTTTGCATTTTTAGTGATCACCGCTTCTCATGTCGTGACTTGCTTCTGCATATGTATCTTCACATATGTGAAGCCTCAAACGACTGAACAACACAGATCCCCCTCAGCCTGTGACTTCACAGAAGCAAGTGACTTACTGCAGCCGAGTAACAGGCAGACTGGCTGATGCCTCATAATATACGTCTTCTCCCATTGGCTTTCCCAGTCACATGACCCATAGGGCATGGTCAGTGGATACCAGGTCAGAATTCTATGACGTGTTGTCTTCTTAACAAAAATATATCTTAAAGTACAGGCATAACCTGATATGAACTTAAATATTAAAATACACACCTTGAAACATAAAACAACTATTTCCTGACAGTCTTCATACTGAATGGGAGTACCTATGACTCTTAAAGAAGGCTGCCTTAATTTATACACAGAAATACAAATACTAACAAAAAAAATAATGGTAGGATGTTTGTAAATTATGCACGTGAGGTCAAAGATTTCGAAATAGGAAAATCAGCTAAAAGTTTACGAGATAAATAGGTCTGAGGAAGACTTTTAAGGCACTATTATGCAATTTAAAAACTGGTCTCTCCTCGGAGGTGGCTGATAAAGCGTGGATAATTAGAGTGTTACATATGCATGATATGTGCGGCTTCCAGAGATTAAGAGATCTGGCCAGCGGGAGGGCGGCACAAACGTTACCACCCTGGCATGAGTGTAAGTGAATGGCTGGTCGGCTGCCGGAGAGCGATTTGCAGCGTTGCAATAACAGGTCTTACAGAACTATGTAACTTTGCGGTTTCTTCACATTCCTATTATACCTAATGGAAAGAACATCCTATTTTACTGTATTTATTGATAAAATCAAGTAAATGACCGAACAATATACTTCTGAGTTAAATAAAAATTTACTTCTGAGTTCTTTAATAAAAAAATACTTTTGAGTTCAAATAAATATTGATATTATTTTGCATCCACGAGTTGTTTTCTATTCATCTGAGAAGCTTAGTGAATGTTCATGATGGTGTAAATTCGTATTTCACTACACGAAACAAAAAAAAACGAAATTTGTTGATAAATTTTGTTCCCAAGTTGGATAATAATTCAATAGATATTTGACTGCTGTGCTAATTTCTGTTCCTTCCATGAGTTTACTTTTAGATTGTTGCGCTGATATCTACAGCAGTCATACATCTCTTTTCTTTTGTTTCTCATTAAGTCCGATAAGAAATAATTTAATAAATTGCCAGATTGTATTTATTTGAACAAATATTGTGGTGTTTTATATTATAAAATAAGCTATAACAAACGGTTTTATAATACTTAGATGTGTTTAAGTGCTTTTAGAAGTTTTAAGGCGTATTAAGATGTATTTAGGTGAATGTAGAAGGGAGAGAAGGTGAATGTGTGTGTGTGTGTGTGTTTATGGTATTTGTTAATGAATTTAAGTACATTTAAAATGTTTTAGATACATGCAGAGTTGTTTGAGTGCATTTAGAGATGTTTAAGTACATACAGAAGTGTTGAAGTTCACTTAGAAGTGTTTAAGTAAATATTGATATTATATCCACGAGTTCTGCATCAAGTCAAATCGCAATTTTTGTTTCGCTTTATCTGATAAGCTTAGTGAGTGTTCACGATGGGTTGGTGTTCAACTAGCACTTTAAGTTCACGATGTTCAAATAGCACTTCCTGTTCATGATTGGTGGGTGTTCAACTTGCACTTCCAATTCAAGATGGGATGGTGTTTCACTATTTCATCATGATCCCTAGCTAAGACAAAGCCAAGAAGGCCTACAAGCCTGGATGGACTAACACTTTACATACAACTCACAACTTAAGAGGTTACAACTAATCTTGAACAATTCTTCTTTCTATTCTTCTGTTCAACTCCTCTCTAAATATGTCACTCAGAGAGTGTAAATACAAATAATTGCCAACAAAGCCAAAATTCCTAACGTAACCTCTCCTAGGCCTAACTATAAATGAAAATATAATATATGTCAATATTTATAGCTGAGAAAATAACATTTGTTGGTTACAGAGTACAATAAAATTGACGTACAAGTCTTTGGGGCTTGAAGCACCTTGGATTAACTTGGTCTGAGAATATTTATGTATCATCAGGATAACCATATATACATACATTCACTTAGAGATTTACCCTACGACAATCTACATATATATATACTCTGGAATATACAAAATATACTTTAGTCTCTTTTCAGGACTAATGTATATTTGCCGGTTGATCTCTGTTGTGGTGCTCTTTAACAACCCATATTGTATTGATAGACATTAATCCTAAGACGTCTCCCTGGACCTTGTGTTTGTGTCATGCTTTTTAGTCAATAGATCTGACTAAGGAACTTATGCATCGCTGAAATATCTTCATTTGTGGTAAGTGGATATGGTTTTATATTAGAAAGTGATGCACCAGCTTTCTCACTGTGCTCTTCAATGTTCCTTAGCTGCAGGCTCCGTTGATCTTGCCCAAGTCGTCAGTTCCCGTTGGTCGTGTTGAATCATAGTGTATAGAGTGGGTGGAGTGGGACCTTAGGTATCTTCCCCTATTTTATGAAGAGAACACACCAGAAAATGGGGGAACAACGTCGTCGTCTCCTCATTTTCTGGTGTGTGGTTTAGACTTCCTGTCTTAAGTTACTTTATTGTCACTCATCGTTTCCATATTTTATAATTAGTTTGCGATGGAAACCAGGGGAACCTGGAGGGTCAATTCTGTTCTCCGAGCAGTATTATTAAATCACTAATTAGTGGATAATTACTGTATTAGTATATAATTAGTGTGGGATTCTAACCCAAAGTATCAGTAATTAGTTCATTAAAGCATGAACTATGTTTCTGTATCCAATATGTTACCATACTAGATGTATCTACACATGTCCTGTTTTTATCTACACATGACTTCTCATACTTGATCTACCCACATGTGTCCACCCACACTGGATATATCCACGTAGTTTGTTGTTGTTTTAGATTTAGCTACTCAGAACGAAGTGTCTATGTAGCACGGGCTATGGTGAGCCCGTAAATCCACGCAGGTTCATCCCTGCTTAACCTTACCCCACACACACACAAATCCATTCATACTGCACCTAGCCCGACATGTTTACCCATGCATATCTTAACCATACATGTTTACCCATTCTAAACGTAACCATACATATAAAATGTTGTTCATAGTATAGTAGATAAAACTCCTGCCTCACATTAGTGAGATTGGTAATTCGAGTCACCTCGTGCCCAAGTTAATGAAAAGTTAACCTCTATACCCATCAACCTGCCCTCACGAATGGTACATAGCAGTTAAACGTATAAATCCCCCCCCCCAACAGTCAAAATATGATGTACTATAAACCATAGCGGTTCTCAAAATGGACGGGCTCAATCCGTTTTGTATTCGTGGGTCCTCGGTTAGGTTAGGGTCAGGCACTTTAGTACATCATTTTTGCACCGTTGTGACCACTCGTGAGGACGGACTGCATATCCACCCATACTGACCCTGCTTAATGATATACAATTTAAAGCTGATATGCAGGACGGTTATTATAACTCGCACGCCTTTAGGTCCCTTTTTAATGATGTATATATTATAAACACAAGCAACTGAATGCAATATATATTTTTAGACTTTTACAACACTGGCGATTTTAATATATAATGTAAAGACGTCTAAATTGCATATTTATTGACTAAATCAGATGATGTATCTAGTAAATATAATCTGTTAATAGGTGTCATGATAAAAATTAGGCAGAGATTACGGTAATTAAAATATATATATTTTTTTTGCGTTGCATCAAGATTTAGCCACGTCTCAAGATCACCACTATTGTCTTGACTGCAACATGCAACGCACCGTGTAGAAGAGCGTCAGTGGTGCAGTTTAACCACAACTTGGAGCGAACTTGAGTCAAATTCCTCTGTAATAATAGACAGCGTGAAATCCATTAGTTCACCGTTCATTTTCACATTATAGAGGGCGCACGTGATGGCATTAACTAGGCGGCGCGGTTTAAGTTATTCGTAAAGTTTCGTCTAAACAACAAATGTTTAACTTCCTCTCCTGCTGCGCTAATGAGTTCAGAAAGTGTTGGGAAATGTGGAAGAGGATCTTAGTACTCGAACCATGACTGTGTTTCCTAATCCAACGGCTGGTTGTGTGTCAGGAAATAAGATTTGTTGGAGACTTGTCTTCAAGGCGCTTAAGGACGGTGGGCCTGTAGTCTTCTTGCGGGTTCGTGAGTTTCATGTCCCTTACGCTCTTAGCTCCCTCTAACGCTGACTACCGCTCGATGAAACTGATGAGTTGTAATGAGCAATTTCACCTGATACGGAAGCTTTGACGTCATTAAGAAAATTTCACGCGTGTGTGATTTACATCCTTGGGGAATTGGAACGTCGAAACCCACCCCATGGATTCTATTAGCTGGCTCACGCACGCCCTGCTGCCCCTAGGTGGGCGGAGCGAGGTGGGTGGCTTTGGTGTGGGCGGTGGGTGGCTTTGGTGTGGGCGGTGGGTGGCTTTGGAGGTGTGGGCGGTGGGTGGCTTTGGTGTGGGCGGTGAGTGGCTTTGGAGGTGTGGGCGGTGGGTGGCTTTGGAGGTGTGGGCGGTGCGTGGCTTTGGAGGTGTGGGCGGTGGGTGATTTTGGTGGTGGGGGCGGTGGTTTCGTATGTGAAAGGGGGGTGTTTGTGGGTGGCAAGGTGGCACAGTGTAGTACAAATACGTATTACATGACTGCTCTGAGATCCAGCAGCTGTAGTGAATGATTTCATGAAAGATCCCTCAATTATTCTTAACTTTCAAGCTAGTTTTTGAGCTGGAGAAACTGTTTAGGCCGTGGCAGCCTTTGTGACGTTTCCATCGTGCCAGAGCACCACATACAAGAGAAAGAATGTTTATTTATATTATTGGAGAGAATGTTTGTCTGCCTGTTTCTTTGGCCAATCATGGAGGCAGACGCTTAGAGCTTGAACAAATCCACCAGGGCCGTGACGAGGATTCGAACCTGCGTCCGAGAGCATCCCAGACGATGCTTAGAGCTTGCTTCGTCAAAACTGGCAGAGGGAATGGTCTGGGGTACGGAATGAACATAGGCTGGTTGGAGTCGTCAAAATTTGTCCATAGTCCCATAACTTAGACAATCCACTCCAAAGTTTCTCTAGCCATGCCCCTTTTCTTAGAGTAAAGGGGTAACTATTCTCTGTAATTTTTATAGTAGTACGCGCTGCTAAGCTGACGTCGTGGTGACCTCGTTGACGTCGTAGTAACCTCGCTGACGTCGTGGTGACCTCGCTGACGTCGTAGTGACCTCGCTGACGTCGTAGTGACCTCGCTGACGTCGTGGTGAACTCACTGACGTCGTAGTGACCTCGCTGTCGTCGTGGTGACCTCACTGACGTCGTAGTGACCTCGCTGACGTCGTAGTGACCTTGCTGACGTCGTAGTGACCTCGCTGACGTCGTAGTGACCTCGCTGACGTCGTAGGTCCCAAGGCTGGCATCGCCACCCATGCTGATACGCCTATAATCGTAACAAATGGGTAAAATGGGTTGATGGATGTTAAGTGGCGTGTGGGGTTACGTGAGTGAAATATTTTGAATAGTTTGTCAGGAAAAAATTATCATGAAAGTACAGAGAGAAAATAGAGGAATGATGATAAACGACTTAAAGATATATATATGGTTTGGGAGGAACCCTGAGTAATGGGATGGCCATGTGGTCAATTTTTTTTTTGGGGGGGGGTCATTGCAATATTTGAGAGGGTAGAAGGATTTCGCCATCCCCCTTCCCGGTCTGTCCTTAATACTTATCCTAATCCATTCGAAGTGCTATACAACCTTAATGGGTAGTTGATTTATCCTGATAATTCCCTCCCTCCCTTCCCATGTCCGTATGTTTGTTGGTTAGCATCTTTTTCCACCTTGAGAAGGCACGTGACAATGCAAGGAGACCTGACATTTGAATTTAATTACATGCGTTCAGTTTTTAAGGTAAAATGACTTTCTGTTGGATGGGATATTTAGTGCATGCTCGATGATAACGGCCTCATGTCAGTATTGGCGTTGAATATCCCGCTAAGGGAGCCGGTCGGCCGAGCGGACAGCATGCTGGGCTTGTGATCCTGTGGTCCTGGGTTCGATCCCAGGAGCCGGAGAGAAGCAATAGGCAGAGTTTCTTTCACTCTATGCCCCTGTCACCTAGCAGTAAAATATGTACCTGGGTGTTAGTCAGCTGTCACGGGTTGCTTCCTGGCGGTGGAGGCCTGGTCGAGGACCGGGCCGCGGGGACACTAAAAACCCCGAAATCATCTCAAGATAACCTCAAGATGGAAGGGAGGCTCGAGGTGACTATTAAAAGGAAAGTATTTGAAGGAACTAGATGAGACAAAATCAGAGCCAGTCCTCCTAAAATGAGAGTACTTAGAGTATTAACAGTGTCAGGTCGTTGGCAGCTAAAACATGTGTTTATGTACATAACAGACACACTTGAGCCTCACATGTCTGCGGGGGAAGTATTGAAGTCCCTATTGACATGAACACGCCAGTAGCTTCTGACGTGTTCATGTCATTATACTCTGTTCAGAAGAACAGAGTATAATGCCTTCCCTTCCTATTCCTCCCACGCCCGTCTCTCTCATTATCTATCTATATCTCTAATTATCTTTTTCTGTCACAGAAAATGTATTATTACAAAAAGATAGTTTTTTTCAAAAACGCTACTAAAACAAATATCCTATTTCAGACTTCATCAAAATCTCAGACGTAGTTGTAGGGGCCAATATTTCTTAAAGACAAGCACAGTGGCTGACCTCGACCAGCCTATGACAGTCACACACCACCCATTTATCATCTTGAAAAGTTGACGGAGGCTAGCCACAAGCGTCTGGCCTCCAACTTTCAACAGACATAAATTTCCTTAGAAAATTGAGGGTTTAAGACGATTCACTGGACCATCTGAAACCTTAACATCTATCGCAAGATGAAGAGCAGTTTCCAAGTAGTTAGTTTTATCATTTGAATTATTAGTGGATATATTTACTATGACGGATGCGGTCGCTGAAGGAGGTGTGCACATATTGCGGTCGCTGAAGGAGGTGTGTACATATTGCGGTCGCTGAAGGTGACGTGTGTACATATTGCGGTCGCTGAAGGAGATGTGTACATATTGCGGTCGCTGAAGGTGACGTGTGTACATATTGCGGTCGCTGAAGGAGGTGTGTACATATTGCGGTCGCTGAAGGTGACGTGTGTACATATTGCGGTCGCTGAAGGTGAGGGATTCAGTTATGAGAAGCATGCATTTTATAACGTGAAATATATTCCATCTGCATGAACTATATCATCCAGCATAGGCAACATAGCGAGGCGTATGGATAATGCCGTGTACTTTACAACTAATAAAGTTAAGAGCTTTAATTAAAATTCCTGACTTACAAGCAACGTCTATTAATCAAAAAGCAGCAGCACCTAAGTAATATAAACTGCCGATTATATGACCAATTGGATTTTAGAATTTTTGCAATTGATTATAAACACCAGTTTTTTGGGGGACGATGATGCACTTGTTTCGGAGAGGATTTAGAACTTGCTTAACGTTTTGATATGCATCAACGTGCATCTTCCTGTTGGAAGTTCTGCGTCTCGCGGGACTTGGAATTTTATTGATGAACGCGGATGACTTTTCCATCTGATAAACGGAGATGGAATGAAATATCGAATTAGTTTAATGTTGACAATTATCGATGTCATAAACTATCAATTTCTGGAAGTCGTTATGTTAATCTTTAGACGTATTAAGATTTCATGTTTGAGTGAGTTTTATAACGTTATGGAAGCTTAGTTGGATGACTTTCTGCGTGGATTGATTTGGTTGTTTTATTGGTGTGTGTGTGTTTGTTTGTGTGTGTGTGTGTGTGTGTATGTATTTACTATTTGTATTTAGTATTTGTATTTGCAGAATCGAGGTATTAGCTCTTGGACCCTGCCCTTCTAATTTATTTTCTTCTAATAAGTTTACTATATATATTTCTCTCTAACACACACACACACACACACACACACACACACACCACACACACACATCCATAGGAAGCATCCCGAAGCACCCATCTAACTCCCAAGTACCTATTTACTGCTAGGTGAATAGGATCATCAGTGTGAAAGAAACTCGGCCCATTTTTTGTTCTGTCTCTGCCGCGGATCGAACTCGGGCCATTAGGGATTACGACCCCAGAGCGCTGTCCATTGAGCCGCGAGGCCCCTGATAACAGGCCCACTACACCCCTCCCCCATACCTCCCCCCTGTGTGTGTGTGTGTGTGTGTGTGTGTGTGTGTGTGTGTGTGTGTGTGTGTGTGTGTGTGTGTGTGTGTATTTACGTGTACATATGTACTAGGCTACCTAACAATACTTGCCTAACAGAGTTTCTCAGGATTTAGCAACAGCCGTGAAACTTGACTTCTTTATGTCCTTTCATATATTTTATTATTTAATTCTAGAGACAGGTAACGCCTCCGGTCTATCTCTTCTAGTTTCATCCTCTTGCTTACTGTCCTGACATCGAGGAAGTGTTGTCACAAGCCCGTGTGACTGTACTCTGCCTATCCCCCGCTCCCATGTTTGTCATCTTGTTACACTACTGCTTAGTCTAAACATTATGTACATATATTTCATCGATGCTCTTGAGAATTTTATATGTCTGGATCATGTCCCCTCTATTTCCCTTCCAAGAGCCGCAAAATTTACTTCCTTTAGTCTTAGTAGCTTCATTCCCTCAATTCTGTGACCAGTCTGGATGAAATTATCTGTATTCCTCAATCATCTTTTTTTCACAGGGTCTCCATGCTGGTGGTACATACTTTGAAACTAATCCCGTGCTGTATAAAGATTTTTGAACGATAACCACACTTGCAACTGAGCAAAGACTTTCTGACTTCTAATTTTGTTCTTGTTTTTCCTGATAATCTTCAGTAGTTTTGCATCATCAGGAAATCGTGGCGCAAAAAGAGCAGTCTATCAGCATTATCATTTACGTAAGTAGCATCTCTGCTGGCATGGCAGGTAGCTATTCCGGCTCTATTTTCCTGACTTCTTTAAACCTTTCGTTTATCTTGTCCAATGTTACTCTATCATCCAACGTTAATCCTATTTCCTTAATTACCTTCATCACCAGATTGTTAATTGTGAACTCACCTAATTGCACTCGCCTAGCTGTACTTTCACGTGTGGTGGGGAAGGGGGAAGGGCTTCGGCTGCTTGGTCCCGCCTCGCAGCTGTCAATCAACTTGTGTAAAGGTTTATGCTCCTATTGAATTCTATCATATCTACATTTGAAAGTGTATATATGGAGCTCTCTGTGGTCGTGCAGCAGGTTTGGTGTGTCTCTTAACTTTAGAGGCAGTGTGTTCCTCATTTCAGCTTCTCTATTACTCTCCTTATCTGTGCATACTCGCTCCTCGATCTCCTGCTTATCTTCCTGTTATTAACTGTTTTATTTTTCTTGTAGTTCTTCTCCATGATATTCTTTGGCTTCTTTGCATAGTGTAATAAACGACGGGATGTCCGCGGGCTTGGAACCTTGTACTTATGTTGAGAAATGTTCCTTCCATTTGACTTGAAATGGTTTTGTCTTGCGTATTCAGCGCGTGTGCGTGCGTGTGCGTGTGCGGGCGTATATGTATGCGCGTGAGAGAATGAAGTTTACATACCATGCTATAACATTACAAAATAAAAATTACTTAACATAAAGTATACATATACACTGCGTATACGTACGAACTTGGAAAAGATAATGCTTGAAGTTACACTCATTACGAAGCAGGAAGTACGTACAGAAAATGTGAAGATCGTAAGTACATACGATCGTAAGTACGACCTGGCGTAAGTACAGAAGATGTGAAGATCGCCCACAGAGCCACCTGGTGGAGTCTTCAGGCACGGCAACCTTACCTTCTTCCTCGTGGTAACACGATGCTGCTAATTGTTTTAAATTCTTTCTACGCCCATTAAGGCTCTACATATTCATAAGCTCCAATTAGCAAATGGGGCACATTAGTCATTCTTGCGGTTTTGCGTGCAGTAAAGTTCTTAATTGCACGTGTATGAGTATTGATAAATGCGTTACCATTGGGCTTTATCCGTCTGTCGTCGTAAGACAATCACTATAGTTGGTTTAAGTTTTCAATGTATTACTATAGGAGAGGGTGTGTTCCATAATGTGTAAGATTACGAGACCTTGGAAGCCGGAGCCAATGAGATATAGTTGACACTTCAAGACTTGTGCTTTGGTTATCTTATTCGGCCCCAGCTTCTACATCCTCATCCTCCACCTCTTTCTCCTCGTAATCTTCTCAACTTAATCATTCCCGTTATCATCACCCTTTTCCTCCTCATCCTTTTCTTCATCGCGGTTCTTCATCCTTCTTGATGTTTCTCATTGTCACTTAGGAAAATACCGCTGATCAAAAACAGCTATCAACCTGGTGTGTCAAGCATACCAGAATATGTCGTATGTTGTCTGTATTGGTAATATATTTCAGTCTCCCCCTCTAGGGAGGGGAGGAGAGGTTCCAGGCTAAGTTGGGGGTATTGGTAGCTACTACTACTACTACTAGGGGTTGGGGGGGCAGACTGTAAAGTGTATATTGGGGGAATCTACGACGGTAATATAGTATCGGAAATACAATTAGCCACTTATTCATCTCCTTATCAAGGATCAACTCGACCCTCGAACAATTATCACTGCGAACATCCGTAGTCGCTAAATGCTCACGGGGCCGCATTAACTGCCCATCAGACCAAAAGCGCTCATAAAGAAGTTACTTCGCGGGAAAACTATGTAGATTTAATGGACGTAATGATCTCATTTTTTCTCTTCAGGAAGGGCGAGCTGCATGCATAATTTACCTAAATATTCAGTGAAGCTCATTAGTGAATGTTTGTAACGTCGTGCGTGTGAGCGGGAGCTGCTCCAGAATGCTGTTCTATGCTGTAAGTATCTCTTGTATAGCGGCTGAGAACGACATCAAGGCTGAATTAGGACTTGATAGCCAAGTGGTCAAAATTCCATCGCATTTCTTCTATAGGAATGACTTTTGCGTATTATGCAAGACTTGACTCATAGTGAGTCGTCTGGTGCGACACTCACGGGCTCCTCTCACACTCCAGTGCGGTGAATCTGGAGAGAAAAAAAAAACTATTTGGGAGTACTCGGAGCACACGTTCAAATCCTCCACACGGCTCCAAATGATTTTCTGATTGATATCTCATTGATAGCATTAATGTGATATCTTTGTTCCGGTGAGATTTCCTCACTCTCATATCCTGTTAGTCACTTCCCTGTCCACCCCTCACCCAATCCCCATCGGACTCCAAACCTACAGGATGGTATGCAAAACTCTCTAGTCATAGAAAATGAGGCGCTATCCTTAATGATGACCCAAAAGAAATGTGAAATTTGCATAAACGGAAGTGTGTGTACACGAACCACAACCCGCTATAGTGTTGACCAGTAAGCTGAAAACTATAGTGATCTGAGGACCCGTGTCAGAGGCATGGGGGAGAAGGCTCAAATTGGAAGTGTTGTGAGAATACTCAGAATATGGTAAATGTGTAGTGATAATATTATGTGATAACTATATGACATGTTATAGCTGCATGTTGTCATTGTTTATATAAATATATATAATTATTTTAACAAATGAGTGGAAACTAATATTTTAAATTCCATAAAAAAGTTAACTTTTGAAGGAAACTAAATTGAAATAAGAGAAGAACGTAGATTTTCATTACTGGTATTATAATTCTGGAGTCACATAAAACAAGGCAGAGTACTCACACATGTTGACCAGACCACACACTAGAAGGTGAAGGGACGACGACGTTTCGGTCCGTCCTGGACCATTCTCAAGTCGATTGTGATGAGGAAGTAGAGACAGGCAATAAATAGGCAAGAGAGAGAGCTGAGGAGCTAGAAATGAATGCATTTATGGGTTCTTCCCTGACAGCTGAGTGGACATCGCTCGAGATTCGTAGTCCTAAGGTTTCGGGTTCGATCCCCGGTAAAGGTGGAAACAAATGATCAGAGTTTATTTCACCCTGATGCTCCTCCTGTTCGCCTAGCAGTAAATAGGTACCTGCGAGTTAAACAGCTGCTACGGGCTGGTTCCTGGGGGGGGGGTGTAACAAAAAAGGAGACCTGGTCGAGGACCGGGCCGCGGGGACGATAAGCCCCGAGATCATCTCACTATAACCTCAAGATAACAAGATACCTAATTTACAAAAAAAATCATTATAAAATAAATTAAATAATCC
>WNGS01164437.1:54564018-54609878 GCA_020271785.1 Procambarus virginalis
GCATTTGTGTTTTTAGTGTAGAACTCACTCGTACGTATTAGTGCAGAAGGGTCTAGCTCTGCTCCTCTCTCTCTCTCTCTCTCTTCTCTCTCTCCTATCTCTCTCTCACCAGTATGCGACAAAATGTGTGGCACTATGTATCACATGTGTATCCAAACACATTGTTGACCAAACCACGCCACTAAAAAGTTGTTAAAGGGAGAACCGAAGACGTTTCGGTCCGTCCTGGACCATTTCAAGTCGATGGTGGGAAGTTCCTGTGACTGCGACTGATTTAAATTTATGTATTACTCAATACAAAGTTTGAGGTGTGTGGTGAATTAGAAAAAAAGTATAACAAAAGAAAAAAAAAGATGTGTGTGAACTGGATTTGAGGAAACCCGGCCGGTAATAATATAATGAACCAAAATATTTGCGTATTGCGTCATGAATTTTGAGATTTTTTGGAGACATCGTGCCTCAAGTTTTAGGGGGAGTCCTCGTATGTTGGTCAAGTAGGGGTCTTCGTGCAGTTCTCATTTGCTTGTTTCATGAACCCTTATTATAGAGACAATTGTTTTTCCTCCTTAGGTGCAACCTTTCTTTCCCTGCCAATATATTTACCTTCGCTGTGTCAAATGGAGCATTCACGAATCTTCACTATATTTTATTGAAGTTTCTTTCTTTAGATGAGAGTGGAAGTTAACCAAAATAATCCTCAATCTCCGTAAGTTTATTTTACGGTTTTGTGTGGCCTTACACTATGAAGATACGTTACGTTTAAACGTGTCCAACATTTTCAAAAAGGGAGAGTGAAGTGGATACAAGTTTAGCTTGAAGAACCGAATATAAATCAAAGAGGGAGGAGGCGTGAAAAGGAGAAGTTAGGTGTCGCACCATAGGCCAATACGCATTCTGCATTGTCCTTGATTTTCCCTAACAGTTTGCCACCTACACCTGCGAGGTGAAGCCAGCGAGGACGTCACCCGCCACCTCCACCATCCACCACTAGTCACACACCATCGCCACTATCACCACCCCTCGTCACTAGCTATCACCACCATCTATAAACCCCAATCCGTACAACTAGAAGCTCACTTGTCCCCCACCTGGTAGGGGAGTTACCGCCGTCCTCTCTCTGTTATTCGGTCCTCATCTGCAGTTCGTAAATGAAAAACTATACTCGACTCCATAAAAGTATCAGATTATAGATTTTTCTTGGCTGTGACAATTAAACAGCTTTGATGAATTATTTATCAGGTTTTCAGGAATTGATTTTGAATGCCCTCCAGCATTTGTGACATTGTGAGTGCGGTTTTGAACGTGATGCTAAAGCATTACATCATTGCTGTATGCAGCAAGCAAACACGGTACTTTTTACGAAAACTTTTTTTCACCTGTAAGTTCTACACAAGTCTACCTCCCATTCTTTGCTTTTGTTTGTCAATGATTTGATTTTGGAAATCATCAGAGATCTGCAATCTTCTAGTGACTGCAGGCCATAATAGTTGGAAATAATATTTTAATTCCACAGATCTCATCGGGTAGGTCGAACTTGACTTCGTCCGCATTTGAATAACAAGTCGACTTAAATGGACATCAGGAGTAACTTTACACATTGGCATCTCTTTCGCTTTTTCCCCTTGTGTAACGTGAAGTCTCAACCATTCATCACGTATAATCCATTCGAGGGTACGAAACTCGAATCTCAAAATTAGGACACCGTCTTAGCAAACATGCAATGAGTGCTCACAATATGCTATAAGGGAAGAATCTCAGAAAGTGGCTAAATGTGTGAAAATTTTGGTATTTGCTTGAGTCTGTCGTACTTTGTCTTTCTACTGGTCCTGTCGTACTGGGTCCTGTCGTACTGTGTCTGGTCGTAGCTGGGGGGGTCTTGGTCGTACTGGGTATCGGTCGTATCGGTCTGTCCTGGTCTGTCGTGTACCTGGTTCTGTCCGTCTTTTACCTATCTACTTACTTTGGGTCTGTCGTAGCTGGGGGGCGGGTGAGGGGGGGGGGGTAGGTGGGGGTGTCCGGTACTTCGGAGTCTGTGCCCGTCTACGGGGCTTGTAGGTCCTGGGCGGGTACTAGTCGTCGTCGGGTCCTGTTCGTACTGGGTCTGTCCGTACTGGGGTATCTGTCGGTACTGGTTCTGTCGTAACGGATTTGTCCGGTTTTTGGGCGGTCTGCTTGTGATTACCGGTTTGATGAGGTTCTGGGAGTTGGTGTTCTCCCCAAGCCCGGCCCCGAAGGCCAGGTTTTACTTGTGAGAGTTTGGTCCACCAGGCTGTTTGGCTTAGGAGCGGCCCCCGTCTGTCCGCCCTTCCCCCCCCTTCCACTCTGCAGCTTAACTTGAGGCACACATTATTGAACAGATGTGGCTTTACATAACCAAAAGCCATCGAACCTTGGCGATGTTCGTAATCAATCGTAACCAATGTTCTTCGGTCCGAAAACAACTTCCTTGAACGTCCAAGCAATTTTTACATTGGCTTGCACTTTCTCAGACGCGGTCGAATTTGATTTCGAATTTCCCAACGCTATGATTGATAGCATCAAAATAACCATGAAATTAAGTGTGACGGCAAGTTGCAACATAACGCAAGGGTATAATGCATATTAAGCCAAACGGGTCTAGTAATAATCCCAGGGGACAATAGTCCTACAAGTGTTTCGCAAACTCTCATCATCGCGTGGAACCATTGTTCCCTTCCTCCTCTAAGAGTATTTATTTACTGAGCCTCTACACACAAGTATACCAATACGGTCTTCTACAAGGTTTAGTCTGCTCTTAAGCACAACATCATCTTGTAATAAATATGCCTGGTTGGATGCCTCGTAAACCATAACAAAGATTATGTAAGATATCCATCATGTACCAGGCATCCATAAATTTGAATCATGTTTTGCTATTAGTAGCAGCAACAACAGTATCAACAACAGCAGCCAATTTCCACAAAAAAAACAGCAGCAGCAGCAGCAACACTATCAACAGCAGCAGCAGCACAACCAGCACCAGCAGCAGCCCCCTGGGTGTACCAGCAGCAGCAGGAGGGGTAAGAACACCTGGGTGGTGGCAGCAGCAGCGGCAGAGGCTGGACCTCTCCAGCAGCAGCAGCACTACAAGCATCAGAACAGCAGCACAAACAACAGTATCAACACAACAGCAGCAACAACAGTACACCAGCAGCAGCAGCCAACATACCACCAGCAGCAGAACAACAGTACACACAGCAGCAGCAGCAACAACATATCATGATAGGGTGTAGACAACAGCAGCAGCAGCAACAACCAGTATCAACCGCAACAATACCAACATCAGCAGCAGCAAGTATAGGGCAAGAGCTGAAGATTATTCACAGGATTCGTTCCAGGGTTCGCGTTATAGTTCTTTATAATCCCAAACGAAGGACTGTGATTAATGTGTTGACGTCCGCCCGCCCCGAACACGTGAGGCCCACTCAAGTAATCTCCCTTATCTACACACCTCATAAACTCACCCACCCACCACCCACACACACAAAAAAAAAAGCTGAAACAAATCACAGGCTTTCATATACACTTACGCCTCGAACGAAGCCTGGTTTACCTTCATTCATATTAGCCACAAATACAAGTATTTACACTCCCCAGGAATAGACAGTAAGTTTATTTGACTTTTTGCAGGAAAGACGTCACCAACACCAGCAGGAGGGAGTACGCCATCTATCTCTCGCTGCAGCATTATGTTCTGGTGTGAATTAAAAAGTGGCTAGGGAGAAGTCGCAGCATGGGGGGAGTCCAAGCCAGGGAGCAAACAACAGTGCGCCGTGTGGGAGTGATGAGTTCAGATGGAGGGAAGATAGCAGGGCAGGAGCTTCCAGTCAGATACGCGACCCCTAGACCTGATGACTTGCCCATGGATAACGCTCCGACTTCCCTCACTAAAGTCGGTAAATTAGCCAGCTTTTATGCTATCCTTAGGGATCGAGATAACATTGATGTATTTCGTTTAACAGCTTTCCCCGGAGGAGACACACGGAATAAATTGTACATTTTATTACATAGTGTCAACGAATTCCAAAGCAATCTACGGAGGTCCCACAACGTTATAGATGTTGACATTTTTTTTTTAAATAATATATAATATTTCCTCTTATGGGTTGTTATTGACCTAGGGAGACAGGTATGAACCCTTCTGCATAACTATGTAATAGTCATTTCATTTACACTTTGCCATCCTGAATGTAGAATTATGCGCAGTGACTGAACATTGCTATCCAAAATTCACAAATACTTCCCTTCCATTCTTGGATATATATAAGATCTATAATATATATATATATATATATATATATATATATATATATATATAGTCGTACCTAGTAGCCCAGAAATGCACTTCTCAGCCTACTATGCACGGCCCGATTTGCCTAATAAGCCAAGTTTTCATGAATAATATATTTGCACTAATTTTTTTCTAATGAAATGATAAAGCTACCCCATGTCATTTTGTATGAGGTCCATTTTTTTTTGTTATTGGAGTAAAATTAACGTAAATATATGGACGACCATAACCAACCCCTACCTAACCTAACCTAACCTATCTTTAACAGGTGTAGGTTAGTTACTTTAAGTAGCCGAAAAAAGTTAGGGTAGGTTAGGTTAGGGTAGGTTAGGTAGGCGAAAAACAAATAATTCAAGAAAACTTAGCTTATTAGGCAAAATGGGCCTTTTGCATAGTAGGCTGGCGAGTGCGTTCTGGCTACTAGGTACGACATATATATATCTATATATAGTATATATATATATATATATATATATATATATATATATATATATAATAATATATACATGGGCACCATCTGGTGACCATTTTAGCCTTGTTCAGGTCTGGCCCAGGAAGGACAACCCCATCGACTGCTGTTTGATGTTGAACTAATGGTATATAAAAAAAAATGGTGTAAGTCAAGTTGTTCCTAACTATGGACCCGGTCATACAACACAGTTCCAAGATTTTTAATAAAAGTACAAGGAACAATAAACTTATAGAAAATTTAACAATTTAACAAAATCACACTTTTAACACTAGTTAGACGGACGTGATAATTCCAATGAGATATATCTTGATTGGCAAAAAAAGTAGGCTTTTGGGCACGTTCGTTTGCGTGAATATCAGCTATGGGAGAATAGAGCCCAACTAAGGTAACAGAAAACTCCAGATAACATCAGTTAGTCATGAAAGAATGCCGGAGCCGCAGGTCGCTTTCACACACAATATAAAACAAATGATACGATTGTTGTATTGGCGGACCAAATATAAAATAGCAGTCTATTGGCAGTCTAGAATATATTATTGAGGAACCATGTTGACGGTAATATTTGCTGGCCAAACAGAATCAATAACGGACATAAATTTGTAAGTAATTGCGACACATACTTCATCTCATTTTAGCAAATAGGGTTATTTTCTTATCGGGAAGAAGAATCTCGTGAGTTATCTGTAGTGGTGATAATGAGCGCTCTGAGCGCTGTGCAGTGGGATAATGAGCAGGCTAGCTGCTGTACAGTAGTAATAATGACCACTGTGGCCAGAGTGGCCACCACTCTGGCCACTGTACCAGGGGTCCACAGCGTGGAGGTCTTCTGACACGCCCAACACATTACGAAAATAGTAGTCGGCGTAGATACTAATGATAACCTACTAAAACAAAACAAAACAAAATCTATGATTTCTTCTGCGACAGAAATATTCTTCCATCCTGCATTGTTAGATAACAGAATAAGACCAGAGTATAAAAGACTGTTTTTGGAGTAATATTTAGTAATTCTAAAAAAAAATACAATATATCTTTCCTGCCAACAACATTTTCTCTGGAGATATAGATCTAAATACGAGTATGCTATTCACGTACGAGCTTTTTATAACATTTTCTGCCCGAACACTGCACTGTCCCAGATCAGACCGCACGGCAAAACATTCCCTCATATATTAATATGAACCACAATTATTGATGGCGAGGTAAGATGCATCCCGTCGCTTGCACCTGCCATAATGGCGCTTGAGCGTGCGGCGGCTTCTATAATGTGGGCGTCTCGGGTGTAAAGCTTGACCGTCTCCGCAGCAGACATCATCTTATCAGAATGTCATCTGTACCTGACCCCCGAGAGAACAATCAGTCTTCCTGCGTTTGACTACTTTTGCTCTCGATGCCTTCTGGTGCTTGCAAGTCTTGTATCTATTGCTGTTGCTGCTGCTGCTGGTGGTACTGTTGCTGCTGCTGCTGGTGGTACTGTTGCTGCTGCTGGTGGTGGTACTGTTGCTGCTGCTGCTGGTGGTACTGTTGCTGCTGCTGCTGGTGGTACTGTTGCTGCTGCTGCTGGTGGTACTGTTGCTGCTGCTGCTGGTGGTACTGTTGCTGCTGCTGCTGGTACTGTTGCTTCTGCTGCTGGTGGTACTGTTGCTTCTGCTGCTGGTGGTACTGTTGCTGCTGCTGGTGGTGGTACTGTTGCTGCTGCTGCTGGTAGTACTGTTGCTGCTGCTGCTGGTGGTACTGTTGCTTCTGCTGCTGCTGTTTCTGATGCTCTTGTTGCTAGTGGTACTATTGACTCCTGTTGTGGATGGCAGTGGTATCCTTAGCAGTGGTTGCTAGTGTTACACTTGACTATGACAGTGAGTGCTAGTGGTTATTTTACTTGTGCAGTGGGTGATGTTGGTACTCTTAGATCATGAAGTGGGTGCTAGTGAGTACCTATATACAGGTGTTAAAACCTATAACAGGGGCCAGAGCTACTCTTGGTTCCTGAATTGTGTGCTAGTGATTCACACTTCTCTAGCAATGGGCGTTAGAGGTCAACCCGTCCTCGCAAATTCGTATAGTCAATATTGACTTATTAAATACGTGCATAGGTGATATACTAAATATAATAGATACCCTTAAAAAGCTTCATAGAAAACACCGACCTTACCTAACCTTGTTAGTATGTTAAGATAAGTATCTTATAGCTTCGTAATTACAATTATTACTTAACCTATACCTATAACAGGTTAGTACAATTGTAATTACGAAGCTATAAGATGCTTATCTTAAACATACTAACAAGGTTAGGTAAGGTCGGTGTTTTCTATGAAGCTTTCTAAGGGTATCTATATGTTTAGTATGTCACCTATGCACGTATTTAATAAGTCAATATTGACTATACGAATTTGCGGGACGGGTTGTAGAGGTACTCTTCTCTTCTGCAGTAGGTACTAGTGGTACTCATGTCCACTGTAGTAAGTGGTAGTGGTATTCTGCCCCTGCAAAGGGGCAAAGAATACCACTCAACTTATCATATAGACTAAGATAATGCAGGAATTGTTGCATGATAAGAACGACGAGATTTTTATCAGATTATAAAATTACAGATTCTTATCAGATTATCTGATAAATTAAATATATAACCTCGGTGATAATACTAAACAGATTCATTTTTTGGCTAAGAACTCGTTCATGTCTGTTGCTCCTGCTATTGATTTGTTTGTGTTATTGCAACTGATCGCTGCTTTTTCTGCTGTTTATTAGCAATCTGTTAGTAGATGCTGGAGGGATGTTGTTAGTAATCTGTTAGTAGATGCTGGAGATATTGCTAGTAATCAGTTAGTTGATGCTGGAGAGATGTTGTTAGTAATCTGTTAGTTGATGCTGGAGAGATGTTGTTAGTAATCTGTTAGTAGATGCTGGAGAGATGTTGTTAGTAATCTGTTAGTAGATGCTGGAGAGATGTTGCTAGTATTCTGTTAGTAGATGCTGGAGAAATGCCTTAGTTTTGTAACCTCACTCGCTAAGGATACAAATTTCCCACACTTCTGCCATTATGTTTACAATACCATTGTCCAGTAATTCGGTAAGCTTCTCGTAGAATAATCTCAGACTACTTCGGCCATAGGGCTGGGCCAGCAGAGTATTTGCAGGTCATTTCTTGGCTTCTATACCTAAAATACTGTCTTGTCTTGCTTTCTTAATAGAAAGAGCAACACTTCCAATGAATTAAATGTGTCCCGAATATATTCCCCACAGCCTCGCATGATAGCTTAGGATGTTATGTGTCTCATGTAATCATATTTTCGTAAAAGATGCCACTGGAGCATTGACGAAACGAGGAATAGTGTTCACCTTTCAACTTATGACAAAATAGACCTTATTGTCAGGAGCCTCACAGTGTAGAGTCCTGTACCAAGTTGTTGTTTTTTTTTTAGATATATACAAGAGTTATTACATTCTTGTACATGTGATTGGGCATCATGCCTTCTATCGTATTTTAAGTCCTGATTCTCTTATCCTTTCCAAGTGTTATATAACGTAATCTAGACATCTATTTCCTTAGCACGTAAGCCAGGTCAGACACGTGTAGACACGGTGCTTATGACTCTGTTTTAAGCAGATAAAATATACTAAATAAGCCGTCTTTCTCTTTCATTTAATACAGAGTTCCACCATGGGAGACGTCCTGTATATTTTTGTTTGTTTTGTATTAGTGTTTGTATTAATCAATTGTTTAGTTTATATTGTATGTTTCCTCATCTTCCTGCATTACAAGATGTGTCTCAATCTTTTCAATAACATTGTTTTCAATCAAATGTGCATAAATTTGATATAATAGTTCTGTCTGGATAATAAAATATATAATTTCAATTTCATTAAAGTCAGAAGCTTAAATATTTTGACATTTCAGAGAGTCAAAAGGCCTTTATAAAGACTCGCTCAGTTCGTAAATTTGTTTGTAAAGAATTACCAAACATCCCATAAGCCTTTTCACGAATACGAAATGAGTACAGCCGGTTACTTTTGTAAGGAATGTAGGGACGAAGCGGGCGATGACGATAGCCAAGCGATGACGATAGCCAAGCGGTGACGATAGCCAAGCGGTGACGATAGCCAAGCGGTAGCGATAACCGAGCGGTGACTGCAGTAAGTTACACAGAACACATGACAGCGACGCTCACTGTACATCATCACCAAACAGAGGCTGGAGGCCCATCTATCTGGCCAACCCGGCCCTTCACCGCCCCCTCGGGCCGGTCTCTCACTGCCTGCAGATAACTGGTGGTAATAGTCTAATGAGGCGGTACACTGCTGTCCTTCAATAAGACCCGTATCTAGCGCATATTCCTGTAATGATCCTCTTATCGAGTGTTGGATCTCTCGTCGACTACTGCGCCAAAGGGAGAAGTGGAGGGTAAAGTGAGGGGGTAGGCAAGGGAAGGGGGAAGGGATGGTAGGAGCGAGGAATGGTGGGAAGGGGAGATGGAAGAGGAGAAGAACAGATATGCAGAAAGAAGGTGGAGGTGCGCGGAAAGGGGAAGGGGTGGGTGTTGATCTCTTCTACCTCGCAAGATCGTGAGATAATGCCTTCGATCACGACCGTCGTTCAGCGATAATTTCCGCGGTGGGCTCGAATTGCACGACCTGCAGTGCTTCTTGCGGCTCCCAGCGACTCAAAAACTCGTGCGAAATAGTGTAATTATGAAGCCGGTTCTCTCCCTGCAGACCAGACACCCTTCCCCCTATCAACTAGTAAGCTATTTCCATTTTGCTGGGCTGCTCACCCTTCTGTTGGACTACACTGTTCCCCAAACAGACTGTCTAACAGAAGCAGTTCAAGCATATTACAGGCTCCCACACAAACTGTTTAAGAGAAGCTATTCAAGCATATTACAGGCTCCCACACAAACTGTTCAACAGTAGCTGTTCAAGCATATTACAGGCTCCCACACAAACTGTTCAACAGAAGCTGTTCAAGCATATTACAGGCTCCCACACAAACTGTTCAACAGTAGCTGTTCAAGCATATTACAGGCTCCCACACAAACTGTTCAAGAGAAGCTGTTCAAGCATATTACAGGCTCCCACACAAACTGTTCAACAGAAGCTGTTCAAGCATATTACAGGCTCCCACACAAACTGTTCAACAGAAGCTGTTCAAGCAAATTACAGGCTCCCACACAAACTGTTCAACAGAAGCTGTTCAAGCAAATTACAGGCTCCCACACAAACTGTTCAACAGAAGCTGTTCAAGCATATTACAGGCTCCCACACAAACTGTTCAACAGAAGCTGTTCAAGCATATTACAGGCCCCCTTACACGATGCTCCCAGAGGAACTGCCCCTGCGCCCTCTCGTTCATTATTACAGCTATTTAATTAGGAGCAAGGTGCGATGTTTATGGTCTTGCGTTTTTCTTATCGATCTCTGAAGATGCCGCAGAGCGTGAAGAGTTTGCTTAAGGAAGGTTCAACCAATTTATTTACTTTCCAGCGCCAGTGAAATCTTATTAGAAAACGGATAATTTAATAAGTTCAAAAAAGAGGAAATATTGCTATCTATATATGTAACTTGTATCTGCTAAAGATTTTCACATTCTCCACAACGGCTTAATATAATGAAGACATTTTCGCTATTTTTTCGCTGTATCAGAACTTTGAGGACTATTATTGTGTAGTTGAATGAGACTTAACTCAAGAAAGTGGATTTATGGGACTAACTTATATGTTAACATCCAGACTTGTTTATTTATTCAATGTTTTCCTCGTGAATAAGTTGAAGGTCTTCATGCTCTTACAGTCAGACTTGATCTTTGTGGTCTGGTTAGTGTCAGTAGCGGGTCAGAACATTAAGTTTACAAAGGAGAAGGATGGCCTCTAACTTGTGCCTGAAGAACTCTCCTCATCAGGGAAGACAACTTGAATTAGACGATTGTTGTCGTATGTCTTTACATGCTCAGTTGGAAACTTTCAGCTCCAACGATCGTAGTATATATATGCTTGGCAATAATTTATGTTGACCAGACCACACACTAGAAGGTGAAGGGACGACGACGTTTCGGTCCGTCCTGGACCATTCTCAAATCAATCACAATCGACTTGAGAATTGTCCAGGACCGACCGAAACGTCGTCCCTTCACCTTCTAGTGTGTGATCTGGTCAGCATTCTTCAGCTACGTTATTGTGACTCATTGCCTGGATAACAATAATTTATCTTTCAAGGTAACTAACAATGCCCAAACAACCTGGTTTTATTTAAGATCTTTTCTACGTGCTCTAAACTATCACCAGAGATATCCTGACCAAAATAATGGAAAAGCACAACGAAATAGAAGATCAGACATAGCCAATCATCAGACAATAAATGTATTTTTGAAATAGTGTAATTTGAGGGTGGCAGCCTGGTCTTAAATTATCACAATTGCTAATTTTCTTATGGATATTTTCCATTCAACGTAAATACCTTCTACAACCTAGAAGATGAAGAAACACTAGATCACTGTCTCTTCCCATTTGATTACAACGTTTCGTCAACAACATATAACATCTTCGTGAATATGCCCACCATCATACTAAAATTCCGTGCAAGAATATACATATATGTGCATCCGTTCACCACATTATACTCATTCTTCGGCAGAAGCCATGAGAAGGATTCGAACTCCAAAGATGATATCAATCTAAGGCGACGAGTGCCTTCCCGCTGGGGTAAAAGGAGAGCCATTATAAAGTTGATTACACCATGGTAAATACTTTTTTCAGCATTAATTGACAGGTTCGAGAATAAAGATGGCGTCAGGTGTCCACAATCTCCTTCTATCACAGGTGCGTGTGATGTCTGTGGTGCCCTTTACGATGCTCTGGTGATTGAAGAAGATAATCTACATGGTAGAAGGTGTTTACGTAAAATGGGAAATATTCATAAGAAAATTAGTAATTGTAATTATGCTGTTGTGGTGAATTCCATGTGCATCGTACATCCATGCATTCAACTATGCATAAATTAAAATATTCATACATAATACATGCATACATGTATACGTACTTTCATGTAAGTATATATACATATTCCTCTCGCATACATGTGAGGGGGAAATACATTACAGATGAAGTTTTTTAAACGTAAGTTGCCAGTAAAGTGAATAAAATGAACATACAGTTATTAAAAATGCACATATATACATATGCGCATCCTGAAAACATACGCGGACACGTATATGCAAAAATACACGGGGGGACACGCACAATTACACATACAATAAATAAACAGACACATACGCCTATAATATATACATGGGGACACTTTCAATCAGAGGACTATATTCCACGTCCCCTGAAACACAGGCCCAGCCCAGCCCCCTGAAACACAGGCCCAGCCCAGCCCCCTGAAACACAGGCCCAGCCCAGCCCCATGAAACACAGGCCCAGCCCAGCCCCATGAAACACAGGCCCAGCCCAGCCCCATGAAACACAGGTCCAGCGACCACTCTCATCCACCTTTCCTTGCCAGATCTATCAGACCAACACTGGCAGTGTGGTTATTACCTTATTGGCTGAGAGAAATTATTTCATATCAGCTAAATCGCTGATCAAATATTGTGTTATCGTCTGGCGTGCGTGTTGGGGACTGGCTGTTGTTGTTTAAGATTCAGCTACTTAGAACAAAAAGTTCCAAGTAGCACGGGCTATGGTGAGCCCGTTGTGGACTTACCTGGCACAGGAGCGGGACTGTAACTTCTCTGGGGGTGGCATGGGGCAGGGTGTGGTGTTGGGGGTGGTGTGTGCAAGGTATTTACACCTTACTAGCTAAGCTGCTGGTTAGTCCTAATAGAGCATCGTATTTTGACGTATATTCTACCTAAGGACAAAAATTGTCGTAATAGAAAATGATAAGCGGCTCGCGAAATTGACATAGTGTCAAGTTTTCTGTTTTGGGTCCTCTGGTAGATTAGGATAAGGGCACTTTAGTACGACAGTTTCTTAACGTTGGGAAACCTTAGGAGGACGAGCTGAGTGGACGGCCCTCAACTAGCCTCTTGAGTATCACTCGAGATATCATCGAGAGTCGACCCTTAACATGTAATACAACACACTCCTTAAAAGTGGTAGAGCCGAGGATTACAATGGTTACAATATCAGTAGTATTGACTGTTGCATTAAAAGCAATCACGTTTTAGGATATTGCAGTTCGAAAGGTCGCCCCAAAATCTGGAACAGAGTAACCTATTATATTCTAAACGAGCAATCCAATGCCTAACTATCCAATCTTAGGCCTAATTTAGTATTTTTTTGTATTTCTCGGATCATATTTACATTGAATAGTATTAAACGTTTAGCTTTTGTGTGAATGTTCATCGTGTACAGTCCGTCCAAACTTGCTTCATATACTATAAGTTTGAAAGACTGGTTGAAATGAGCATTTAATACAGCAACATTTATCCATAACCTGCCGTCATTATATAAGGAACCCCCAGAGATGCCTTGGGGGTCAGTTTCCGTGTGTATTATATCCTAGTGATAAATTAGTCTCGTCTGGATCAGATATTTAGTAATATCTCCTTCTGAATTTGAGATCAATGTAATGTAAACAAAGGCCTTCAGATGGCCTAAAATTGATGAGCACAAGAACACGGTCAGAAGTCTCATTAACATGGGTGGATCTCAAGACCACGGTCGATCATGGTGGGGTCAGAAAGGTAGATATTAGGGAGTTCCTTATCGGAAGCGTCCATCAACATGCAGGCCCTATTAAGTACACGAGTATCGTCCCTCACTGTTGGTATTGATATTGCTCGGGACACCTAGTGCTAGGGACGCTTCCTGGCCAACTGGGAGGCCAATCACACCTCTCTCTCTCTCTCTCTCTCTCTCAACCCGCAATATAAACAGTTTTATTCATGTGAAGCTATTTCAGTTATTCATTCTTTGGCTGAGGAATAATTGTAAACATTTTATTTTTAATTTGTTCTGATGTTGCTTTGAAATCTTTGGAGCATTTTGTGAATAGTTTTCATTCTCAATCACATCCCGAACAATACATTCCATCACAGCCACACCCCCCCCCCCACACACACACAACACTCTCCATCACAACCCTTCCCCCTCAATACTCCATCACAGCCTCCCCCACAACACTCCATCACAACCTTTCCCCCACAACACTCCATCACAGCCTCCCCCACGACAAACTCCATCCCGACCGCCTCCCTTCACTCTACAGTTCTGCCTCTCGTAGGTAAGCTGCGTGAACTATCACTACCTCCCCATGCTGCGAGTGTTCTCGTCTTGCCTTTACTACAACACCCTCGACCGGAGAGTGATAACGAGGCTTCGCTCAGATGAAGAACGTACAGGAATTCCTAATTACCTGTTAATGACCTCTGATGACATAGCTCCAACTGCTTGAGACAGCGGTAAATTGCTGAAGCTGTGTTGAGACACATCAGTGTTTTTTCCGTTTATTTCTGAGCGTTTTGGCATTTATTTTTCGATGCATTGATTTGCTTGTTACTTGAATTTTTTTGTTTGTATTTTTTTTTACTAGAGAGGTACCCGGCGTTACCCGGGTCTGTCTGTCTGCCTCTTCTGAACATTCAGTCACAGACAGTAACGTTACGTTTAAATATCCTTTTCCCTTCCTAGCCCCCCCCCCCCCTTCTCTCGGCCTCCCACTCTTCACCCTCTCCTCCTTGTTCTACACACCTTTCCCTCTCAGCCCCTCCACCCCACAACCCCCATCCCTCTTATGTGTGCTCCCCACTCATCCCTCCCCTTCACTCCCTTCACCAGCCCCTCCCAATCCTCCCAAGCCTTCATCCGACCCTATTCCATCCCCCCACTCCCTTCGCCTCCTCCCCTTCCCTTTCACCAATTTGCTTCTCTTTTCTCTCACAAATTATAACAATTTAAAAACATGAAACAGTGTTGTAAGAAATAATTTTGTATAACGAAAACGTTTTCGGATATCTGAACGAGTATTTCACGTGACCGGAATTTAATACTTGATAAATAAGTGGAGTGAATAATTAATAATATTTCTTAAATCATTGAACTTAGGCCAACCCCGACCAGCCTATGACCGTCCCGTACCCCAGACCATTCAACCTACAACTTTACGTAAGGTTGTTCTTAAACGTGTGGCCTTCAACTTTGAACAGACATTTTATCTTATGATAAAGATTATTTTTAAACAATTTGTATGAAATTATTATATTACAGGGATAACGCTGTGACTAATTGAATGATATAATACTCTATTTTACGCTGCGTAAATCATTCTAAAATATATATGAATATTTAAATTTAGTCGTGTAATAAATGCAAATCTACCTGGTGTCTTGGGTCGAATTAGATCGTCATTCTATAAACATTTTCATTAATCAATGACTATATAATTATTACTTCTATAAATATAATGTTTATTACCAACGGTTTTAGCTTTATTTAAAACCAAACAGGTTCGGGTTTTTTAATTGTATGTTTTTTTTATTCATTCATCGTTCAAATTTTTGTGTAAAATAGCTACCTAATCATGTGGATTTTATAACTGCAGAATTATGAAATTGGTGGCATAGAATCTGAAGCCTCAGAGCTACTTATTTTTTAATTCTTAAAATAACACCAGTGTTCCTTGGGAATGGTTCTGATATTCCTCAGCACCAAACCAAATGATCCCTTCTCATTAATAAAGATTCTCATCTGCTGGCTTGCAGTTACATGAGAAGTTCCTCATTAAAATGTAAAGCTGTGAACCTTTATTAATGAGTAGGGATCATTTGGTTTGGTGCTGACGATTTTCATGAAACTGAAAGCTGAGGTGTTGACCAACTCACCTGAAGTGCGGCCTCTAGTAGCTGATATTTAGTTGCTAGTGTCACTCACGTCTGTAGAATATAAAGGAGCTCTTTGCCTCATAGTGAATGACACCCACGTAAGTCCTCATCTCTGTGAAGCTCTGCTGCTCTGTAATTAGACTCTTTAATATCTGTAATGATAAATACCCCCCGAGACATTGTAAATTATTAGGTATCGTTAAGATGAGATTTAAGACAAGTTGATTAAAAAAAACAGTAGTTTCTGTTATTACACCAGATTGATTCGATAATTGGTGTGGATAAAAAAATTATTCTACGCATATACAGTTAATTTATATTTATATACGGATTATATACAATTTTTTCAGCATTACCAAGGTGCAAGGCTGGCCAAAGGCCATTATTAGTGCCAGATGAGGAGCGCAGACGCCTCGAAAACACAACAGTATCATTAGATTCGCTCATCCAAATAATATACATTACTGGATGTATTAGACAATCTCTGTGTACCTTTGCACTCCGCGCGGCCTCGCCTAGCAAACCTTGAAGCTCCAGGCGTTCCCACGGGGTGGGGTGTGTGAGGGTGTGTGAGGGGGAGGTTGGGAGGTGGAACGGGGGATTGGAAGGAACGGGAGTTGAGAGGAGGGAGGTGGAAGGGAGTGGGGTTAGTGGTGTAAAGGCGTACTCATGATCTCAGTGTAAAGTTCTCACACATTTTTTTTATCATAGGTGGGTGGAAGAATTTCGACTCGTGATAGCAGGTTGAAGCCTTCCATTAGTTCCTGTAACGTCTTAACCTATTGGTTTTCCCCACGGAAAACTGGTTGATAATCCATCAATCAGTTTGCAACTAGGCCCTTAATTTTTGCTGGGAGAACAGGGGCTAACAGTTCAGGATTGGTGCCCAGTTAATCTTCCCTGAGTTGACGCGGGGTGAGTGTGTGTTTATTGAATATTTGTGCCTGCAGGATCAAGCTGTTAGCTCTTGGGCCCCGCCTTTCTGACCGTCGGTTGTCTAATGTACTGACTCCCGATGAATTTTTCCAATATCATTTGTACTATTTCTCTCAAAGGCACATGCATCCCCGGGATGCAGCTTGTAGTAATTGTATAACTCCCAGGTATCTATTTACTGTTAGGTGACTATGAGTATCAGGTGACCGAAACACTACCCATTTGTTTCAGCCTCGACCAGGAAGCGAACCCGCGTCTTTAAGACTACAACCGCCGAACGCTGTCCACTCAGCTGCGAGGACCTGTACTCACCTAGTTGTGCTTGCTTTGTGCTCTGGCTCTTTGGTCCCGCCTCTCAACTTTCAATCCATTGGTGTACAGATTCTGGAACCTATTGGGCTCCATCAAAACTACATTTGAAACTGTGAATGTAGTCTGCCTCCACCACATCACTACTTAATGCATTCCTTTTGTTAACTACTCTGACACTGAAAGAATTCTTTCTAATGTCTCTATGTCTCTATAGGTATTAAGTTTCCACCTGTGTCCGCTTGTTCGTGTTCCACCCGTGCTAAAGAGTTGGTCTTTGTTCACCATGTCAATTCCTCCGAGAATTTTGTAGGTGGTTATCATGTCTCCCCTTATTCTTCTGTTTTCCTGGGATGTGAAGTTCAGCTCCCTTAGCTTTTCCTCGTAGCTCATACCAATCAGTTCCGGGACGAGCCTGGTGGCATACTGCTGAATCTTCACTAACTTTGTCTTGTGTTTAACTTGGTATGGACTCCAGGCTGGAGCTGCATACTCCAGGAGTGGTCTTACATAAGTGGTATACAACTGGGATGTGTGTGTACTCACCTAGATGTACTCACCTAGTTGTGCTTACGGGGGTTGAGCTCTGGCTCTTTTGTCCCGCATCTCAACCGTCAATCAACTGGTGTACAGGTCCCTGAGCCTACTGGGCTCTATTAAATCTACATTTGAAACTGTGTATGGAGTCAGCCTGCACCACATCACTCCCTAATGCATTCCATCTGTTAACTACTCTGACACTGAAAAAGTTTTTCTAACGTCCCTGGGCTCATTTGGGTACTCTGTGTTGTGTGTGTGGTTGTGTGTGTGGTGTGTGTGTGTGGTGTGTGTGTGTGTGTGTGTGTGTGTGTGTGTGTGTGTGTGTGTGTGTGTGTGTGTTTTATCTACTGAGCCAACGATTGACCATCAACAGGTTGCAACCCACAACAGCTAACTTTTCAGGTAACCATTTGCTAATAGGTGAATAGACCCCCCGAAGGTGATGGATAACGATGCTCAAACGCTTTCGACTTCTAACTAGGATTAAACCCGCGATCCTCATTCATTGAGGACTTTATTCTCTCTCTCTCTCTCTCTCTCTCTCTCTCTCTCTCCTCTCTCTCTCTCTCTCTCTCTCTCTCTCTCTGTTTTGTTTAACCAAGACGTGAGTTTAGTAAGAGTAGTTGTGATCTTGTTAGTTGGATACCAGAAGCAAAAAGCTGCTATGCAACATCAAGTCATTAGAAGCTTGGCTCTGGAAACTGATCCACATAATAAGATTTAGTTTTTGTTTACAAGCTGAAAAACTAAATCTAATTAAGTAGTTTAGTGACCTGGATCAGGCTTCCAAGTAAATTTCATTGAATATTTCAATACCATCATATTAAAGATTGGATCTGGATCCAACCTTGCATCAGAGTATTCAAATGGTTTGTTTCCTTGATTTCTTTCGTATCTGCTGAGAGAACATGTTCTAAGTGCGACTCACCTTAGGAATAATGGTCGTTGATGGAGTGATGATCTTGTCAATGGAACAACAGGTGTGGCGTTGTTGTTGGCTGAGCGCCTTAAAGAATGGTTTCTGTCTTATTGGTATGTATCTAGTTATACTCATCTAGTTGTGTTTTGCAAGTGTTGAGCTTGGGCTCTTTGGTCCCGCCTCTCAATCTGTCATCAACTGATGAATAGGTTCTTGAGCCTACTGGGCTCTATCATATCTATATTTAAAACTGTGTATAGAGTCTGCCTTTGGTAATTCACCTCAAGAGCATTGGGCCTCTTCATAAGAGTTAGTATTTAAATAGAAGAAAGGTAAAATAGAGAGCAAATAAATAAGGCTTTTTATATTAACTCAAAATAAAACTCGAAATAATGGACATGATTTGGACAAATTTAGATTAAAGAAATATCTGGGTAAATACTGCCTTGTAAACAGGGCTGTTGATATATGGAACAAATTATCCAGTAACATAATAATTGTCAGACCGCTGAATTGTTTCAAGTGCAGGTGAGACATATACATGAATGAATTTGGGTGGATATCTATTCAAGCCGCTTCGTACGAACCAAATGCTTTCTGCAGTCTCTTTCATTCTTAAGTTGTTTGTATGTTAAGAACATCAACATTTTCCCGGTACTGAAGGCTGTATTCTTCCGACCAATCTAGCTACGATGATCCAAAACTATAGATGAGTCTCTTGATGAAGTTCTTTGCTTGTAAAGAAGTCATAGAAGACAGAGAAGGGCATTGAACACAGTGGTGCATGCTCAAAATCTCAGTTTTATACTAGATTTAGCAATAACAGCTGTATAGCAGGTTCGAAATACCCCATATTGCTGAACCTTCTTGCCTGACCTAACTTAGGTTTACCACATGGCTCTTTCTCTCTCATATATTCATGAAGCAGCGAGGAGTTTCAGAAATAAGCAGTCCTGAGCCATGAAGATTCCTTCGCTTGATAATTAGAGGCCAGGAAAGAAGTAAAATAATATCGATTTAACTGCCAAAACACATCTTTGAAAGTCCGGTATATGACAAAATATGTCCAAGGTGAGGTTCCTATCATGAAGGCTGAAACTCATGGATTCGGCATTGAGAAAATCGGTTTCATCAAAAATTCAAAAAGTTACCTAGTGATAACTGGGCTGAAAACTAGGAAAGGAAAGGAAACAAAGAGACAGCTTTGGCATCGGAAATTCAGTAGATATTTGAAGGAATGCAATGACCCATGAGTTTAATGGAGATTCGCAGAAAGACATGATGAACATATACCTTGAATACAATGAGAAGAAGCACGCAGATTTCACTAATCAAGTAAAAATAGAACAAGGTGCAGAGTTCAACTTAAACGACCTCACTAAAGTGTAGCCCAGAAACAAAACAATGTTGGAAAAGTACAGCTTCTCCTTGACCACATTAGGAGAAAAATGGGAGCAAGCGATCACGTGATTAGAGTGAAGAGGAAGTCAGGCACTAGGAAATAGAGGAATATATGAACAGCTTAGCAGAAGATTCTTGTACAACACTACTCTTCAATT
This sequence comes from Procambarus virginalis, assembly GCA_020271785.1. NCBI lineage: Eukaryota > Metazoa > Arthropoda > Malacostraca > Decapoda > Cambaridae > Procambarus > Procambarus virginalis. The sequence continues at coordinate 54,583,879 of WNGS01164437.1, forward strand.
GTTCTTCAAGAAGATAAGCTTAAGCTCTTCGGCCCAGCATCTCCACCTGCAGAAAACATATTAGGTACCCAACCCAAAATTATATTTGGTCGTGTCATATCTAAATTTGAAGTTGTGAGTTGAGTCGGCCTCCGCGACTTCAGTTTTACCGATTTCCATCTGTTCGGTATTCTGACAACGAAGACTGCTTGCTATTGTATCATGATCATTTAGGTGCTTAGTACACAAGTTTTTTATTCTTGTGCATCCCGGTTCGTGCACATTCTTCCTAATTAGTCTCTCCTTAGCAGTTTATTCCTCTGAGAATTTTGTATGAAATGATTATGTCTGTCTGAATTGCTCTTTATTACAGTGCATTGATATCTTAGTTTTTCTTATTAACTCATTCCTGGGCTCTTGTCGCACGACATACCTCTTTCTCCAACATCTTCATGTTTTTACTATGATGTTAGTTTCATGCTGGAGAGAAACATTTCAACAACTGGACTGACTTATGAAGAATAAAAGGTCTTGAACGACCCTCTGTTCAGATTCCTAAAGGCAGTTTTTACGTTGAACTTATTCATGAAGCTCATTATATTTGTTTTGGGTGGGCTTCTGGTAATAGGTTCGTTGTACTAATTGCCCGGAGGTCTTTTTTCCGAAATTGAGGCTTTGCAATCAGCTTTATATATATATATATATATATATATATATATATATATATATATATATATATATATATATATTATATATATTTATATAGGGAAGGGAGTACAACCTCTGACTGCAAGAAGGGAACCCTTAGCCTCATAGGAAACCACACATAACGCATTAGAAGGAATGTTTTGGTCCCCATTATATGTAAATGGGGACCTAAGCACTCATTATATATATATATATATATATATATATATATATATATATATATATATATATAATATATATATATATATATATATATAATATATATATATATATATATATATATATATATATATATATATATATATATATATATATATATATATATATAATGAGTGTGCGCGTGTAAGCATCCACTAGGAAAGTGAAATTAAAATTCCAAACGCTTTCGGGTTTCGCCACATTATCAAGACAGTAAGATATTTCACGTACAACGTTCCGCTTCATATCCCATGTGGAATATGAAGCGGAACGTTTATATAGTTCCACCAAAGTCACAAAATGAGACGATATATGCAACTGATATTAGTGAAGATGCAATGCTGAAACAATGCTGCTGATTAGAGACAAAATACTATTTTCATTTAAAGCTTAGAATCAACTCTGTGATTAGATCAGTGAGGACAATACGGTGAAAGTGATGTTTAAACTATTTCCTGACTTTGGTACAAGATGAAGAAGAAAGTCTTAGAAATCAGTTAACTCTCTTCACCTGACAATTGAACAATTCGTCTGACACCTAAAATGGTTACAGAGGAACCAGTTGTGGGTTGAATCCTGGGAAAACCAGTTACCCTCATTGTAACCTCAATAACCTTAACAGGTTTTCTGTCCACGACAATTTGAAATATATTTTTGAAAAGCTATTTTACAATTAGATTAATATAGCAGATACAAATGCTAAACTGCTGCCGGGAAATAAACTGATGAACTATAGATTTTAATGATGTTCGCGGAATGAGAAAGAGGAGGTATAGCTCCGGGTTCCCTTAAGAGATATATAATGTGAAGGGGAGACTTTAAGTAGTAATTAGCCCTCTGAGTGCATCAGACACTCAATCAAGGACTTAGTTATTTAGTAGCTGTTGCTTGAGTGTTCGCCGATGCCAAATGTGGAATTTTAATCGTATGGCAATTGATCATTTAGAAAAAACTGGCGAATTTGGCGCCTGAGGTCGCTAAAGATTCATTACCGTTGCCACAACTACCCATTAGTAAGTGCTACGGCATGACACAAGACTTGACTTACACAAGTTGTTTATGGCATATTGGTCATAATGGAAAGAACATAACGTGATTATATTTCCAGGAGGCACTTCTATACAATAACAGCATGTAAGAAAAGACATACATTCCTATATACTGATACACACACCGAACGAGACCTGCTTCTCACCCAAACTCCCAGACACTCTAATGTACGCTAAGTCACACTACATCAACAACATATTGAAAATTAATCTCTTATTTATGCCACTATAAAATAGGAAAATTATATATTGAAGAAAAATATAGAACCAAGAGAACACACGAAGGATGCTCTGGGACCTAGAGCACGGTGTTACCTAGACTCCAGGTAGCAGCCCACGGGCAAGGGAGCACGTATAGGTCGCTTATTGTCTAGCCAAATAAAGGAGAGAGTGCGTGAGAGGCGACACTGTGTTGGCTACAGTGGGTAGGCTATCACTGCAGTCGACGATGTGCCGGCTGCCATGGGCATGCATCGATCGGCAATGGATCTTACTAGTTAAGGACTTTTGTGGTAGTCTGCGGTGAGCTTTGATGTTCTGTGGTGAGTTGTAACGGGCTGCGGCTGGTTGGGGCACGCTGTATGCGCTGCGGCTTGCAGGGGCAGCCTGTGGTAAGCTGTAAACAGCTGGCACAAGCTGTGGTGAGCTGTAACGGGCAACGGATTGCTGGAGCAAATTGCGGTAAGCTGCAACAGCCGTCATCTAGCTGGCGTAGCAGTAAGCTGTGGTGGGGTGCAGGCAAGGGAAGATGGCGAGAGGAAGTGGGGGATGGGATGGGAATAGGGGTAGAAGCATACAAGAACAGGGGGCCTGACAGCGACATTTTTATACACGTTGATAGCCGAGCTGGGCGACACTAACTCGGCCATCACTTGCACTAATAAAGATCATTGCTGCAGTTTTCCGTAATAAATCAGGAGCGACCACCGGGTCTGATGAGATGGTGGTGGCCGGCGCCCTCTCCTCAACCAGGATTTAGATCAGTGCTAGACATGGCATTTAAACTTGTTCATGTTTGATGAAAATTTATTTTTATCTTTGAACCAAAAAAAAATCAATGTTTGTGTGTTCTTGTTTAGAATTATTATTAGTATTATTAATTATTTTGTAATACCAGAATTGTTTTTGTGTTCCGTCTTAGATGTTGTATTTTATTGTATTAAGGCGATAAAATGCTATCAGCTTCTCGCAAGTAATGTAACCTTTCAAGGTGCATGTGATCATGAACTACGTGTTCCTTCACCTTATGTAATGGTTTGTGGGTTGTATGTTCCCCCCTAAGAGGATACACTTGACGTTTAAAACACCAGCTGACCTCCACTAACACCAGCTGACCTCCACTAACACCAGCTGACCTCCACTAACACCAGCTGACCTCCACTAACACCAGCTGACCTCCACTAACACCAGCTGACCTCCACTAACACCAGCTGACCTCCACTAACACCAGCTGACCTCCACTAACACCAGCTGACCTCCACTAACACCAGCTGACCTCCACTAATACCAGAAATTGGTTATTCAACATAGGAGAAAGTGATTGATTAATCTATCACAAACCACACATCAGATGATGGAGAAACGACAACATTTCGGTTCATCCTGGACCATTATCAAAGATGGACCGAAATGTCGCTGTTTTTGCGTCTTCTGATGTGTGGTTTGGTCACCAAGTGAGGGGAGACCACAAGGTAGCTGGAGCGAGCAGAGTGTATAACCAAGGTGAGTGAGGTGAAGTAAGGTATTGATCCACTCGATGTGTAGATAACATGAGAACATTAGGAGCACACTAGGCATCTGCAGCAGCTGTGTATGTGTGTGCTGGAGATTCTGCCTTGAAGTTGAGAATAGTAAAATATGAATAGAGCAAAAGTTGCTTGTGTCACGCTCCTTGAAAGACATGTTGTCTTGCCTAAAAGCTTCGATACTTGCGGGCTGTCAGTCCTCAAGTGGATATGACATTTTATAGACAACATATGTGGCTTCCAAGGCGTTTTTCTGGTGTCGGGAAACTTCATCATGACCAAGGTAGTAGCCTTCTTGCTGTCGTGAGCTATCAACTCAATCTTCTGATTAGCTTCGGTTTTGGTCACGCGGGGCAATACATAAATGAAAAAAATTTTCCTTGGAAAGTTTTTGTTCAACGTCCTTCGCAAGAAAAGATTTAATAAATGTAGAAAATGTTTGTGCATGAGTAAGTGCTCTAACACTTTCTATCATATGCAATTACAAATAATATATATATATATATATATATATATATATATATATATATATATATATATATATATATATATATATATATATATATGCAATTGACGATCACTAAACACTGATCATTTGTATGCGGAAAAACCACAAAGAAATGGAGAAGAGAGATGAACGTTTCGGCCTGTTAAAGCCGTTGTCAACACCAGACTCAGTCTGGTTGTACATATATGTGCTGTACAACGACTGCTTCAACACGACGTTGCACATAATCCATATTAACGTCCCTCCTTCCCCCCCACACGATGCCTGAGGCTCTACACCCGTCCATAAGATGTTACAATGGTTCATGTGGCTCACATTAAGAAGGAATACAGCTTACCTGACGGCTGGCTCAGGTCAGCCGGAGGGAACATATATTAACCAACGTACGGTGAATCCACCCTACTTTACGGGCTATTCAGGCCCGTGCCATTTCTTGGGTAGATTCATCTCTATCAATCAGTCAATCAAGACAGTTGGCTCGAGCTCTTTCATACCTCGCTAACAGCGTGGTTTGAACGAGCTTCGTGATCTCGCTACTGGAGTACCGACATCGCCTCGGGCTGCGATCCTTAAAATCAATATCAACTAATTAAACCCTATTGGATTATATATTTCTTTCAACGATAACAGCCTCCCACGATAACACCCACAAAAAATAGCTCATTCAGATGAGGACACTGAACATTAACTGAGAGTAGTTCTCAGCGTCGTAATGGCAGTACCGCTCTGATAAAGATTCCATAATTGGAATTTAATCATTAATTACCTCGTATTACCCAACATTTAGTGAGCTCCCATCCCCACTTCTATTTCAACAATTGAAGGTAAATATTCAAAGGGTTAGTTGGTGTAAAACAGGTAGCATAAAGGGCCGAACCCGTGGGGCCCCTGAGGGCTCCCAGGGGCTCCCATGGTACCCTAGGGTTACCTACCCCTCCCATGTAATTCGCCCCTTCTGCATTTTATCGCCCCTTTAATCATGCAAAATGTTGCGTCTCTTGCAAATCATATGCATGTTACCTCGAACTGATTAAGGGTTCACCTTCGACTCCACTCCTTGACCAACCTGTCCCAACACTTAATGCGGCGGCATTTGTACGCTTGCGACCCAAACGTCCAAAATTGCTGTGGTTTAGTGAAATTAAAGCCTGCGAAATATTGACGCTTCCTCGAAGAAATGAACATCAGCTCCGAGAGATTTGTTGTGTTGTTGGGTCTTCGGGGACATGATTGTGTCGCTGTATATATATAAAACTAACCCTTAGTGGAAGGTTTTTCTCCCGTGTCCTCCACCGGTAGATTTGTTCTACCTTAGCTTCCAAGGGGTTAATTTCCTGACAATTTATATAGAACAAATTGTCAAATTTGTAATGTGATTGATAAGGCACTTTCCAATTATTATATTACCCAAACGTTCGGAGATATAAGGACTCCAACGGTTACATTTAGATTTTGTTGAGTGACGTGAATATTTCGCTTGCTTGGATGAAGCGAAATGCCCAAACAAAAAAGTGTGATGTCATGCAAGAGGTGACAATTACACCGTAGCTTGAGTGTGAGAGATGCTGGCCCGGTGCCCTTAATGTATGCCTGGCAGGGGCATCATCAGGCCGCTGTTAGTGGCTCATGATTGTAGCTCTGAGGTGCCAAATAGTTTCCTCTGGGTTATGTAGGACTTAATAGCAGCGTGGAGGTGATGAGGTAGTTTATGGCACTAATTGTCAGGCGGTGAGAAGGTGTGCTCCAGCACATGTACTCGACGGTAAGGAGGCGGTTATTGTGCTCCTGACGGTGCTCCTGGTGGTACATAATGGGTTAAGGAGCTCCAAATATAGTCGAGCAGTGCATTCGTTGCTCGCTCTGTCACTAACTCTATTCTTACTTGAAAAGGTGCAAATTAGAAGTGCTTTGTGTATTACCTTAAAAGTCTACACCTGAGAGATAGCGGCTGAATACGCCATTATTATAATAATTATAGTGATGAGGGATTGTTGCCACCCATCACTGAGGGTTTTCGTTCTACTTACGAGGTTGTGTGGCAGTGTTTGTGGAGTTCCGCTTCAGAAAGTTGGGGCCCAACTTTGTATATATATAAATACAATCACCGGAAAAAATAACATAGAAAATGCAAATATTTTCTCATTTATATTTTCGAAAAAAAGGGTAAAAAATAAGTTTAAGGGAGTTTTCAGTGCAGTACAATCTTCAATACCGGAGACATGTTGGTGGACCTTACAAAATCTTTCATAAAGGAATTCACATTGTGATCTGCAACGCCAGTGAATACCCAGAACCTGACAACCACAACACGAGGCGCATCTATACCCTAGTACTGGTTTTGCCGGTCTCAGGAACATCACCAAATAAGCAGTCGTTCATTCCCAGGGTGACTGGCATTTTGCAACATGCACACTCAACCAGTATATATATGCTGGAGAGCAAGTCAACCGACAATATGAAGGCTTTAGTACACAGTTGATTCCTGATTCATCCAGTAACTTGATTGTTACTTGGCACTAACTAAAATGTATTCCTAAGGCTTATGCTTCAAATGCGTCGATGAAAAATCTTGCAAAAGAGAGAGAGGCCTGGAGGAGATGTATAAGGCTTCGCTATGCTCATAACAAGAACATTTACAGACGAGATAAATCGTCAAATGAAAGTAGTTGAAAACTGGGGTATCTCCAGATGGTAATCAGAAACAAGAAGAAAAACTTGCATCAGGAAAAGTCCGATCCAAAGTCTGATGGTCTCGGGCTAGAGATCGGCAAGGATGTTTATTAGACGACAAAATCCCAATCACTTAACCGGAAGATTGGGCTTTTACAACTATCCTTCAGGAAAATGGTGACCAACTGGCAAACCATTTTGTTACCAAGCTGCAAGTTCTTTATCAACGACGACAGTTGTTGATAAAAATAAAGATAAACCTTGATAAAGCTGCTCCACAGCTTCATCCGTAAAGCTGTGAAGCTTCACTGTGTTGAAATAACTTAAAACTATATACGTCTCGAAACCGTTGATAGGTCACGTTCGCAGCAGAAAAAAAAACACAGACGAAGATGGCGTAAGATAACATGATAGCATGTCATTGCAGCTGGGACAAGTATGAGTGGCAAAACCTGGTGTTTAGTGAAGGCATCTTGGAAATGAAGTTGGATTTGATGTCTCTGAGGAACCATGTACTTAACCTAGCAAGCAAAGCAGCCAAGAAACTGAAAACCCTACGTCGCATTTTATTCCTTCTTGGCAGCAGTGGTTGGAAAACCTTATGTGCGCTTCGATCTTGAGAACGCACCGATCTCTTGAATGACCTGTCGTCCGTCATTGATCTCGGTTCTGTAAAAGGTGGAGAACTGTTTGAGAAATCTCACCCCTAGTCTTGACTCTTTCTGGTAGGACAGGATAGCACATCAGATAGGTAGATAGATAGATAGTGTGATTGGAGAGGGTAGAGGGAAGATAGCGATGACTAAAGATAAGAGAGGCGTGGAAATACTCTTAAGGAGTATGTTCAGACGGAGGCTTCTCAGATAGAGCGCCATGTGCACTCCTTGCCCCTCAAAAAGGGTCTACTTTCCAAATTAACACGACAGTTTGACTGGCTACTGAACCAGAATAGCCTCCAAGTTCCCCCCCCCCTACAAGTTCCCTCCCCCCCCCCCCATTTGAGTAGCACCTGAAACACAGCTCCCTTGTTGATAACCGGAATCTTGAAGGATAATGTTGTATGTGAGTCCGCGAAATTCATTAAAATGCAAATCAACCAGTTATTTGACCACTGAACCGAACAAAAAAAGGCAGCATAAACAGCACACTTTACGGTCCCACATAGTTGGCATTTTGAGAAGAGGAGAGGCCCAGCAGGAAAAAGAGCCTCTCCTTAATTCAAAGTAGTGGTTGGAGAGACGAAGCACCTGGTTAGAACCAGCGCGGCCCTCCCTAAACGACCATGTTTTCCCTTCCATCTTTGGGCGTCTGTAGTCGTTTCCGTCGACGGGTCACGGCGACCAGCGGTCACCGGGGGGGCAGGCGGCGCCTCAGCGACTCTTCTCCGATGTTGGGAAATGTGTTAAATTTATGTTAATGATGACATATTGATGGAGTTCAGTGATCAGGTAAGTAAACTCTTGCGGGACACGAACACGCTACTATTAACGCGCGGACACACACACACACACACACACACACACACACACACACACACACACACACACACACACACACACACACATACACACACATACACACACATACACACAGGTGGAAACTGAGTACCCACATGAGCCAAAGGGACGTTAGAAGCAACTTTTGCAGTGTCAGAGTAGTTAACGGATGGAATGCATTAGGCAGTGATGTGGTGGAGGCTGATTCCATACACAGTTTCAAATGTAGATATGATAGAGCTCAGTAGGCTCAGGAATCTGTACACCAGTTGACTGACAGTTGAGAGGCGGAACCAAAGAGCCAAAGGTCAACCCCCGCAAGCGCAAATAGGTGAGTACACACACATACACACACACACGCACACACATAGGGGGCCGGTGGCTGTGTGGATAGCAGGCTGTACACGTAATCCCGTGGCCCAAGTATGGTTCCCGGCGCCGGTAAGAAACAAAAATGGGCAGAGTTACTTTCACCCTGATGCTCCTGTTACCTAGCAGTAAATTGGTACCTGGGAGTTAGACAGCTGTTACGGGCTGCTTCCTGCAGGTGAGTATGTATGGAAAAAAAAATAGTAGTTAAAAAACACTTGATTGATTGACAGTTGAATGTAACTCTCACGTCGCCGAAGAAAAGGTTCAACGGGAACATGACAACGGCATAAAGATACATGCGTCGATAAGGTGGAAAAAGAAGAAGGGTGAGGCACACGTCAATGGGATAACTAAGACGAGGAGAAACAAGATGAGGAACTAATACAAGGTTACATAATAAGTGATACGATAATGTTTGGATCTAATGACTGCGACTAGAAGTGGACACACATTGTGGGACAGTTTGAAGTGATCTTATTAGCTGGGACAAGGAGTGGACACAAGTACTGAGACAAGGAGTGGACACAAGTACTGAGACAAGGAGTGGACACAAGTACTGGGACAAGGAGTGGACACAAGTACTGAGACAAGGAGTGGACACAAGTACTGAGACAAGGAGTGGACACAAGTACTGGGACAAGGAGTGGACACAAGTACTGAGACAAGGAGTGGACACAAGTACTGAGACAAGGAGTGGACACAAGTACTGGGACAAGGAGTGGACACAAGTACTGAGACAAGGAGTGTACACAAGTACTGAGACAAGGAGTGTACACAAGTACTGGGACAAGGAGTGTACACAAGTACTGGGACAAGGAGTGTACACAAGTACTGGGACAAGGAGTGTACACAAGTACTGGGACAAGGAGTGTACACAAGTACTGGGACAAGGAGTGTACACAAGTACTGGGACAAGGAGTGTACACAAGTACTGGGACAAGGAGTGTACACAAGTACTGAGACAAGGAGTGGACACAAGTACTGAGACAAGGAGTGGACACAAGTACTGGGACAAGGAGTGGACACAAGTACTGGGACAAGGAGTGGACACAAGTACTGAGACAAGGAGTGGACACAAGTACTGGGACAAGGAGTGTACACAAGTACTGGGACAAGGAGTGGACACAAGTACTGGGACAAGGAGAAGTAGCCAAGAAGGATGAGGAAAATACATATGGAATCTTCCTTTGAAATACAGCTTTAAGAAGAATACCTGAACGCAAGCAATGAGGGGAGGGGAATTATCAAGGGAAAGCACCAAGCCATTATGACTATATATGTATAAGGAGTGAAAGTACACTCCTTCATTCATCGATGAGTACACACTATCTGGTTTACTCATCCCAATTTTATGCAACAATCATGTATAGCTTTCCTATTTGTATACATGTAACAGTGTTCTGTTGAAATCTGCAAGGTTGTCACTTGAAAAGATCAATGATAAGTAGATGTTTTTCACCTGGAAATTTGTAATATTAAATTGATGCTAAGTCAAACATGTAACAAAATATGGCATCGGTAACTATATTTGCCGTAACATCCTGTCCTCTCACCCGATTGGTCGCATTGTTTACGAATTCAACCAATCGGAAATGACTGGTATTATTTAATACCTAAGTTCCAGAATATGGATGGTGCACCGGCCTCTGTTGGTTAGATATTAATGCAAGGTAATGCTAACACGATACAAAATACCACGAGAACAAGGGTTGACTTAGAATAAAGGGTACCACAGTAACACATAAGCAATAACACTGGCCAAACAAATGACTTCTAGACTTCAATCCAAACAAGTGTAAGGTAAGGAAGATGGAGCGGCGAGATAAATAAGATCTGCAGAGCAATAAAACAAAAGAGAGATGAAGGGCTCGGCGTAGACACAGCACAGGCCACGTGCAAAAATATAATAATCCTGATAAATGTAAAATTATGCTGATATGATCGGGGATAAAAAAAAAGAGGGGGGGGACGATTATTTGCAGCGCAAAAAATCTTTAGAATGATAAACACATCCTATCCAAAACGCGCGCTCATGAGATCGCATAATCGACATGGAAACCTTGCATAAAAAAACGCAAAACAAAATAGGAAAGTTGGTTTATAGAACAAATTACAGGCTGGCATAATAAACGTGGGATCGCTGTATTCTTGAAAGTGTAAGTTAGACAATATATAAAAATTTTTGTGTGGATATAAACAGGAGCGGCCTCGTATAGGCGATAATGCCCTCCAGCAGTGTCGTTTAATCATATATTCTTATGTAAACTAGAAAAGCCCATAGATTTGTAACTATGATTCAGGTTATCTATATAGCCAAAATTTTATAGTATAAATTAATTTGTCGTTTTTGATAACACATAAAAGCATTAAGAATCGTCGAGGTGGCAATGCTGCTCTTCAATGAGTAATTGAAACAATCTTGCCCGATACTTGCAAGAGAATCAATTATCAGGAGAAAACACTAATCCATTACGATTATAAAGCACTTGGAAAGAATATGAGGATAAGGATTTGGGATGGGACGGGTGGAAGGAATGATGCCCAACCACCTGGACGGTCGGGGATTGAACTTTGGTTTGTTGTTCCCTACAGAAGTTCTTTAATGTGTTTGTATTTGAACGTGGGCTCCTTTTAGTACCTCACATATACATGTACGTCTTTGTGTAGATAAGACACATATCATCGTATTCACTAGACATTTTCATTGAAAAAGTAAATATGTAAAGTTAACAATTTGCTCATTGCGGCTTTATATATTGTATTAGGTGTGGTAGGGCTGTGATGAGGCAAGGGGGTGTTGTAGTGTGGTCGAGAGGTGATGTGGTGAGGTAATGTGATGTGATTTCGTCCCGGAAATTATAATATAGTGTCATGTGGTGAAGCAATGACGATAGTGTAGTAAAGTAGTGATAATGACATAGTAGTAATGATGATACAATAAAATAGTGACGATAGTGTTGAGAAAGCTGAGACGATAAGGTAGAGGTACAGACTGTGCTGTAGAATAAAGCTAGGATATAATTTTATCCTATATAGGATGTAGGATATAATTTTTCCTACAAAATACAAATTTTCTTGCTGATTTATATAAAAAAAAATTTTTAAAGAGTTCTAGTTCCTTGAGTTAGAAATTTTGATTACGTATTGTATTCTTTATTATGAATATAATTAAGTCTTCTTAGGTGCTAGAAAATTATTTAATCAATTGACATGGATAGCGATGTTTCCCATCAATGAGTATGTAATGTGTTGCTGTGATTTATGATTACTTATAATGCACATCTTTATAATTATAGACATGATATCTTAGTTATCATTACCATTACATTAAAAAAAGAGGTTCCTGAATGACGAGACTATGGATTACTATGCACTATAGATGAGGAAAAATGGGTAGTAGAATGGGAGGGAAGAAGGATAGATTGGAGGAAGAGACCCGGGCACCGCAGGTTATCCCATCTAGCTCAAGGATAAAGCACATTTACGTAAAGTACTGCTTAACAAATCATTTTGCTCCCTCCCCCGAAAACAATTATACGTTAACGATGCCACTGCAAAGCAAAGTCATTTTGAATGCAATAAAAGTATACAAGGTTTAACACAGTCTTTGAACCTTCGAAGACAGACGATTGAGGAAGGAAACGGTTGACCTATTTTACTCCTGCCTGAAGTGGTGTAGCCTTAGGCCAGAAATCAAGGCTGTTGGTAGCATGTTTCTACTCGTCCTGGCTGTGGGTTGTAAGTCACCACTCGTCCTGGATACAGATTTTGCGATTCGCATAAATACAATTTTCATTACACCTCGTCCCCCAAGCCCTGACAACACACACACACATATATATAGATCACCAAACACATACACAAACATTCATCAACCGTAAACACACACTCAAGCTTTCACATACTTGCATATTACAATAAAAAAAATCGAAACACGCGTTAAAGAACGTCACAACACGAAATCTTGGATAAATTAAACAAAATCTTGGATAAATTAAACAAAATCTTGGATAAATTAAACGAAATCATAGATAAATTAAACGAAATCTTGGATAAATTAAACGAAATCTGGATAAATTAAACGAAATTATGGATAAAATAAACGAAATCTTGGATAAATTAAACGAAATCTTGGATAAATTAAACGAAATCATGAATAAATTAAACGAAATCTTGGATAAATTAAACGAAATCTTGGATAAATAAACGAAATCTTGGATTAATTAAACGAAATCATGAATAAACTAAACGAAATCTTGGATAAATTAAACGAAATCTTGGATTAATTAAACGATAGACATTCCCTCAGATGTAAACAGCATCGTAGAACATCAGCTTATAAATAAAGCTGATTATCCACCAGCGGGCGATAGTCTTCATTGCGCTTCTTCGGCGATAAGCTTACCCCAGGTATCAGGGGAGGGGATAGACTTGTAAGCTCTTGATACAGTGGCTATTAAATTAAGCCGAAGAATAATGACGGTCTACCAGATAGCCTTGGCTGTCTAGCGCCGTGAAGGATACTGCTGTTCGTATTACCAACAAGGACAATTAGCGGGAAATAATGTTGTCGCCACGGGAGATGCCAGGACGCAATACTAATTGATCTTCTTGCCGGAGGTCCGAGGCCCTGGTCTCCGACAGCTTCAACAGTATAAATGGAAGCCAACAGCCTCCTGGATTGCAAAATAAAAAAGAAAGAGGATGGGGAAGGCTGGTAGGGTCAGGGGAGGCGCTGGCGGGAATAATGATGATGGTAGTGATGATGGTGTGGTTGACAGTAGAGCTAATGGTGTGGTCTGAGGTGTGGTGACGCTCGCCAGGTCCGTCCCCCAGGCCGCCGCCGCTGCTGTTGCTGCTGCTGCTGCTGCTGCTGCTGCTGTTGCTGCTGCTGCTGTTGCTGCTGCTGCTGTTGCTGCTGCTGTTGCTGCTGCTGCTGTTGCTGTTGCTGCTGCTGCTGCTGCTGCTGCTGCTGCTGCACTACAGGTTGTTGACGGTGTTGCTGCTACTGTGGCTGCTTTTGTTCCTGCTTCTTGTTGTTGAGAACAACAAGAAAAGTTTTCTTGTTGAGTAATTGTTGTTGTTTTCTTGTCTTTTTATTGCTGCAGTTTTTTATATATCTCCGTTTCGTTCTTCTGATATATGGTTCCTGTCCCTAAATTTCCTCCTTTTCCGTCTCCTGCTGTGGCTGGGGATTCTTATAATGTGATTTCTGTTGCATTTAATGCTGCTACGTGTGCAGTCTCTATTGATGCTCCTTGTTGCTCTAGCTCCTACTTCAATTGTTGCTGCTTCTACTGCAGCTGTTTCTAATCATACTCTGACCTGTTTCTACAGCATTTGTTCTGTTCATTATTTTACTGTAACTGCTACTGACCTGACATTGATGTTTATATAAATGTTCCTGCTATTTCTTTACTCACTAAATTCTCTTCAATGGCCTGCAGGTAATATCCCGTCTGTTCTTGTCTTTAGTATTTTTGCTGGTGTATGTAGGTGGCACAGATACACACATTATGAGAGATAACGTGTTTGAAATGCAGAGAGGCGGAAACTAGGTGAGTACACACACACAAGAATAGAACACGCGCATATCGTCATCCCGAGGAAGACCGGTCAAGGGCTATTAACTGCCCTTGTTTTTCTGTGTAGAAAAAAAGAGAGAGGGGAATATATACATATAAGTATATACAGTATAATAAAGAGAGAGAGAGTCCTTCCATCATCTTATAACAGCTTCGTTATTGCAGTCGATGAGTCACAATAACGTGGCTGAAGTATGTTGACCAGACCACACACTAGAAGGTGAAGAGACGACGACGTTTCGGTCCGTCCTGGACCATTCTCAAGTCGATTGTGATGTTTAATTCTCATGTTTGTGATGATCATTCTCAAGTCGACAATCGACTTGAGAATGGTCCAGGACGGACCGAAACGTCGTCGTCTCTTTACCTTCTAGTGTGTGGTCTGGTCAACAGCATCGTTATTCGCTATATCCACTCAACTTCATCACTTATAATTCATAACAGCGTTGAAATCTTATTTTATACCTCATTAGCTAGATTGCTGAAGATGACGCTTGACACTCTTCACAGCCTTGGGCCCCCCAGCATCTTGTGTCTCTCCAGACTTGAAGATGAGATGGGCTGCAGGTTCAGCTACTTTAAAACTGTAAACGTTTCTAGTGCTAAGGACTCTAAACCGGAAAGCACAAGTCAGTTTTGTATGCAAGAAACACTTTAAAGCATGTTATCATTTACAATATTTGGTTAATCTGGAAATTATAGATATATATACCTGTAAATTATCTTAATTTACCATCTCGTTTTCAATTATGGTACGTTATTAATATCTGCCAGCCTGGAGTCACATGTATATATATGTTGCAAGAGAGCAACACACCTAAACTCTTGCTTATGCTACGTCGTAGATATTTGTCCCCAGCAAACATCAACAACCTTTAGCGGAACCTGTGTCGTCCTTCTATGCCGTTGTCCTCGAAGGTTTACTAACCGTTGTCGTATGTAAACCCTTTTATCAGTAAACAAATTGCTCCGCAGATGCGTTTCCTTAGCGCCACAGATTGCACTTCTCCTCACTGAGCACACCAGGGATGCCCTCGACACACACCTGAGTGCTTATGGCCGAGCCTGAACGTTTGATTGCAAGTTATTGGAATCAAGTCTCGCGAAATAATTTGAGTACAAACAACGTGTTTATTGCGTTAAATAAAATACGAATCTCGTGATTTAAACTGATGCTTTTGTAAGACAAAATGTTTTATATATTTGATTAAAAGAAAAGTTTTTGTGATGTCGTTATTGAGCAACTGATGGCACTGTACTAGTTCCAATTTTGGTCATTCAACTGGATTCAGTAAAGGTTTTATTGGTGTTGATTAGATTCTGGTGAAATTCCGCAGATAAAAGTTTATTGAGGAGTGTAAAATACATTTGTCCTGGAGTTCTCAGTTGTCACAATGTAAAATTCGCTGATATATTGTAAAGTGCATGTATTATCATGCTCCCAAAGGTTCATGTAAAGCCATCGAAATGGTTAATTCAGTTTAGAATTTGTGTATATGTGTTTTGTAGCTATGCTCAGTTCATAGACTGACATAAGTCTATATGGTTTTCTCTAGGTATTAGAAAACCATGTTGTTTGTTAATGGAATTTGAGGCTAGCATGGTTTGGTATTAACATCCTTTCTCATTCGACACATACAACATCCTTATCTCCCCTAAACACACAAGTACACCTTCCCTATCTTCTCCCCCCGCCCTAAAACAATCCCTCCCTATGTCTGCTCACATACACCCACCCAGTTTCCACCCACATACACCCACCCAAATACACATCCTCTGTGAACAACCCATAACACACCTTCCAACTCTCACCACATCACTGTAACCATTTTCACTATGCACAGTCTTCATCTCTAGCAAAATTTGAAAACTTCTCAGCGTTATTCTCATACACACCCTGTCTCAATCTATATCCCCCCCCCCAGACATATTCTCTCCATCTTTCCTTTTTACACTCTTCCATGTATCCAGCCACATATATTTTCCTGATCTCTCACAAACACACACACACACACACACACACACACACACACACACACACACACACACACACACACACACACACACACACACACACACACACACACACACACACACCTGTCTCGCGACACCACTAACCATTTTCACAACTCACTACCTTCATCAGAGTAAACATTTTCACACCACATCCATCTGCACCTACACATCATCCCTGCATCAACCAATATCCCCTTATCACTGTAACCAGTTTCACTACACACTATTTACATCACTGTAATCGAAAGATTGGGAACAAAATGAAAATCTGTTGTCTGAACATTCGTTTTGAACGTCAATATCCAAATACACAAACATTTAAATAAATAATAAACTCTACGGTCTTTTCGTTGCACGTTTCAATTACTCTGACCTCATGAGGTGGGTGTGGAACCTAATTCCTCCTCTAAGGTGGTACGCGGGCTGACTTAGCTCTTTGACTCTTAGGGTGGTACGCGGACTCTTTGACTCTCCATAAAATCACTAATTACCTCACAAACTTGCTTGAGGATAGTCTCAAGCATCTAGCCTCTAACCTTCCACAAAGACATTATCTTATATTGGGGGACTTGGGGAGGGGGGTACCGGTGTTGCCTTTGTCTGTTCCTCATCTTTTCATTTATACATCAATCTATCCTTCTATCGATCTATCCATCTATCCATCAATCTATCCTTTCATGCATCCTGCTATTGATTTATCTATATATTCATTTATCTATCCATATATTTATTCCCCCTTCCCATTCTGCATCCCCATCTCCCCTTCTCTGGGAAAATTCAATACTGAGAGCGACTGAAGCAATTGAATGGTTCTAAGAAATGATATGGTTAAAAGAAGCATTTCCACATTAATCAGACGCCATATTTCATATTTGACTCCATGAATTATTCAATAGAAATGGCCTTGGCGTGTTTATAATTGCTAATATTTCTTAAAGCATTTAGCCTAGGCCTATCTCTACCAGCATATATGTTTGTCCCGTTCCTCAGAAAATATCTTTTGTAAATTTGACTGAGGCTAAAAATTCTCACTTATGGGTAGAGACAATGATGGTGCACCCAGCTGTGCCAGGGGTTCTGTCTCTTCCTCCCACCCTCCTATTCACCTGTTTACCATTCACTGCTTTCTCACTCACTGCTTACCATTCCCCCTGCCAAATATTCTCCCTCCTGTTTCTTCTGTCTCTATATCCATCCCATTTTTTTCTTCCTGTGTACATGCTCAAGTAACGTTGAATGAACATTATCGACGTTGATTCAACATTGATAACAGATGAGCAATCTGTTGGTAAACAGTTTGTGGAGAATCGAACCCACATTTCAGACTTCATGGAAGTCATTGTTGTCGCAATAAGAACTACTCCAACTTAAGGAGGCGCATAGGGTCGAACTCAACTAACCCATGCTACTCGCTGTACAATCAGTTATTTCACCATTAAAAGATGCAGGACGCTAAGCGAAACCGTCTGGCCTTCAACCTCGGCCTGACAAATAAATAAACATCCTTTTTCATAGATGTAGATAGGTTGGTTCTGCCATTCATCGATCATCGGCCATCATGGCAGAAAAATCTAAAAACAGTTCTAGTGATCCTGGGTGAACCAGACACCCTGACCAATGCCAGAACTAACCAGAGGCAATTAAACTTACAGTAAATAAAGCAATGTGACGTAATATAGTTAATTATTAACGGGGGCCATGATTCTAGCCGCAATTTCGTGTCTAGTTACCTGATCTGTAAATTTTAACTTGGCGGCTTACTTCTAAAACAGTTTACGAGCTCAGAAGCCGTCTGAGGTCCGTCCATAACAATAATAACCTTGTGTTGAGGAGGACCTCCCAGTGCTTTGTAGCTCGTGTGCTGTTTAATAAATACAGCCTACGTCGCCGTGATCCAGGTAAGAGGTACAATCTCATAAGTGGACAATGTAAGTGCTTGATGAATATTAACCCAGAGTGTGAACTTGTTAGTGATTATTGCGAGTTAATAAACTTACTGATTACTGTCAGTCCTGTGGGTTCTTGCGGGGGGATCACTCACATCACTCTGTGTGCGTGGATTAGAGATGCTTGGCTGGATTATACTAGTGATTCATTAGTATAATGACTCACTGTGATTCACTGAGTGATTCTGAGAATGTTATGCTGATGGGAATAATTTTGTGCAAGTTAAAGCGAGGCAGTGCTGATGTTTGATGGTGCAGTGAATTTACTGCTCATACATGGGATAGAAATACATTATGAGAGGTGCTTGGAGAGTTGATGCTAGCGGTAGTGATGATTCGAGAGGGATACGTGGCTTACAGACACTGAGGGAGTGACGCCAAAGTGATGTTGTAGGAGATGTACAATGCATAGAGACATATTGACACTGTGCCTCTCCCAGTATTCGGGGACGCTGCAGAGCACTGTCAGGAAGAGATGGTGTAACAAGAGCGTCGTAGGCGACTTGGCTTCACTCGCCAAGTGTTACGAGGCAAGTAACTCCTGGCTAGTGATGTTGAGAAGTGGCGCTATGAGAGTGCCGTTGGAGGTTGAATCTTTGTGAATAATGATCTTCTTGAGGTTATCTTGAGATGATTTCGGGGCTTTTTAGTGTCCCCGCGGCCCGGTCCTCGACCAGGCCTCCACCCCCAGGAAGCAGCCCGTGGCAGCTGACTAACACCCAGGTACCTATTTACTGCTAGGTAACAGGGCATAGGGTGAAACAAACTCTGCCCATTGTTTCTCGCCGGCGCCTGGGATCGAACCCGGGTGATGAGATGATGATGAGACAATGAGGCGACGGTAATGCTCATGAGTGATACCTGAGCCACTGTTGCTCTAGGAGATAACTAGGAGATAACGGAAAACGCGATGCTTGGCGAATAACGTAGGCGGGGAAATGAAGTGATGTTTGGGGAAGCAACAGAGGAGAAGGATGCTAAGAAGGTACTGTTGCTCGACGCGTGAAAGAAATGCTGTGTCACTGACGCAGTACTGAAAGGATTGCCACCGTGGGAGTGATTCAAAGGCAAGGGGTACATGATTGATGTACGTAGCCCCCTCACCCTAGAATCCCTAGGAGGATTGATGATCGGGGAAGGTCTTGGAGTTGACGCAGTAGTTGGCTTATAGTTGAGAATGATTTGATCATTATAATTTATCATTAGTGAAAAATATAATTAATCACAAACAGCGTCAATCATACATCGGTTATACCCAAAAAAATCGTAGAGCGAATTGCATTTGGATTACAACAAAATTGACAACCTTTGTAACGCTAACTGGTGATTTGATCAACTCGTCTACACCACTATTGATAAACAGATATTAGCCTATCTTTCTATTTTCTTGGAATATCCCCCATTTGCCAATTTGTTAAGAGTTCTGACCTAGAATGGAAATTTAAAGACCTTGCACACCTCGATCTGTATCTTCTTTTGTTTTAATACGACTCTCCAGTGAATGTCAGCTACGGTCTGCTTAGCTAAGAAATGCTCTGAATACTAGTGATTAACGATATTATTCTACGCTAAAATTTCGATAATGTTTGGTCACTATATACGCTATAATGACCAAAATAGTTAACAAAATATAAGGAAATAGTTTAAGCGAGGTATATCTGATGTCATAAACAATTGATGGATAATATATTTTTTTCGTTTTCAAAACCGGTAAATTTGAACTGATATAACAATTATATAAGACTGAATACTTGACATTGTTAAGGAATTACTGTTACAAAGAGATCGCTTGTTGACAAGCATTATATCCCGTTAAACATAAATCTGTATTACATGAATTGAGTCTTCAAAGAGAGATTAATCAAAGCTCCTCCCTAAACTCTTGTCGTAACTTACATAAGCTGTTAAATTTATGTAATTTAAGCTTTTATTTTTGGTTAGTTATCTTTTAAATAATATGTAGCTTATTGATTTTCTGCTTTAACGTAAGTGTTATGTTGAAATATATACATTTTTTTATAAATATTTTAAAATTAACATTGTTATTTCACTTTATTTCAGTTACTTAAAATCATATGATGATGGACCTTGCCGGTATTATAATACACTAGATACGCCTATCGTTTTGGCATCTTCAATGCCTTGAGGAAAGCCTTCAATACCGTAAATCACAATAGCCTCCTACTTAAACTCCATCATTGCGTAATTTGACCACTATCTCTGAACGGTATCCGATTGTATCTCAACAACAGACGCCAATACGTACTCATCAATGACATATAGCCTCTCCCTCTCTCCCATTATCCACAGAAGTACCCTGAAGCAGCATACTAAGACCTCTACTATGTCTGGCCTAATGGCTCCAATTGTCTTAAATGTGTACCTGATGACGCTAACTTCATCTTCTCTAGTCCAACCCGTATAATAAACAGTGAATATATATATACAGTTTACTCATGGGTGCCAGTCAACAAGCTCATACAAAACATAGAAAAGTAGTACTACATTGCATTTGAAAATATATAATTTAACGAAATTCACATTCAAATGAACGATATAAACATTGCGAGTAAACATGTGAGAAGATTCCTTAGACTCTAACATTGACAAACAAGACTTAAACACTCACATTCAGCCCATTTTAAGATATTCCAAAACAATTGACATAGTTTAAAAAAATCGATTTCAATGTCCCTAGTTCTGCCCCTTTCCCAATTATACTCAATTATTTATCTCCTTCTAATTTAAGGTTTCTTTGCATGAAACTCAATTACTGTACACTACCTCGAACTTATCACCCAGCTGTCAGAACTATATAAAATTCTGTCTGCAGATATCATACTATTCGAATAGCTAAATATGCTAAACCCACTCCACACAGTCTCTTGTGTTCTATATATTTACAAAATATTTATTCTAAATAGTATCCCCGATTAAAAATTCCTCGTAGATAGTTATAAGAGAACCCATAAATATCACAGCAGAAAAGAATAATATTCGACATTCTCGAGTCCGACTAAATCTATGCAATCCCACGATGCATGTAATGGAACCGACGTTATTTAACTCCCTTCCTAAAAGTGTAAAGTTTGGCTCGATCTATATTTTACTTAAAATTGAGACTCAGAGCATCAAATTTCCACAGCTTACTACCCTACCGAATGCTACTAATCCAGTTTGTATCTTACATTCTAAACATACAGTTGTAATTACCTAATTTTGAATAGTTAGTACCTGCTTGTATGCAAACCATAATACATCAACTAGGATTAATTACTTTACTTTTATTAATTTCCAAATTATTGAAAATGCGTAATGAATACCTCTGTCACTAGTTTTCAATATTTATTTTGTTTAAATACAATTATATTAACTTTCAAGTAACTTCTAATTGTCAATAAGTATCTCAATTGCTTGTTTTAATTCGTAAGTTAAGCTGACTGTTCACCCTTGTATCTTATAAATCACAGCAAATTCTCAATTAAAATATATCATGTTCTCTGTCAGCTCTGAGACTTGCCCGATACACTATGCATATTACCACCTTAGCGAGAACACTACACTTAATCATCAAAACTTGCATTAGAATAACCCCTTTGTACCTTCATGTAAGTAAATAAATAAATAAATAACAGCCCCCCATAACTTGTCTTTGCTAGGTTCCTAACACTAGGGATGAACTTTGTTAATTTAAGTGTCAGGTTTTCGAGATAATATACGTCCATTCTACAATATGGTGACTGAAAATTCGACAGCATCATTCAATTGAGGTTTTACTATCGATTATATAATGAAAGAATAATGATTGTGTTTCAATGGCTAAAGCTTATAGACATAATGAACAAATACACACGGGCCCTTAAGTCGTAGCTCTTAATCGACTGCGGCACGACAACCATGTCGTAGCGTAGTCGATTAAGGCAGCGTCTGGGATGCTCTCGGACGTGGGTTCGAACCGTCGTCACGGCCCTTGTGGATTTGTTCATTTGATGCATCACGCTATTGTGATTTCTGTGTATTATAGACATAAACCCGAGCATCCATTTTTATTTCGTCCGCTGATAAATAAATATCTTAGTTTGAGGTCTGCTAACTATTAACTGTAAGTTCCATTAGTGAATATATCAATACCTGTATTTTGTAGTCAAAAGAGCTACTTGGCCAAAGCTATGTAATTTAAATGATCTTGGGTGAAATATAGTTGTAAAATCTGTTTGATCATATATGTAATCTGGTCTCTTTGTTGCAGAGTATATATAGATATTTTATATATATATTCTGAAACCTGGTCGTGATTTTGTCTCTAAATGTTCTGATATTGCTGCTTCCCTCAACATGAAGATCATTAATATATATTAGGAACAATAACTGGCCCACAAGTGACGTCTATCAGGATTTGTCTTGAGGCGCATCACTTCTGACTTTTCCTCCGTCTGATTATACCCGCTTTGATTATATACCCACTCGGAATACACCCGCTTTGATTTGATTATATACCTACTCTGAATTATATACCACTTTGATTATATACTCACTCGGAAAATACCTATCCTGAAAAGACCTACCCTGATTACCTGCCATCTATGCATATTCCCACTCTGAATATTCCCACACTGATTATATATACCAATTCTGAATATACCCACTCGAATTACCTACCCACTTTGAATATATCCGCTCTGAATATATCCCCTCTGAATATATACCCAACTCTCAACATACCCACTCTGAATAGGTCCCGTTTTGTCCGCTATTCTGATTATACTACACTGATTATAACTCATCTCTGATTAAACCCTAGTTCTAATTGAACAAGCACACTGATTATGTTGCCAGTCCTTGAAGCAAGCATTAATTCAATTAGGTGCGTATCCTTCAATCGAGAGGATTTCAATTATATAAAATATATCTCTGGTGAGGAACAGCATCAAAAGCATTGCTTGGGTGATGGTAATTACCATCATAATAACTACTACTGCCTCTCTCATCGAGCAGATAGGAAAGAAATGCCTGAGATGAGAACGCACTTTAGTGAAATTACGACGAGAAATTTTATTGAATCATAATTATCGAATTAATTTTTTTTATTGAATATGCAACTATTGGTTAGATACATTTGTCTATGATCGAAGTTTATTAGGGAGGAAGTTCATAGATAAATATCTACCCTTTCCGGGATATGTTTTCGATTTTCCTCCAAGCACCAGAGCGAGGGATTTTGTCCTGGTTCGAGACTTGGCCAGGGAGGATTGACTAGGTGTTAATCGTTAACTGCTGGCATGTGTTCACCCTGATGAACGTGCATGGTTCCTAGCCGATTGGTGGGTCGTGTGTCAGGGGATTGGACTGTGTAAGGGGAATCAAGTCAGCACGGCTTTCCATGAGCTTTGGGAAGGGAAAGCTCTCAGCCTGTTAACTGGAGTCTGAAGTCGTCTGTTGCTAAACCCACCTGAGTAGAAAAAATACAACTACATTCCAAATGATTTTTTAATAAATTTATTTAATACATGACGATTGATTTCCTCTTTACATTTGTTTAAATATCAGAATATATCATCGGTTGAGAGAGGCTTGCTTGGTTTAAAAATTGGGATCTATATCAAAGACAAATTTCTGGTTGCTTCACTGTCCAAGGTTATAGGTCAGATGCTAGGGACTAGGTTCACCCAATACTAATCTTGCATAATGCATTTTCTAAAACATCTTCATAAACTGTTATTATGTTGGACAAATTTTGAAGACATTCTGTAGTGACGAATTATGCGAAATGGTTACTCAGATTATTGTTAGTGTGTTCCTCGACATTATTCAATTGACCTGTCAAAAGTTTCTCCCAAGTCTAGGTCCTGTCTGCAGCGACTTCTCATGTGTCTATCGACAAACACATTCGTAAGAAAATCATGATATTTTGGAGCGATAATAACTTCAGATACTTGAGAATAACTTGTTCTGCAAAAGAAGAACTTTTGGTACCGTAGAACAGCTTGATTTACTAGTGAATAACTTAAAAGTTATGCCTGCGGGTGTCCAAAATTTATGTATGTGGTGAGCAGGATAAGTTGACTAGTTTAGTTGTTACCAGGAAGGACGTTATTAACTAAACTGAAAAATTTAGGGCCCAACAA
This sequence comes from Procambarus virginalis, assembly GCA_020271785.1. Lineage (NCBI taxonomy): Eukaryota > Metazoa > Arthropoda > Malacostraca > Decapoda > Cambaridae > Procambarus > Procambarus virginalis. The sequence goes on from WNGS01164437.1 coordinate 54,608,276, forward strand.
GTTCCCCAGGCCCAGACGAAGTATTGACCTAAATCCTTAAAAATAAAGTTTAAGGGAGAGAGAGTTTGGCGAGTCCTTGACTTGCCTGCTTCATAAATAGTGTCGAGCAGTGTGGTATCGAAATCACAGAGGGCGCTGATTATTAAGAAGGACGATATAGGTCGTTTAAATCGAACTATATGCTGCGATTTCTTCTCAGCAGTTATCTTTAGGTTATCTTGAGATGATTTTTGGGGCTTAGCGTCCCCGCGGCCCGGTCTTTCACCAGGCCTCCTTTTTGTTACACATCTCCTGGAAGCAGCTCGTAGCAGCTGTGTAACTCCCAGGTACCTATTTACTGCTAGGTAACAGGTGCATCAGGGTGAAAGAAACTCTGCCCATTTTTGTTTCCGCCTCCATCCGGGGGATCGAGCCCGGAACCTCAGGACTACGAATCCGAAGCGCTGTCCACTCAGCTGTCGACTCCCCAGTGTCGAGTGCCGAGCAGTGCCAAGCTTAAGTAAATATTCGACCGATGTTAAATATTATCTTGAGCGATCATTAAATCATGTTAATTTTTCCGCAAAGACGAAGAGATAAAAGAAAGATGCCTATTTAGACAGGGTCATCTCACCCAATTAAACGAAATCAAGTCCACATCTAGTCAAACACGAAATGAAGCTAGAGAATTTTCAGAAGTATGCCACCAGGCTTGTCCCCAAGCTAAGAGGAATGAGCTATGAGGAAAGATTACTGGAACTGAACCTCACGACATTGGAAGACAGTAGAGTTAGGGGAGACGGGAGACGTGGTCACTACCTACAAAATTGTTAGAGGAATTGACCGGGTAGATAAAGATAAGCTGTTTAACACGGGTGGAACGCGAAAAGGGGACACAGGTGGAAACTGAGTATCCAAATGAGCCACAGGGACGTTAGAAAGAACTTTTTCAGTGTAAAAGTAGTTTTAAGATGGAATGCATTAGGCAGTGATGTGGTGGAGGCAGACCCCATACACAGTTTTATATGTAGATATGATAGAACCCAGTAGGCTCAGGAACCTGTACACCAGTTGATTGACGATTGATAGGCGGGACCAAAGAGCCAGTGCTCAACCCCCGCAAGCTCAACTAGTTGAGAACAACTTGGTGAGTACACAGTTTTCTTAATTATATATTTCTGTTGTTCAATGGATCAGTGTTTATCTAATTGGGTTACGTAGAGAGCCGTCTAATTAATCAGGCAAAGCAACAAAATTTGCATCATTCACAGATTAACAACAATTTACAGTGACTTACCTGCAATTTAACCCAGTCGTTTCTTCTTGCCCTCGCTAAATCTTGAGCAGTAGACGACAATATTCTTCTGAGTTCATAATGAACAACGAAGGAAACCGTCCGGGTTGCCCCCGGGGGGATGTTCTGACACTGAGTGGCACCGGGGGTGTAAATCTCGCCTCAGTCTTGCATAAATCTTGCCTGATGGGAGCAGCAGGAACCCTTGAGCCACACGATAAGACGATCAGTCCTTCCTCTTTTTTTCTTGAAATTGTATGATGCATGGTGGCTTGCGCGGCGGGGGGAGGGGAGCGACGTACCTCAATGGGTCCGACCGTTTGCTGTTTT